>JAEBUQ010000021.1:0-503613 GCA_023014435.1 Amanita fuliginea
TTTCTGTGGAACGTCCGATTTACCCCCCCGCTGACACTTCGGCTCTAATCGATTGGGTGGCGCAGAATGGAATTTCTTGATGAAGAAGTAACCACAAAGTTATCAAAAGAAAAATTGCGAAAACAAATCAAAGTCAGAAACGCAGATGGAACAGTTAACACTAATGAATAATCACACATCGAGTCCATATTCAATATTTGATTGGAGGAAAACGATACAGCAACTGGTTTCTAATCACTAAATTAGGAGATCAACGATTAATTTTGGGGATCCCTTGGTAGAAGAAAACAATCCTACTATTGATTGGAGAGATAAAACGATACACCTCATCGATGAACAACGGAATGAAGGAACTATCTGGCAATGGCATTGGACAATCAACAATGGGGAGAAGACGATTACTGGATCAGAGTTAAAACATCAGCATCTCAAGCGTTAGAACATCAGTTGAAAAAGATGAACCAAAAACGGAACTACCATCAGAATATGGGAAATGGCGCTCAGTCTTTGAGAAAAAGGCATCAGAACGATTCCCAACTTCCAGAACTTGGGATCACGCTATCGATTTGAAAACCGGTTTTAGTCCTAAAGTTAGCAAGATCTATCCGTTATCAATCAAAGAACAGTCGTCGCTGGACGAATGGATTGAAGAACAGCTAGCTAAAGGCTACATCAAACCGTCGAAATCTCCTCAAGCATCGCCATTCTTCTTTGTCTCAAAAAAGGAAAGTGGTGCGCTTCGGCCGTGCCAAGATTATAGATATTTGAACGATTGGACAATCAAGAATGCATACCCATTACCCCTAGTATCTGACCTCCTTACAAAACTCGCTGGTGCACAATATTTCACCAAATTAGACCTCCGATGGGGATATAATAACGTCAGGATCAAGAAAGGGGACGAATGGAAAGCTGCTTTCATTACCAAGAGGATTATACGAACCAACTGTTATGTTCTTTGGCTTATGCAATTCGCCATCTACATTCCAAACTATGATGAACGAATACTTCAGAGACATGATTAATGAAGGATGGCTCATTATCTACATGGACGACATCTTAATATGTTCTCAGAATTTGAACGAACTAGAAGAACGACAAAAAAGGGTTCTCGATCAATTAGAAGAGAACGATCTGTTCCTGAAATTAGAAAAATGTAAATTCGCTGTTCAAGAAGTTGAATTTCTGGGCATGATCATCTCACCCGGAAAAATACAATGGATCCTATCAAACTCGCAGGAATAGCTGATTGGCCAGTACCATCAACGGTTAAACAAGTCCGATCATTCCTAGGTTTTGGAAACTTTTACAGACGTTTTATTGGGAACTTTGCAGCAATCGCAAAACCACTCACAGATTTAACCAAGAAAACGGAACCATTTGACTGGAATAATGAGCGCCAACTTGCCTTTGACACCCTAAAGCAACGGTTCGCCTCTATGCCAGTTATTGTTAATGCCAAATCCTGCAAAAACCGTTCATCCTTCAAACTGACGCCCTCCAATAAAGCAATTGGAGCAGTACTAGAAACAGGCTGATGAATCTGGAGCACTCCATCCATTGGATTTATAATCCCATGCGTTAACACGCAACGGGAGCAGAATTATCAAATTTACGACGAGAACTGCTTGCAATCATCAAGGGACTTGCAGTATGGCGCCATCTATTACATGGTTCTCCTCACACGATCATCGTCCATGTGTAGGCAAGAACTTGTCTTACTACCGAGGAAATGCTCAACGCTTAACAACGCGCTCGACAAGCTCGGTGGTCATCATTGCTATCTGAATTTGATCTTCGTATTGAAACATATACCTGGCAAAAAAAATGTTCGAAGCAGGATGCATTATCCAGACGACCAGATCATATGGGAAATGATGAGGAACAAACTACTGGTCACGGTTTTGCCGAATGACCGATTTATTCGACTAATCAATGATATCTTGCCAGCGAATTAAAGAAGTACATGGCAAACGATGATTTTGGGACGCGATCGCATTATTGAATTTATCACTAAGCAAAGAGCACCACCAATTAAAATCCAAACTACAAGACTGGACATACACTCATGGTATCGTTTATTACTTGGGCAGGATTTATGTGCCTGATCGAATTGAGTTGCGCATATTCGATTAATTAAGGAGATACATGAAGCAATATATCTTCAGGACCACCCTGGACGATTGAAAACACTAGCACTTTTGAAGCGTGATTATTGGTGGCCTGGAATGTATAGACATGTCAAAGAATGGGTTGAAGGTTGCGCACTTTGCCAGCAAATGAAAGTCAATACTCACCCAAATTCACTGGCATTAATCCCTATCCCATCAAAAGCTACACGCCCATTTCAGCAGGTCACACTCGATTTCAATCACACTGATCTTCCTGTTTCCGCGAAGGCTTTGACTCCATATTGGTCACGGTGGACCATGGCCTTACGAAGGGGGTATTTTTCACCCCTTGGCAACAAGACAATCGACGCTTTAGGAACAGCCGATCTCTATATTTCTGAAATCTTCAAGCGCTTTGGACTCCCAGATGTCTTAATCTCTGATAGAGGACCACAATTCTCTGCTAAAGTAATTCCAAGAAATACGAAAAGCATTAGGAATTGATCACAGGATGAGCACTGCTATCATCCTCAAACAGATGGCGAAACTGAACGTGTCAATCAAGAACTTGAGATCTATCTTCGGATGTTTTGTACCAATGAAACCCCACAAATGGAAACCACTCTTGCCTATCGCCAATTTGCACACAATAATCGTTATCATGATACAATAAAACATCTCCATTCCAACTTATGTATGGAACAGATCCGATCGCTATCCCTACAGCAGCGCTCAAAATGACTGCTCCAGCAGCAGAAAACGCCTCCAGATGCTTCGAAAAGCCAGAGAAGAAGCTCTAGCTGCTCATGAACTTGCTAGACAAATGGTCGCTCATAGATACAGAGACAAGTCAATCAGATTCGAAAAGGGTGACAAAGTCTGGCTTGAAAACAAGAATCTCCACATTCCGTATCAATCAAGAAAGCTAGCAACCAAAACGAGAAGGACCCTTCCAGGTTGAACAAGTCATGGGGCCAGTTACCTATAGATTGAAGTTACCGAAACAATGGCGCATTCACCCTGTGTTTCATGCATCGCTCCTCACTCATATAAGGAAACCTCAATGCATGGTCCGAATTTCACTAGGCCACCTCCCGATATGGTTAATGGACAAGAAGAGTTTGAGATTGAGGCTATCCTTGGACATCGAAAACGTGGAGCCGGTTATCAATACTTAGTCAAGTGGAAAGGCTATGGAGGCAAATGACAATACCTGGGAACCAGAACGACATTGGGCAATGCTGCGGATATTCTAGTAGAGTATAAAAGCAGAAGAAACCGCTGAAATATTCGGCACAATGACTTATTATCGCAACCAACCTCCAATTAAAACATATATCCGCTATGTCAAAAGATTCTGCAGAACCATTGGACGATACACTCCTACTGTCAAAACCAGATACTCTGTCACGCAGATGTTTGTTCCTGCCTTTAAACATCCTTCTAAACAACGCTCTCTACATATCAGACATTGAAATACGTCCCAATGATGTCAAAACCGCCCAAAGTATCACGATTACCTCCTCATAAACGAATTCATCCGCAAGGACATACAGAAATTCCATATAATGCCTTGCCAAAGTATCTTCCCCAATACCATAGCCTCTCTTTTGATCTAGGAGAACTGCCCACATTCCAGGAAGCGAATCACATTATCTTCCAGCATCAGTCCATCCCTGTTTTCAATATGATAACGTTTATCACAGGGTTTGGTTACGACGAACCTTCCCTGAATTATCAGAAGCTTTACAGAGAATTATTCAATGTGGCAGAGACATCTCCACGGAACAATGGCAATATGAACGACGAATGAATATAAGGGGAAGTGAAAATTTTAGCCGCACAAGAGCGCAAATGGAAATCGCCCTTGCAAAACCGAGCAATACTACATTCTTCTGAACCAAGCAATACAGGACAGCATAAAACGACCCAGAGATACACGTTACACGACATGAACGCCCTGACCAAATTCGTATTCCACACCCTGACAATGCAAGAATCCGATCAGAAAAGAAGAAGCGGCTAGAAAACTCCCATGAGAACTTTCTCAGGACCAGAGAACCTGAGATTGAAGAGATCTTAGCTTTGGACTCCGACGACGAGATTTGGGATATTTAAACCACACCCCAGAGGTCTTGTCCTCTCTCATCTTATCGATACAACATGTCTGCCATCGTCGTCGTCGCCTACCTCGTTGCTTTCGCCTTCGCGCTCTTGGTCACAGCCTGTGGCCATTGTTATGATCCCACCTTCGTCGCTGCCTCCCCGTTCCTCGCCACCGCTCATGACCCTCCCTATTGAGGTCTTTGTCACCACCACCACCACCATCGACGACTACCCTCTTCCCGAATTGGCCCGCTTCCCCTTCCTCCACCATCGTTGACCTTCATCAGCACCCAGACGAGCTCATGGACGCCTTTATTGAGGAAGAGGCCAACCTCTACCCGCTCCACCCCGCACCACCTCTCGCTAGGACCCCTAACGCCACCCTTCTTCGGGCTCAGGAAGCCCTCGCCACCTTCATTGTTGACTATCAGTTATTCGCCGGACCCCTCGATGCCATGCTCAACACCGCCCTCACCACCGACCCTCACACTGTCACAGACGAAGAGCGCGACGCAATCCTTGAACAAACGGTCCAACTTGACTATATTACAAGGACTTTGCAATGGCGGTTTGAGACCGCTAATCACGACATCAATACCATTGCCGAATGGTTAAAGTCGCGCAGGGATCATGGGTGGACGAATAATGGAAACCATGGCTGGGGAACAGGATAAGAAGTCGGTGACTTCTTGCATACGAAGGGGGTAATGTTACAATTCTTTCCCTTTCGTTTAACGGACTCCTTTATTATATAATCATAGCTATGCGTTTCATGGACGCTTATTCCCTTTTAGCTTTATCTTTCACTTTTCCTTTCCAAGGTATTAGCTATACATTTCCTTTTACGTTCTCTTGTTCTTTTTGTATATAAAGACTCTCATGTATGTCTCTTTTCCTTAGTTCCAACTTAATCGAATTCTTCTCTTAACCTCTGAACTAAACTCCTCGCTCTCATCTCTTTGAGCTTGTCGTTTATTTGACCTTTGTCATCGTTTGACTTAGTGTCCAGAACTTGTCCAGTAGGCTGGGAGTAGACCGAGATTCTGCTTGCCACTGTTGACTTAGAACGAATTGCGTTGAGAGCATCGATCTTAACAATATCATCTCCTAGAGCTTTAAGGTGATCTGAAAAACTTATTCATGATATGATTTCGAATAGTGCTTCTTCCAGGGATATCAGACTCCTTTAGCTCCTTCCTGAGGAGAAAAAAATATCTTCTTGAGCCTTGGAGATTCCACAATGTTCATGGCCTTTCACAATCAGAACTGCTGCAAGGCATTATAAACCATTACTTACCACATCATCAGCAACAACAAATTCAACCAAGGCATTAGAAAATGCCTCCTTAGAATATGGAAGACGATGACTGCCCTCCTTATCATCATCATCATCTCCCTTAAACCTCCTAATTTCCTGCAATGCTGCAGGATTAGTGATGGGAATATTTTATCATCACATAGCTTGCTCCACTCTTCCAAGTGCACCCTAACTAAATGATTCCTGAGGTTGTAAACACTAGTTGAACCACGAAATTTGGCAACTGGATGATCTTGATCAGCTGCACAAGCAGTACTGAGAAACAAAGTTAATTTTGAGAACAACCTCAAATTATGATATTATTCACATGCATAACTTGCAAGTGCTCATTGCATCTGTTCCACTTCCACTTTCCTCAAAAAATTCCCAGACATCCCTTGCTACCCTTGATGCCTTTTTCTTCCCTGACTCTGCAGAGGGATTTATGGAAAGCTCCTCTACCTGAGAGGCTAGCTTAGATGGAGAAATATCCTCATCACCAGACTCAGATTCATCTTGTCCATCTGGTCTACATGGTGTAAACAACACTTGAGCAGGTGTTGTTGGAACAGCCTTTCTCTTCCTGGCAGGAATGGGAGTCATTGGTTCCAAGGGGTCAACCTGAAAATTTTAGTTTGATAGAAGTTTTGCACCAAACACTTACTCCAAGAGCACGCTTGATGGTTTAGGAATTCTCCCTTTTAACTTGACCTTTAGTTGCTCTGAAAACCATCTAGCAGCACTTACTGTGGACTATTCCATCCCCATCATTGTCCTGTTCCCTACCATCAAATACCTCAACTTCTTCTGTTGAATTAGTAGGATGAAAGTCAAATTTATCAGCAATTGGTGGTAAGTGATATTGTGATCCCCAGCTTGAGATACTACTTACCATTGAATTCAACAAAAGGAACCTGCCTCTCAGTAGGCAGCTTATCTTTGTGCACCATGTCAAAAATATTCAAAACAAAGAACAGTAATAATACCCACCTGGAGTAGCAGGTGTGTTTTGCACTGCAAAAGGTGCAGAGGATGCATGAGCATCAGATTGCTCTAGATATATCACAATGTTACATGGATGACAGAGGACAGAGTATAGATTGAACCAATACCAGTAGTATCTTTTGCCACTGATTTTCCAGCCTTTCTTGGAGCCCGACGTGGAGGCATAGTGACAGTAAGTAAGGAAAAGGATGGGAATCCATCCTACTCTTAAGTACATGCAAGGGTGCTACACTGCCTGAGACAGATAAATATGGTAATGGCACCTTGCCTGAGATGAACATATATGGCAAAAAGTCAGAAGGCAAGAGGGTGAAGGTGAGAGGGCGAAGGCAAGAGGGTGAAGGCAAGAGGGCGAAGGCAAGAGTGTGAAGGCAAGAGGGTGAGGGTGAAGGCAAGAGGGTGAGGGCAGAGGTGAGAGGGTGAGGGCGGAGGCGAGAGGGCAAGGGCGGAGGCGAGAGGGCAAGGGTGAAGATGAGAGGGCAAGGGGAAGGGCAGAAGGAGAGAGGGCAAGGGCGAGAGGGCAAGGGCGAGAGGGTGAGGGCGAGAGGGTGAGGGCGAAGGCGAGAGGGCGAAGGTGAGAGTGTGAAGGCAAGAGGGCGAAGGCGAGAGTGTGAAGGGCAGATGGGGGAGGGCGAAGGTGAGAGGGCGAAGGCGAAGAGCGTGAAGGCGAGAGGGTGAGGGCGAAGGGTGAGAGGGCGAAGGCGAGAGTGTGAAGGCGAGAGGGGTGAGGGTGAAGGCAAGAGGGCGAGGGCGGAGGGCGAGAGGGTGAGGGTGAAGGCGAGATGGCAAGGGCGGAGGCGAGAGGGTGAGGGTGGAGGCGAGAGTGCTTGGGCAGAGGCGAGAGGGCTTGGGCGGAGGTGAGAGGGCAAGGGTGAAGGCGAGAGGGCGGAGGCGAGAGGGTGAGGGTAGGGCAAGGGCGCGAGGGCGAGAGGGCAAGGGCGAGGGCGAGAGGGGCGAGAGGGCAAGGGTGAGGGTGAGGGTGAGGTGAGGGTGAGGGTGAGGTGTGAGGGTGAGGGTGAGGGTGAGGGTGAGGGTGAGGGTGAGGGTGAGGGTGAGGGTGAGGGTGAGGGCGAGGGCGAGGGTGAAGGCGAGAGGGCAAGGGTGAAGGCGAGAGGGCAAGGGTGAAGGCGAGAGGGCGAGGGTGAAGGCGAGAGGGCGAGGGTGAAGGCGAGAGGGAGAGGGTGAAGGCAGGAGGTGAGAGGGCGGAGGGCGAAGGCGAAGGCGAGGCGAGCGTGAGGGGTAGGCAAGAGCGTGAGGGCGAGGGCAAGAGCGTGAGCGTGAGGGCGAGGGCGAGAGGGCGAGGGCGAGGGTGAGGGCGAGGGTAGGGCGAGAGGGCGAGGGCGGGGGGAGGCAAGAGGGCAAAGGCAAGGCTAAGGGCGAGAGGGCAAAGGCGAGGGTGAAGGTGAAGGCAAGAGGGTGATGGCAAAGGCAAGAGGCCAAGGGCGGAGGCGAGAGGCCAAGGGCGGAGGCGAGGGGCAAAGGCAAAGGCGAGGGTGAGGGTAAGAAGGCCAGGGCATGGGCAACAGGTGAGGGTGGAGGGTGAGGACGGCATGAGGGCATGGGCATGGAGCGAATGCGGCGGGTGTGTGAAGGCAACAGCTATAGAAACAAAGTTGTTAGCCACAGTGAAAGAAAAAGAAAAGAAAACATACGAGGGCCCAGATGTGGTTCATCTGGGCCCCGAAAGTGTCTGGCGACGGTGGGTGGTGGGCAGAGGGGCGGCTAAAGCCGCCCCACACTAGCTCCCAGCCGCTCTAAAGTTAGAGCCGAGCCGTGCTTAGCCGAAGCCAAACGGCTGGCTTCGGCTTGGCTCCCAATCGGCTCGGCTCAGTCGGCTTGCGGCTTAGAGCCGAGCCGTTGGCAACACTACGCTAAACTGTATAGTAATGATGATGTAATAATAAGGCGTCCGTCATAGAAGAGGAAAAAGAAACTGTAACAATGTTACAATTTCTTTCCCTTTCGTTTAACGGATTCCTTTATTATATAATCATAGCTATGCGTTTCATGGACGCTTATTCCCTTTTAGCTTTATCTTTCACTTTTCCTTTCCAAGGTATTAGCTATACATTTCCTTTTACGTTCTCTTTGTTCTTTTTGTATATAAAGACTCTCATGTATGTCTCTTTTCCTTAGTTCCAACTTAATCGAATTATTCTCTCAACCTCTGAACGAAACTCCTCGCTCTCATCTTCGAGCTCGTCGTTAATTTGACCTTTGTCATCGTTTGACTTAGCGTCCAGAACTTGTCCAGTAGGCTGGGAGCAGACCGAGACTCTGCTTGCCACTGTTGACTTAGAACGAACTGCGTTGAGAGCATCGATCTTAACACAAGTTGGAACTCCCAGAACCGCTCAGTGTTTCTACACTAGCCAGACACCATTGATACCAGAACCTCGAACCTTAGACCACCGAACGGCTCCGTCCGTTTCAGACGAAAGTATTATCTAGATCGACGAGAGGTTTTTCCGTCGACTACTGGAACAGGGTGGTTTTTCCGCTCAGGAACTAAGAAAAAGAACGAACCGGTACCAGCATCCCTCTTTGAAGGTGATTATATTGAAGGAGACGGAAAGGAAGTCTTCCCAGATAACGTTTGGATTGAGTGGATCAACGAAGATCTAAAAGAGGATTTTTACTCTCTATTTTTTCCACCCACTGAAGAACCAGAATCCTCCTGGTGGAACGAATTCCTCAGTCTCTCTGGAGCACCACCACAGGACAGATACGCACTCCAAGACAAAGGAATACAGCCTTGGAGAGACTTCCTAGAACAGAAACAGATCGAACAAAGTTTATTTGGAGATCCAGAATCAGGAAAGAAGAAAGACGAAACAAGAGAACCAGAAGAACCAAAAGGAGAAACAGAAAAGATGGCAACTAACGCAGCAGCACCTGCCTCTAAAGGAGATATCAAACCGCAGCCTATGCGTATTTTTACAGGAAAACGAACCGAAGCGAAGGCTTTCATTGGAAGTCTTGAAGATTACTTTGTCTTAAATGACGATAATTATAAAGGCAAAGCACAGAAACAGATTCGATTTACTCTCGCCTGTCTTGGGCAGGAACTCGACGATTGGAAAGTCCTGATCAAGGATGAATTAGACGATGAAGAAGAAACAACCCTTACTTGGACAAACTGGGCAGAATTCAAGAAGCGTTTCCTAGCCGATTGGGGAGAAGTCAATAGTGCTCTCAGAGCGCTGAACAATCTAGCCAATCTCAGAGTAGGGGGTGATGTTTCAGTCCCTGAATATATCAGAAAATTCCGCATGGAGATCGGTACTTCAGGTTTGAAAGGAACAACTGCGCAGCTCCAGGCCTTTGTTAAAGGACTCCCTGAAAGTATTGCTACAAAAATTCTTGAAGCGAATGTTTTATCTATGAAAGAAGCATATGAGAAGGCAGAACAGCTTCATGGCGCATGGGAAATGATGCGAGCGCTTGGGCGAAAATCAGGACAAGGGAACCGCTCTAATTTTAATCGAAACACCAATAATAGGGGCGGATCGACCCGATCAGTAAATGCTATGCCCACTGGACGTTTGACAGATGAGCAAAAAGAGGAGTACATGAAATCTGGAAAATGTTTCAGATGTGGAAACCAGGGGCATGTTTCAAGGAATTGTCCCAAACGAAACACCACGTCAAACGCCTCCTTCAGGGCCTCCTCATCGTTTCAAAATAAGGGGATCAGATCCATCCCTGAAGATGCACCTAAGGAAAAGAAAGATGACCCAGTTGCAAGCATCAGAGCGATCCTTGCTGGAATGAAGGCCGATGAACGAGGAGGTCTTCTCAATGAACTTGAGAACGAGGGTTTTTAACCCGGAAGCGTCATACAGCGGTTGGCACTTCCATAACAAATGGACATTCACAGTTAGCGCTAGATTCTGTAATAGTAAGATCGAATAATGACAAGCGCCTTTCAATTTCTGTGGAAACGTCCGATTTACCTGCTGAAACTTCGGCTCTAATCGATTGTGGAGCAGAAGGGAATTTTATTGACGAAGAAGTAACCACCAAGTTATCAAAAGAAAAATTGCGAAAACCAATCAAAGTCAGAAACGCAGATGGAACAGTTAACACTAATGGAATAATCACACATCGAGTCCATATTCAATATTCGATTGGAGGAAAACGATACAGCAACTGGTTTCTAATCACTAAATTAGGAGATCAACGATTAATTTTGGGGATCCCTTGGTTAGAAGAAAACAATCCTACTATTGATTGGAGAGATAAAACGATACACCTCATCGATGAACAACGGAATGGAGGAACTATCTGGCAAATGGCATTGGACAATCAACAATGGGGAGAAGACGATTACTGGATCAGAGTTAAGACATCAGCATCTCAAGCGTTAGAACATCAGTTGAAAAAGGATGAACCAAAAATGGAATTACCATTAGAATATGGGAAATGGCGCGCAGTCTTTGAGAAAAAGGCATCAGAACGATTCCCAACTTCCAGAACTTGGGATCACGCTATCGATTTGAAAACCGGTTTTAGTCCTAAAGTTAGCAAGATCTATCCGTTATCAATCAAAGAACAGTCGTCGCTGGACGAATGGATTGAAGAACAGTTAGCTAAAGGCTACATCAAACCGTCGAAATCTCCTCAAGCATCGCCATTCTTCTTTGTCTCAAAGAAGGAAAGTGGTGCGCTTCGGCCATGCCAAGATTATAGATATTTAAACGATTGGACAATCAAGAATGCATACCCGTTACCCCTAGTATCCGACCTCCTTACAAAACTCGCTGGCGCACAATATTTCACCAAATTAGACCTCCGATGGGGATATAATAACGTCAGGATCAAGAAAGGGGACGAATGGAAAGCTGCTTTCATTACCAACAGAGGATTATACGAACCAACTGTTATGTTCTTCGGTTTATGCAATTCGCCATCTACATTCCAAACTATGATGAACGAATACTTCAGAGACATGATTAATGAAGGATGGCTCATTATCTACATGGACGACATCTTGATATGTTCTCAGAATTTGAACAAACTAGAAGAACAAACAAAAAGGGTTCTCGATCGATTAGAAGAGAACGATCTGTTCCTGAAATTAGAAAAATGTAAATTCGCTGTTCAAGAAGTGGAATTTCTGGGCATGATCATCTCACCCGGAAAAATACGAATGGATCCTATCAAACTCGCAGGAATAGCCGATTGGCCAGTACCATCAACGGTTAAACAAGTCCGATCATTCCTAGGTTTTGGAAACTTTTACAGACGTTTTATTGGAAACTTTGCAGCAATCGCAAAACCACTCACAGATTTAACCAAGAAAACGGAACCATTTGACTTTTGGACACATCCTTATTGAAGTTATCACTAAGCAAAGGGCACCACCAATTAAATCCAAGCTACAAGACTGGACATACACTCATGGTATCGTTTATTACTTGGGCAGGATCTATGTGCCTGATCGAATTGAGTTGCGCACTCGATTAATTAAGGAGATACATGAAGCATTATCTTCAGGACACCCTGGACGATTGAAAACACTAGCACTTTTGAAGCGTGATTATTGGTGGCCTGGAATGTATAGACATGTCAAAGAATGGGTTGAAGGTTGTGCACTCTGCCAACAGATGAAAGTCAATACCCACCCAAATTCACCGGCATTAATCCCTATTCCATCAAAAGCTACTCAGCCATTTCAACAAGTCACACTGGATTTTATTACCGATCTTCCTATATCTGACGGTTATAACTCCATTTTGGTCACGGTGGACCATGGCCTTACGAAGGGGGTAATTTTCACCCCTTGCAACAAGACAATCGATGCTTTAGGAACAGCTGATCTCTATATCTCTGAAATCTTCAAACGATTTGGACTCCCAGATATCTTAATCTCTGATAGAGGACCACAGTTCTCTGCCAAAGTATTCCAAGAAATACGAAGAGCACTGGGAATCGATCACAGGATGAGCACTGCTTATCACCCTCAAACAGATGGCGAAACTGAACGTGTCAATCAAGAACTTGAAATCTATCTTCGGATGTTTTGTACCAACGAACCCCACAAATGGAAACCACTCTTGCCTATTGCCGAATTCGCACACAATAATCGTTATCATGATACAATAAAAACATCTCCATTCCAACTTATGTATGGAACAGATCCGATCGCTATCCCTACAGCAGCGCTCAAAATGACTGCTCCAGCAGCAGAAGAACGCCTCCAGATGCTTTGAAAAACCAGAGAAGAAGCTCTAGCTGCTCATGAACTTGCTAGACAAATGGTCGCTCATAGATACAGAGACAAGTCAATCAGATTCGAAAAGGGTGACAAAGTCTGGCTTGAAAATAAGAATCTTCACATTCCGTATCAATCAAGAAAGCTAGCACCAAAACGAGAAGGACCCTTCCAGGTTGAACAAGTCATGGGGCCAGTTACCTATAGATTGAAGTTACCGAAACAATGGCGCATTCACCCTGTGTTTCATGCATCGCTCCTCACTCCATATAAGGAAACCTCAATGCATGGTCCGAATTTCACTATGCCACCTCCCGATATGGTTAATGGACAAGAAGAGTTTGAGATTGAAGCTATCCTTGGACATCGAAAACGTGGAGCCGGTTATCAATACTTAGTCAAATGGAAAGGCTATGGAGCAAATGACAATACCTGGGAACCAGAACGACATTTGGGCAATGCTGCGGATATTCTAGTAGAGTATAAAAACAGAAGAAATCTCTGAAATATTCGGCACAATGACTTATTATCGCACCAACCTCCAATTAAAACATAATATCCGCTATGTCAAAAGATTCTGCAGAACCATTGGACGATACACTCCTACTGTCAAAACCAGATACTCTGTCACACAGATGTTTGTTCCTGCCTTTAAACATCCTTCTAAACGAACGCTCTCTACATATCAGACATTGAAATACGTCCCAATGATGTCAAAACCGCCCAAAGTATCACGATTACCTCCTCATAAACGAATTCATCCGCAAGGACATACAGAAATTCCATATAATGCCTTGCCAAAGTATCTTCCCCAATACCATCGCCTCTCTTTTGATCTAGGGGAACTGCCCACATTCCAGGAAGCCAAATCACATTATCTTCCAGCATCAGTCCATCCCTGTTTTCAATATGAAAACGTTTATCACAGGGCTTGGTTACGACGAACCTTCCCTGAATTATCAGAAGCTTTACAGAGAATTATTCAATGTGGCAGAGACATCTCCGCGGAACAATGGCAATATGAACGACGAATGAATATAAGGGGAAGTGAAAATTTTAGCCGCACAAGAGCGCAAATGGAAATCGCCCTTGCAACCGAGCAATACTACATTCTTCTGAACCAAGCAATACAGGACAGCATAAACGACCCAGAGATACACATTATACGATATGAACGCCCTGACCAAATTCGTATTCTACACCCTGACAATGCAAGAATCCGATCAGAACAAGAAGAAGCGGCTAGAAACTCCCATGAGAACTTTCTCAGGACCAGAGAACCTGAGATTGAAGAGATCTTAGCTTTGGACTCCGACGACGAGATTTGGGATATTTAAACCACACCCAGAGGTCTTGTCCTCTCTCATCTTATCGATACAACATGTCTGCCATCGTCGTCGTTGCCTACCTCGTTGCTTTCGCCTTCGCGCTCTTGGTCACAGCATGTGGCCATTGTTACGATCCTACCTTCGTCGCTGCCTCCCCGTTCCTTGCCACCGCTCATGACCTCCCTATTGAGGTCTTTGTCACCACCACCATCACCATCGACGATTACCTCTTCCCGAATTGGCCCGCCTCCCCTTCCTCCACCATTGCTGACCTTCATCAGCACCCAGACGAGCTCATGGACGCCTTTATTGAGGAAGAGGCACCTCTACCCGCTCCACCCGCACCACCTCTTGCTAGGACCCCTAACGCCACCCTTCTTCGGGCTCAGGAAGCCCTCGCCACCTTCATTGTTGACTATCAGTTATTCGCCGGACCCCTCGATGCCATGCTCAACACCGCCCTCACCACCAACCCTCACACTGTCACAGACGAAGAGCGCGACGCAATCCTTGAACAAACGGTCCAACTTGACTATATTACAAGGACTTTGCAATGGCGGTTTGAAACCGCTAATCACGACATCAATACCATTGCCGAATGGTTAAAGTCGCGCAGGGATCATGGGTGGACGAATAATGGAAACCATGGCTGGGGGACAGGATAAGAAGTCGGTGACTTCTTGCATACGAAGGGGGTAATGTTACAATTTCTTTCCCTTTCGTTTAACGGATTCCTTTATTATATAATCATAGCTATGCGTTTCATGGACGCTTATTCCCTTTTAGCTTTATCTTTCACTTTTCCTTTCCAAGGTATTAGCTATACATTTCCTTTTACGTTCTCTTTGTTCTTTTTGTATATAAAGACTCTCATGTATGTCTCTTTTCCTTAGTTCCAACTTAATCGAATTATTCTCTCAACCTCTGAACGAAACTCCTCGCTCTCATCTTCGAGCTCGTCGTTAATTTGACCTTTGTCATCGTTTGACTTAGCGTCCAGAACTTGTCCAGTAGGCTGGGAGCAGACCGAGACTCTGCTTGCCACTGTTGACTTAGAACGAACTGCGTTGAGAGCATCGATCTTAACAAACAAGGCTTGTGAACACGCCACAAAATACAAAGCAAATCCTTGCTGATATTGATAGACGGTGAGTCTGTGAATACATACACGCAACAATGACTGATGTTTTGAGCTAGGATCTCCATAGTTCCACTTTTTCCTGGCCTACGACGATTTCCACAAGGACGAGGGTTCAAACAATGGACGGGAAACGACTCAAAAGCGCTCATGAAAGTTTTTTTACCAGCAATCGTCGGGCACGTTCCCCCCCAAATGGTCAGAGCAATTGCAACATTCATCAACTTCTGTTATATTGTCAGACGGTCTGTTATCACAACTGCTGACCTCATCAAACTCGACAAACTGCTGACGAAATTTCATCAAGAGCGAGAAATTTTCCGCACTTCAGGCGTACAGAGCGATGGATTCAACCTCCCCCGCCAACATTCACTCAAACACTATCACAACTCCATCTGAAAATTCGGTGCTCCTAATGGACTATGTTCATCAATTACGGAATCACGACACATCACAGCGATCAAAAAACCATGGCGACGGTCAAGTCGCTTCAATGCGCTCAGTCAAATGCTGCTAACAAATCAACGGCTTGACAAATTAGATGCATGTACTGTTGATTTTCGAGCACGAGGAATGCTCAATGGTTCGGTTTGGGGCTTACCAACCGCCTTTCAACTTGAACAACTCCAACAAGCCGAGAAAGCGAGAAAGAAAACAATAGATGATGATGACAATGACGACAGAGGACCTGTAGATGGCAAAGCGGTCATGGGGGAAGTGGAACTAGCCCGGAAGCCTTGTGCGTTGCTTTCACTTCCCTTTTAACAGATTCTTAAGTTTATGTCAGTACGAGGTATTCCCCGCAAAGTTTCACAACTCGCAGCTCATCTAAATATTCCTTCCCTTCCGACCCTTATCTCCCGCTTCCTTTACGAGCAAGAACACCCAGAACTTGACATACCCCTCCACAAAATATTGTTAAGCCAGTGTCCTCGGTACACAGGAAAAATTTTCGTATACCCTTCTGCGGTTGCTACATTTTATGCACCAAGTGACCTATCTGGTGTCGGTGGAATGTTCCGGGAACGAATCCGCTCTGTTGAATCTTGGCACAGTGGATGTAAAAGACGAGATTGTGTATTCATCGAACAATATGAGAACATACCGGGATTTCGTGGCATGTTTGTAGCACAAGTCCTCGCTTTCCTCAAATTCAAGCACAATTGTATCAAGTATCCCTGTGCCGTTGTAAGCACATTTTCAACAGTTGGCGATTCTCCTTGTCCACAAACAGGGATGGAGTCAAAGATATTTTCATTTGTTCATGCCGTGCTAGAAGGCAATTTCATGAGCATGGTAGTCGATAAACTTGTTTACATAGAATTTTTTGAATGCAAAGAGGCTATCGGAATAAGAAAGATTGTGCGGAATAATTGTTGACCCAGCAACTCCAATCAAGTGAGCAGCGCGTAACACTGTGTCCAGGTGAATGATAGCAAGCTCTGGGTTTCCATCATCATCCAAATCATGTCATACAACTTAACCAGACACTTGAGCATTGATCCAGCTAGCACTCATAGTGTAGCATGCGTGAGACAGGCGAAGCTGAATTGGTGTGTGGTGGGGCGAGTACTAAGGTGGGGCGACTTGGAGGGTGAAATGTGGGCAGGGTGAAGGAGTTAGCATGCGGGTGAGTGGGTGGAAACGCAGGAAAAGCGAAGGAGAATGGTGGCCTTGGACTCGGAGGGAGGTTCAAGTTTAGAGTATCTGTGATACTCACTTTCAAAAGCGGTGGCCAGAGCTGGAGTGGCCATAGCTGGCGTTGCCAGAGCGCGAGCAGCCAGAGCATCGTTTGATCGAGCGGTGAGCAGGCCGAGTGGGAACTCCGGAGCGGAAAGCGGCCCGAGCGGAATTTGCCGAAATGCTGATGTAACGAGTACGGCGTCAGGTATGGCACGGTCCTGTTTGACATACTCTGTCCAGGAGATAATCTCAGGCTCCCGGCCTAGCGCAGGTACTTCTTGAAAAGTGACGGCAGACACAATGGGTGTTATATAATGGGCGACGGTGGACCAGTAAAGGGAAGTCACTTTTTTTTCTGCGATGAAGCGATCCAATTTCTGCGATGCTAATTTGCGTTGGATGTATGCCAAAGTGAATACAGACTCGAAAGGAGTTGTGCCAGGGGTAGCTTCATAGTTTGCAACAGCGCGCTCCGCTATGTTACCCAACTGGGAAACAAGATCAGGGCTGTAGACCACTTTCTTCAGCCTCAGATCATCTTTCAGGTGGCGATCGTAAGGGGCGGGAGGGCGAGTCGAACCTTTCTTCTTGCAATCCTTTTCCTCAATATGACGGTGCATGGCTAGGTTAAAAAACTGCTTCATGAAGTCAGAACATGCTGAAGGTCCTTGATATATTAGCAAAGGAACATGGTCCAATATTAGTATGTTATACCTGGTTTAGTCGTCTTCACGAAGTGTTTGCTCTGAGTGTCATTTGCCGTTGCAGTGATGGTCTTTTCTCCCTCTCCTTCAAGTTTACTATCGAATCCTGGTACGATGCTATCTGGCAAGCGTTCGTTCTGAATGTCATCTGTCGGTCCAGTACTAATGGTGCTCCATCCTCGAAGACGCACAGACTGGCGGCGTTCCTCGGTGTGAAACTGTTTTTCTCCTTTAAAGTCGGCGTCATTGCGTCCTCCAGACACCAGGGCTTGTAGGTCATTATAAGAGTGCTTCCTTTTACGGGAAATAACCATAATGGCAACTAACAGTGTACGACATTTTGGGCAAAGAAAAACATTCAGTGAAGCTTAAAGACGTACGACGAAAGTTATTCGAAAGTTGTAGGGGGTGGTTAATTGGTAGTGTTGGTAGTGTTGGCCGATATCACGAAGCTCTTATTGATTTCGAGACAATGACCAGTGGACAAAAAAACTACTACATGGGAAAGCCATGGATACCGAGTCCTAGCTCATTTGGTCACGTAGATCACTTCGAAACAAAAACCAGGAAGTTTGGAGCCGGGCTATGGAGTACTTTGTAAGGTGTCTGTTTCAAAATAGCAAACCTTGTCGTAGAGCGACAACAAAAGGTGCCTGACTAGGATAAACAAACTGACAAACGTCCACATGGTGGGATGCCCAACAGCTCTGATCCTAGCGGCTATTTCACGGTTTGAAATAACTTACCATGATGTCGTTGACTAGACAGTCATGCGGTCACTCAGGTCTGATGGTACTGGCAATCATTGTTATGTTAACAAAAAGGTTTCATTTCCACAACTTGGGAACAATCGCTGGTCAAAGATAGGCAAGATGGCTTTAATTTACGCACACCTTGCACGACTGGTGGGCTGTGCCATGGCTCATGCCATTCATCTAAATGTGACTAGTAGCAACAAGGGTCAATGACTTTTAGGGGAGCGACTTCACAACAACGGGTGCCGCTGGAATGATACGTATTTGTACCGTCGACTGAACCACAAGTGCTGTGCTGTGTAAATCCCGCGCATTTGAATATTCCTTGTCTGAAATCCTAGGAAGTACCAAAATGTCATTTTTTGCGATGTAAGCTGCATCCAATGCCTGTGACTCTTCCAAGGTCAGAAAAGGATGGACTGGAGTTTTCAAGACGCGAATGACCCTCCGAATGGCACGGGGCAACGGAAGCGAAGTGAGGTAGAGTCCCAATACGAACGTGGCCGGTAAGAGAGAAGACCATGAATCTCTAATGCATGGGTTTCCAAAGTCGAATGGTCCCGAGGCATCGCAGAAGGGCATGGAAGGGAACCAGCGGCAAGGGTTGGTGCAACTTGCGCTGGCAATTTAGCGGCGCAGAATTGCCGGCTCGGATCACACAGTGACACAACACACCGAAACGCCGACCCGAGCGAGCTGCGAGCTGTCGTCACATGCACTGTCACTCCATACAAGCTGTCCATTAACTGAAGCGCTCATTACCGCTTCCGCAAGCTGCTTTGTTGTCTAATAATAATAAGCAATCTAGCATCTAAATAATTCCGTGGCTCACGGCACTTGGTCGCTGTATTCACAGGCACCCCGCATGACCATGTCGTATCCCCTACTAGTACATTAGCTCACTCACATAACACATGTGGCACACTGTGGCGTATCCTGAGTTTATACACACGTCGGATCATTCAAAGATAAGGGTATACTGTCACTATTTACTATACGGCTACGGCATATCGCGCCCATCTGTTTTTGAACTTGGCTCGCGGGCGCTTGCGCCTCGTTATTAGTATCGCATTGCCTTCAAAAAGAAGCAGGCAGGTGATCTGCACACCCTTGAATAATCTGATCCTTTTTTTTTTACGCCAGGAGTTGTGCTTAGTACTCTTCGTACCCATTATTTGGACGGTGATCGCAATGTGGAGCTTATACATTGGAAGGACAAATTCCTTTACAGGTTGCGCTCGTACTGCCTTTGTACGAGTGCCAGCTGTCTGCTGAATGAACTTGACATTAATACGGGGTATCTGATACACTACCAGTGAAGCACTTGCGATAAACTACTCTTGTACATTCAATCGCGTTGAGGGTATACGTTAGTTCGAATCCTCGTGATCTGAAAGTGGCCTTTGAGTCGTCGCTGGACTAGGGAATTCATTCGGGGGGTCATAACTGTCATCGCCTTCTAGGAGACTGCACAGGTGTTTGTATTCTCGCTGACGAGAGTGCGAACCAGCCCCAATTTTCGCTCGATCAAAGTCGATTATGGCAACATTGCCTGCGTCGTCCATCAAGAGATTTTCTGGCCGAATGTCGTAATGACGTACTCCAGCTTGGTGAATATCCGTCATTACGCGTTTGAATGCTTCCCTGTCACAACCGTCGAATTACAACACTTTTGAATCACCTACGAACTCACTTTTCTTCATCCCTCAGCGACCCATTGCGCCAATAGTCATTTCTATGGAGACTCTTCCCAACGTTATTCATTACGAGGATAACAACTTCTCCAGAGGCGTCCTCAAACAGACCGTAAATTTGAGGAATCTGCTTAACACCTTGTGTCACCAGATGACGGTAGACATCGTACTCGTGCCGTACTCGTTGTTGCTGCTCTGGTTCTAGTGCCATCTTGACGACCACTTCACACTCATTGACCAGCTTTGCTGCCGTCTGCACTTTCATTTGCGCCATATGGAGACGGCCCGTGGCTCCTCCTGATAATTCCGATGTCAATGTGACGTAGAAGTATTCATCTGGCCGATATTTCTCCTTCGGCTCACTCGTCACTGATGCGCTTGTTGAACCAGTGGCGATAGACCCACCCAAGCGATAAAAAGCAGCGGGTGCAGGGGAGTTATAGAAGCCATATTGCAAACGGAGTAGCATTAGGTTACGGTCACACACTTCATCGAACATGACCTAGCAATTTGTTAGCAGAGCGGTTAGATGAGCAGCCATCAAGAGATACCCGAGACTTTTCTTCATTCAACTCTCGATCTTTCACCGCCTTTGATACCGTGGATCTCGTTTTGCGGCGTTTGACATTTCGGTTTTCAGCTCCCTCATTTCTCTTCCTCTTTGTAGTCTTGGTCCCCGTTAAATCTTCAAGTTGCTCAACGCGATCCAACGCATCTTGAAGGGCGATCATGTAAAGTCCAACGTGGATCGCACCATATGCGGGTTCACTACAATGTTCAACGTCGATCAAGTCCGAAAGATATAGAGTCTGACTCGCTCTATGTCGGAAACCCAGTCTTTCATACCTCCCGCAATTAAAGACGATGAAAGACGTGTCGTCCTGGACGGATCGCGCCCAAGCCTGCAGTTTGAAGCATTAGCAAGAGACGAAACGGGCAGCGAATAATCTGACACGATGAATAAACGAACTTGCGCCTTCTCTGCGTTCCTCCGGTTTGATGGTGACAGTACGCCACTTTTCCACCAGGCCTTTCTTATCCGAAGTCAGACCATTTGCTTTCTTGTCGCTCGTTTTCAATGGCTTCCGAGAGGCTAGTCGTACACTCTTACGAACTTCACCCTCCCTTTCTGCTCTCGCCATTGCGGGAGATGGAACTGAGAGCATCCGTGACGAAACATTCGCGTCCACAGAAACAGGATGTGGATGTTTAACAACAAGGCTTCCAGGGATATTAGGACACTGCAAAGGGAGTTCGCAAACCATACAGTCCGCGACATTTCCGAGGTCTCGAAACAGGGTTTCGGTTTCTGCTGATGGAATGTGAAACTGGTAGGTGATAAGAGTACGGAACAGCTGAACTATACGTCGAATGCGCGCCTGAGTGGCTTTAGCCAAGCGTGACCAGTCGGCGGCAGGTATATCCACTTCACCCTTCCAATTCCGACGAAAATTTAGCTCGAAAACATCTGTGACAGCGCGAAAATAGTCATTTCTGCGCATCTTCCCTCGGCGGAATTCCAAGATAGATAGCCATGTTTCGGCTTCAGTATGCAACGATAACGTCGATGCAACAGAAGCAGATGTATCGAACGACGTGTCTTCGTAGAAGCTGGCAACGTCGTAGGCCGTAGTCGCCGTCGCATCGCCCAAAAACATATCTCGGAACTTTTTAGTCCAAAAGCCCCCTGTGCTATGATCGTTGCTGTCAACGTAAGGTATATAGCACCCCCCTTCCTTCAGTGCCTCAACTTTCTTGGCTGCCACTTGGGAAACGTCGATCAAAAACGCCGGCAACGTCTTGACATTTCGGAGAACTAGCCTTGGGTCAAGATGCTTGTCGTAGGTCAGGGATGGATAAGAGAATGGTGGTTTCTCATCATCTCGCGTTAGACGAAGCGTCGTAGGATTGTAGTTGAAGAGATGAAGCAATTCGTGGAAAACTTCATCTTGTGGCATAACAACATTGTAGGGACTATTGGCTATTGGCACATGACATTCAATTTCTCCCACGCCCCCGAAGTTACATAAACACTACTAGGAGTCCGATGCTTTCGTGATACTCGAGACGCCCTTAGAGCTTACCAGCATCCGATTCTGGCTCCTCGTCCTGGCTGTCAAATTGTCCAATACGCCTACGCTTTACGATGGGTCGTAGTATCTTCTCCAGTTCCTCCATTTCGGCTTTCGCCTCATCTGGCGTCTGCATCCTCCGGGCCTTGCCAAAACCTATAATGTATGGCAACTGTTGATTTCCCTCCTTTAGTATTATGATACTTCTCTCGCTCAGATTTCCGTGAAGATAACCACGTAAATGGATGCGCGCAAGTATATCAACGATGATTCGCCTAGACCAGGTAAGATATGGTTAATGATATGTCAATCATCTATGTACTTACTTCTGTTCAGAAGGTATTGCATTTTGACCTGCAGGTTCACCAGCATATTGCATAAGCAATGCAGCGGCTGGCCTTAATGGCTCGGAATGCTCCACAAAACGGCCGTAGACAAGAGGAATTCCGGGTATGTCTTGAATCTTAGTGTAAATGTCATACTCGTTGGAAAGTTTTTCATATGTTTCCTGGTCAAGAGCGATTTTGACAATGAACTTCCTCTCGCAAATGGTTTCCGAAAGAATCAATTTCCCATGATAGATGCTGGAGTCGTGTGTGATATCCGTCTTGATCAATAACCACTCGTCGCCACTGCTTGTGCGTTTGTATGACTTATCTTGAATGTAATACGTAATTCCCCGATGCTTGGCTTGCGACGGCTGTAAAAAAAGCTTTGGGTAATTTAACAGCGCTTCATCAAAGTTGGGACGAGAGGGTACATTCTGATGTGTCATCTTGTATTTTTCTTCCATTCATCTCAGAATGACACTCACGACTTCTTGAAGCACGCCATTCTCATATCGGGTAAGCCATGATGTAGGGGTACTGTGCCTTAGTTGCTCCGCTCGGTCCAATGCATCGACTATGGACGCAATATACAAACCTATGTGTAGTTGAAAATGACCGGGTGAGTCTTGTTTCTGGACATCAATAACATCAGTGATGCAAAGTGTCTGGCTTTCGCGGCAACGGTAACCAATGATTTCACGGACGCCCGAGTTGAACACGATGAGCGTTGAGTCATTTTTGACGCATTCTGCCCACCCCTTTAAGAACGTAAAACTGGAATTGTCATTGATGAAATTACGCCACTTACTCATACATACCTGCTGGAGGATCCATCGTCCCGATTTTACACTAGATGTTTCGCCTCCGTTCCCCTGGTTAATAGTAGGACGCCCATACCCGGGCTTCCAGCACGATACTGTAACACGTATAACGGGATTTTTAGCGTCAAAACCCATACGATCACCCGTGACAAAAGGCCGTGTACCCAATCCTTTGGTACGATTTCTGCCACACTCCAAGGAGCACATTTCATTATCGCATTCCTCCCAAGGAAATACGTCATACTCCGCCATTTCAAGCATGGCATCCATATGTCGACGGGACCCTGCACGAGGACTTTTGAACTCGAACAGTAAGACTGATGGAAAATACTCGAAAATTGACTGGAGCATCGTAGCGAACGGATCGTCACCACAGGCTGTGCAAACGAAAGTCCTCTTCTGCTTCCGTTTGGAGTTTTTCGAATTCTGACGAAGGCAGTCATGCGCTTCGACGGAAGGTTCAACACGAAGCTCAGCGTCAGCTATGGCGCGGTCATGTTTGATATGACTTTTCCAAGAGATCGTGATAGGCAACTGTTTTGGGAAAGTGACAGAGGATACGATGGGCGCTATATATCTGGCGATGGTAGACGCATGAACGCCAACCACATCGCCTTCTGCCATATCATGATGCAATAGCTGAGATTGCAATTTCTGTCGGATATGTTTCAGACTGAACATAGATTCAATAGGGGTTGTTCCAGGAGTAGCTTCGTGGTTCAAAATGGCGCGCTCCGCTATTTGACCTAGCTGAAAGACAAGATCAGGGCAGTAGACCACTTTCTTCAACCTCAGGTCGTCTTTCATGTGTAAATCGTAAGGGGCGGGCCCACGGGTCGCACCCTGTTCATTGTCATCCTTGTCCCCAGGGAGACGATGTAGCGTCAGATTGAAAAATTCTTGAATGAGCTCTGAACACGCTAAGGAACCTAGATACATGCAAACCATCTGTATTATCAAAGTCAAACCGTCCAGTACGACATACCTTGCTCAGTCGCGTTTGAATGGTTTTCTTCCGAGGAGGATACGACACGCTTCTCACGTTGAGGCTCTTCATCTCCTTCATGGCCAAAATTGGGCACAAGGATTTTCAAGCGTTTTCTCGGAGCGTTGTTTGATGTTTCACCAGTGGTGGTGGTATCCTGAGGCGTAGAACGGCTACGCTTCTTGGATTGAGGCTCTTTCCCTGCGTTAAGGCCAGATTTGGCAGTCCCGACGCCTGCCATGTGTCCGTCCTGGGTGTCGTCCGTCGATCTAGAAGTGGTACCTCTACCTCGCAAACGCACAGATCGACGACATTCTTCGAGGTGGACGTCGTTGCTTCTTCCAGAGGAAAACGGGGCTTGCAGACCATCATGAGAGTGCTTCCTTTTACGAGAAACAACCATAAGGGCAATAGTAACTATACGACAGTCAGGGAAAGCAACATTGAGGAAAGCTTAAAGACGTACTACGATAATTGTTTGTTGTAATGGGTGAGTCAGTGACTGGCTGATATTTTGACCAGTCTTTATACATGTCGCTACAGCAGTGCCAGCTCATTTGATTGCGTGGATCACCATGAAACAAAAGCCAGGAATTTGGAGACGGTCTATGGCCCAAGATGTCTGTTTCAGTTGTCAATATAGAAGACCTTGTATTATCGTACTAGTACGTAGTGACGTCGACAACAAAAGTGCCTGCCAAGGGATTTTCAAATTGGGTAACACTTGTACCTTCAACAAAGAGGTTTGATTCAGGCTCCAGAACAATCGTTGGCCAAGACAAGATGCACGTGCACCTAGCACGAGTGGTGGGCTGTGTCAAACAGATTCTTAGCATGTCTGAATGTTCGTTTGAACGTGTCGGAGTAGCAACAATACTATAGTCTATAATGGCTCAATGGCTGTGGGTTGCGACGCTGGAATCGTCTTCATAGTCACATCAGCAAAACGTCACATCTTGCTCTGGCTTTGGATCGGCTAATTTTAGATACTTTGTTTACTTTGACAGCATTGGCGGTCTACCAACGTTCCGGTCAACGTTCAACCTGACTTTACGAGCTTTCAAATTTACACTCCAATTTGACGTGACTTGACTCGCGCGCATTGTTCAAGTCCATCAAGCCTACCCTCACGTAGTGCGCATACATCAAGCCCGTCTCCCCGCTGTCCCTCTCCCTTCCACACATCCTCTCTACCTAGATTTCCGAACGCGGATTCGTGACTACGACCGCCTCGACCGCCTGCCACGAACCACCACTGTACCTGTGCCACCCATACGATGACTAGGTCCCTTTTCCCTTTTTTTCACACACATACTGACTACTTCGCCCACGACAAACACTGCTTATGCCCACCATGAACCTGCCCGAGCCACCACTGCAGCACCTCAGTGCCCATCGCGTCACCCACGCCCCGTTTACCCGCCCAACATCCTTGCCACCATCCGGACAACTTTCTTGCTGCGCAGTGTCGGAGGTGTAACATGCTGATTGAGGAGCATCTTTCGACGGTCATGTAAGTATGTCCTCTCGTGCACGCGGCATCAACACTGAGGTCCATCATCTGCTGTAGAAACTTTGCCCTGATCAGTCGCCATTCTACGTCTCTGATGGCAAGCCGCTCTGCACATACCACCACCACGAGGCCAACAACTCTCTACTCTGCCGCGCACTGTGGGCATCCCGAGCATATGACATGCCAGGCGGATGCCCTGTGAGCTTGGTGCACTCCGCGGGTGGCTTTCAACCTTCCTCTTGCCATCCGGAACTCTCTTGCCCTTGCCCACCTCTCCCCGTCTTCTTGCTGCCCTCCTGATGCCCTCTCACCATCTTCATTGCTCTCTCACTGCCGCATTCACTCCTGCCCACCTACTTTCTGGTCTATGCGCTTGAATCTCATCTCGAGACACGAGCCTCATGGCGTATCACCGCACGCGTTTTAGTGCCTCGTAATTCCCTGCAGCCAGCCAGCTGTGGTGTTTCCTAGGAACGTGTCCGGACGGGCAGAGCCATTCCTCGCACAGTGCGTGCGAGCAGAAGCGGATTTCAAATCTCCTTCAAGGCCATCCAACGCCGCGGCACCAAGACCAAACTTCCCCGCATTGCACTGTTCTCGACAGGAGCACCCTCAGTCCTGTCCCGCCGCACACCCTGACACAGCCCACGGTAGAGCCGCCATCGTACACGAAGCTAGTGCGGCGGTGTGACCAGCTGCCGTGGCCGGTGCTGGTGGCCTCCCCGTCCGAGAACGCGGCCTCGCGCAATTACCCAGTCCATCACCCAGTCGCCCAACTACCCTCGCGCAATTTCCCACTTAATCACCCTCACCATTGCCCACAATCACCCTCACTCTCAACACTCGCCAAATCTCCTTTGCGCGGCCGATTGCCCTCATCATAATTGTCGTTTAGCCTCGTCATGAAATTTGCATCCATCTGAGTGATTTTAGCAGGCCTGGATCATCTGGATTCACCCCAAGGCTCACAGGTCCAAACAGCTTTCAATTGGGATTCGTCATCCGATGGCTTGCCCGGTTACCCGGTTCATCACCCTCGCCCAATCACCCTCGTCGAATTGCCTGGTCCATCGCCCAATCGCCCTCGCCTTCGCCCAATCACCCTTGCCCGGTCGCCCACCCCCGTCCAATTGCCCAGTCCATCGCCCTCGCCAATCGCCCGCCTTCGCCCAATCACCCTCGCCTTCGCCCAATCACCTTTGCCCCGGCGCATTGGTCTTGATGCCTGGAGTCTTTGGGTCGTCCATCGTCTCAGGTTCGGGTGGTCTAGCTGATCCGTTGATGCTCAGCGATTCAATATTCATCACTGTATTCACAGTGCCAGCTGTCTGCTGAATGAACTTGACATTAATACGGGGTATCTGATACACTACCAGTGAAGCACTTGCGATAAACTACTCTTGTACATTCAATCGCGTTGAGGGTATACATTAGTTCGAATCCTCGTGGTCTGATGGATGCTCCTGCGTCGTCGATGGAGTAGGGAATTCATTCGGGGGGTCATAACTGTCATAGCCTTCGAGAAGACTGCACAGGTGTTTGTATTCTCGCTCACGAGAATGCGATCCAGCCCTAATTTTAGCTTGATCAAAGTCGATTATAAGCATTGCCAGCGTCGTCCATCACAAAATTTTCTGGCCGAATGTCGTAATGACGTACTCCAGCTTGGTGAATATCTGTCATTGCGCGTTTGAATGCTTCCCTGCCATACCGGTAAAGACAGGAATCATGAATCAAGTAAGAACTCACTTTTCTTCATCCCTCAGCGACCCATTGCGCCTATAGTCATTGCTATGGAGACTCTTCCCAACGTTATTCATTACGAGGATAACAACTTCTCCAGAGGCGTCCTCAAACAGACCGTAAATTTGAGGAATCTGCTTAACACCTTGTATCACCAGATGATGGTAGACGTCGTACTCGTTGTTGCTGCTCTGGTTCTAGTGCCATCTTGATGACCACTTCACACTCATGGACCAGCAAGTTTGCTGCCGTCTGCACTTTCATTTGCGCCATATGGAGACGGCCCGTGACTCCTCCTGATAATTCCGACGTCAATGTGACGTAGAAGTATTCATCTGGCCGATATTTCTCCTTCGGCTCACTCGTCACTGATGCGCTTGTTAAACCAGTGGCGATAGACCCACCCAAGCGATAAAAAGCAGCGGGTGCAGGGGAGTTATAGAAGCCATATTGCAAACGGAGTAGCATTAGGTTACGGTCACACACTTCATCGAACATGACCTAGCAAATTGTTAGCAGAGCGGTTAGGTGAGCAGCCATCAAGAGATACCCGAGACTTTTCTTCATTCAACTCTCGATCTTTCACCGCCTTTGATACCGAATGTGACTAGTTGACTGTGGACACCAGGATATAATCGGCAGTCAGAGAGCCTTCAAGCCAAGCGCTGAGGGCGGAAGGGAAACGGATGGAAAAGATGCCTTGGGCAGCTGCAGCGTTGTCGTTGGGCTTTAGAAAAAGTCGGGGTTATGATGCTTCCATTGGCAGCCTGATCACCTGCAAGGGATGTGTCGCAGAAGCCGTTGAACCACAGAGCAAAGGGTAGATGAAATGCTCAAACATCATTGTCAGCGATGCGTGCCAGTGCCAACGCCGGCAGTGACCGGCTGCCGCTATGCGTGACGCCGACTCGCACCATGCGTTACAGTCACCCAAAAGAAAGGAGAAATCGGAAAAAAGGGGTTATGACATTCATTGTCTCGCCCTTCAACACATCAACATGCTCCGGCTGGATACAGTAGGACTCCGTAACCAGCAGCATTCCCAAGTTGAAATTGAAATCATAAGGCAGCACCTAAAGGAAGAAGAAAAAGAATTAGATCGTATCGATGATGAAGTTCTTCGGCTTCATGAAAGAAAACATCTAATCTGGAATAATATCTCAAGATACACAAATGCAATCGCACCACACAATAGGCTTCCTGAAGACGTTGTTCGATGCATTTTTGCATGCGTTGTCCAGGACTGTGATACCAGGATATATTTCCCATTCGAGATAGACGAGAAAGGGCTTGCACCATCCCAGGTGGTACTGTCTCACGTTTGCTCGGCATGGAGACGGATTGCGCTTGAGATGAAATCACTTTGGTCGCAGATTACCGTCATTCCAGGGGATAATTTCCGTGAATTCTGCGAAACTTGGGCGCCACGAATTCTTCCCGGTATATCGATTGACTTAGATTCGTCCCACTTGGAAATGGACCGCCCTTTATGCAGACAGGCCCTTTTGGATCCATTGCTAGATTTCCAGTTCCAGGAGATCGAGTTCATCATTATTAAACGAACTTTTTATTATTTTGTTTATTTAATATTTATACATGTTTATTTACGATACTATAGCACAACACTAGAAGTATATATAAGAATGCTCATATCTCAATAAACGGTAGTTGCTCTTTCTTGCCTTCCAGCATGTGAGTATCTCCTCTCTATGAGAGTAAAGACCTGGAGAGGTCTCTGGTCATTGTCGTTGACAATGATACAATACTTAAAACACCTGGAGAGGTGTCTGGTCACTGTCTATGACAGTGATACAATACTCTTGTCATCATGAATCGATGACTCTATGTCTGACAGACATATGAGTTCATCATTCAAGACAGTGACAACCACTGGGACAATTGGCATCTTAAGGATGTCCGATTGCTGCTCAACAATCATGAACAGTAAACAGTTACAAAACTTACATCGAGTGTCCAGTGACATATCACTCAAAGTAGAGAAGGTTGGGCTTTCAATAAAACCCGCATCAGCAAACTTGGGGGGTCTCTACATAGTACTACTATAGCTATGGTAGTACTACATAGGGTCCATAGTGGTCCATAGTGGCCATAGTGCTGGTAGAAAAGGTCTACATGCTGTGTAGTCCTACATAGTACTATGGTAGACTATGGTAGACTATGGTAGCTGCCATGCCCTACCATGTCTATGGAGCACTACCAAACTCTACAGAGTACTACCATACTCTCTGTGATAGTCCATGTAAAAATATATTTTCTGTGACAGATTATATTCTATATTATGTCATCAGTTATACTATACATATTAGTCACTAATTAATCTAATCTAATCTATATATCTATATATAGTACATATGTTATCAATTATATAAGTAAATTAAAGCATTACATGAACATAAATAATTTGCACCTGACCAGGATTGAACCCACAACCTTAAGAGCACAGCTGATGCAATACAAACCATTACACCAAACTACCATTGTCATATTGGTATCAAGAACACATATATCCTACATCCTCTGCATTGGACTTAGTCTTGCCAATGCATTCACTCAACTAAATACTATTTTCCAAGTCAGGTTCTACAAATCTAGGCTTTTTCTAGTGACAAAAGTTGTAGTATGGAAGAAGGCGCACAACTTTTGTTAATGGTAGGAATGCTGTCAATCAGTAGTTCCTAAGTTATTCATGTTTATCCAAATGACAAGTGATGGCAGACAGCTGTAGTGATTATCCAGACCCCACAGAGCCCCACAGGACTCAGAAGATATGTATACATTCTATGCAGCACTGTGCAGTACTACCACAGTCTGTGACAGTCTGCATAAATAACTGTACAGATAAGTGGTAGTCTATGGTAGTCTATGGTAGTCTGTGACAGTCCAAATAAATAACTGTACAAATAAGCTACAGAGCTTTGCATATTGCCACAGTCTTCTGGTAGTCTATGGTAGTCTATGGTAGTCCATGGTGGTCTATGGTAGTCCATGGTAGTCTGCTGGGTCTGGTCAGTCCAAGTGAATAACTGTATCAATAAGCCACAGTGCCTCACAAAGTCCCATAGAGCCCTACAATGCTGACAGGAAGGGCAAAGTGTTCATAGTGGTGTGTAAAAAATTAATATTCATTACAAGGAGTCTACTTGCACTACAGATTACTGCAGTTTCACTTCAGATTCACTATGGGCACTATGGGCACTATGGGCACTTGTGGTGCTATGGTGCTATGGTCACTACAGTGCTATAGTACACTACCACAATCTATGGAACTATGGAATATCTATAGCTTACTACAGCACTACTACAAAATCTCTACCACTGCCTCTGTGACTATGGGAGCTACTGACACTACTGACTCACTACAGTCACTACAGATGATTGTTAAGATCGATGCTCTCAACGCAATTCGTTCTAAGTCAACAGTGGCAAGCAGAGCCTCGGTCTGCTCCTAGCCTACTGGACAGGTTCTGGACACTAAGTCAAACGATGACAAAGGTCAAATAAACGACGAGCTCAAAGAGATGAGAGCGAGGAGTTTTCGTTCAGAAATTGAGAGAAGAATTCGATTAAGTTGGAACTGGAGTCTAGCTACTTTACAAGAAGGTTTATATACATAAAAGAACAAGAGAAATATAAAAGGAAACGTACAGCTAAATACCTAAGAAAGGAAATGTGAAGGTAAAGTAGCTAAAGGAGATGAGCGTCCATGAAACGCATAACGATGATTATATAATAAAGTAAGTCCGTCGACGAAAGGGAAAGAAATTGTAACATTACCCCCTTCGTATGCAAGAAGTCACCGACTTCTTAACCTGTTCCCCAACCATGGTTTCCACCATTTGTCCACCCATGATCCCTTCGCGATTTCAACCATTCGGCGATGGTGTTGACATCATGGTTAGCGGTTTCGAACCGCCATTGCAATGTCCTTGTAATATAGTCGAGCTGGACCGTTTGTTCAAGGATCGCATCGCGTTCTTCATCCGTGATGGTGTGAGGGTCAGTGGTGAGGGCGGTGTTGAGCATGGCATCGAGGGGTCCGGCAAAAAGCTGATAGTCAACGATGAAGGTGGCGAGGGCTTCCTGAGCCCGAAGAAGGGTGGCGTTAGGGATCCTGGCGAGAGGTGGTGTGGGTAGAGCGGGTAAAGGTGCTTCTTCTTCAATAACGAAGTCCGCGAGCTCATCTGGATGTTGGTGGAGGTCGGCGACGGTGGACGAAGGGGAGGCAGGCCAATTCGGGAAAAGATAATCGTCGATGGTGGTGGTGACGGTGACGAAGACCTCAATAGGGAGGTCATGGGCGGTGGCGACGAACGGGGAAGCAGCGGCGAGAGAGGGATCATAACAATGGCCACAGGCTGTGACCAAGAGCGCGAAGGCGAAAGTGACGAGGTAGGCGATGACGACGATTGCGGACATGCTGTATCGATAAGATGGGGGTGTTAGACCATTGAGTGTGGTTTAAATATCCCAAATCTCATCGTCGGAGTCCAAAGCTAAGATCTCTTCGATCTCAGGTTCCCTGGTTCTGAGAAAGTTCTCACGAGAGTTCCTAGCTGCTTCTTCTTGTTCTGATCGGGTTCTTGCATCGTCAGGGTGTGGAATACGGATTTGTTCAGGATGTGTATGTCGTGTGACGCGTATTTCTGGATTGTTCATACTAGCCTGTATTGCCTGGTTCAGAAGATTGTAATATTGTTTGGTTGCAAGTGTTATTTCCATTTGCGCTCGTGTGCGGTTAAAATTTTCACTTCCCCTTATGTTCATTCATCGTTCATATTGCCATTGTTCCGCGGAAATGTCTCTGCCAAGCTGGATAATCCATTGTAAAGCTTCTGATAATTCAGGGAAGGTTCGTCGTAACCAAACTCTGTGATAAACATTGTCATATTGAAAACAAGGGTGAACTGATGCTGGAAGGTAATGTGATTCGGCTTCCTGAAATGTGGGTAACTCCCCTAGATCAAAAGAGAGACGATGATACTGGGGAAGGTACTTTGATAAAGCATTATATGGGATCTCTGTATGGCCTTGTGGATGCGTTCGTTTGTGAGGAGGTAATCGTGATACTTTAGGCGGTTTTGACATCATTGGGACGTATTTCAGTTTCTGATATATAGAGAGTGTTCGTTTGGAAGGGTGTTTAAAGGCAGGGACGAACATCTGCGTGACAGAGTATCTGGTTTTGACAGTAGGAGTGTATCGTCCAACAGTTCTGCAAAATCTCTTGACATAGCGGATATTATGTTTTAATTGGAGGTTGGTGCGATAATAAGTCATAGTGTTGATTGCTTCAAAGATTTCTTCTGTTTTTATATTCTACCAAAATATCCGCAGCATTGCCCAGATGTCGTTCTGGTTCCCAGGTATTGTCATTTGCTCCATAGCCTTTCCATTTGACTAAATATTGATAACCGGCTCCGCGTTTTCGATGTCCAAGGATAGCCTCGATCTCAAACTCTTCTTGTCCATTAACCATATCGGGAGGTGGCATAGTGAAATTCGGGCCGTGCATTGAGGTTTCCTTATATGGAGTGAGGAGCGATGCATGAAACACAGGGTGAATGCGCCATTGTTTCGGTAATTTCAATTTGTAAGTAACTGGTCCCATGACTTGTTCAACCTGGAAGGGTCCTTCCCGTTTTGGTGCTAACTTTCTTGATTGATATGGAATGTGGAGATTCTTGTTTTCGAGCCAGACTTTGTCACCCTTTTCGAATCTGATTGACTTGTCTCTGTATCTATGAGTGACCATTTGTCTAGCTAGTTCGTGAGCGGCTAGGGCTTCTTCTCTAGCTTTTCGGAGCATCAGAAGTCGTTCTTCTGCTGCTGGTGCGGTCATCTTGATTGCTGCTGTAGGGATAGCGATTGGATCTGATCCGTACATAAGTTGAAATGGTGATGTCTTTATTGTGTCGTGATATCGATTATTATGTGCAAATTCAGCGATGGGTAGTAGTGGTTTCCATTTATGAGGTTCATTTGCGCAGAACATTTGAAGATAAATTTCGAGTTCTTGATTTACACGTTCAGTTTCTCCATCTGTCTGAGGATGGTAGGCTGTGCTCATTCTATGGTCGATTCCTAGAGCTTTTCGTATTTCTTGAAATACTTTGGTGGAGAATTGCGGTCCTCTATCCGAGATTAAGATGTCAGGGAGTCCAAAGTGTTTGAATATTTCAGAGATATAGAGGTCTGCAGTTCCTAAGGCGTTGATCGTCTTATTGCAAGGAGTAAAAATTACCCCCTTCGTAAGGCCATGGTCCACCGTGACCAGAATGGAGTCATAACCGTCAGATATGGGAAGATCGGTGATAAAATCCAGTGTGACTTGTTGAAATGGCCGAGTAGCTTTTGATGGAATAGGGATTAATGCCGGTGAATTTGGGTGGGTATTGACTTTCATCTGTTGGCAAAGTGCACAACCTTCAACCCATTCTTTGACATGTCTATACATTCCAGGCCACCAATAATCACGCTTCAAAAGTGCTAGTGTTTTCAATCGTCCAGGGTGTCCTGAAGATAATGCTTCATGTATCTCCTTAATTAATCGAGTGCGCAACTCAATTCGATCAGGCACATAGATCTTGCCCAAGTAATAAACGATACCATGAGTGTATGTCCAGTCTTGTAGTTTGGATTTAATTGGTGGTGCCCTTTGCTTAGTGATAACTTCAATAAGGATGCGTCCAAAATCGTCGTTTGCCATGTATTTCTTTAATTCGCTGGCAAGATCATCATTGATTAGTCGAATAAATCGGTCATTCGGCAAAACCGTGACCGTAGTTTGTTCCTCATCATTTCCCATATGATCTGGCCGTCTGGATAATGCATCTGCTTCGAACATTTTTGTGCCAGGTATATGTTCAATACGAAGATCATATTCAGATAGTAATGATGACCACCGAGCTTGTCGAGGTGTTAAGCGTTGAGCAGTTCGATAGTAGGACAAGTTCTTGTGATCACAATGGACGATGATCGTGTGAGGAGAACCATGTAATAGATGGCGCCATACTGCAAGTCCCTTGATGATTGCAAGCAGTTCTCTGTCATAAATTTGATAATTCTGTTCCGTTGGTGTTAACGCATGGGATATAAATCCACACGGATGGAGTGCTCCAGTTTCATCAGCCTGTTTCAGTACCGCTCCAATTGCTTTATTGGAGGCGTCAGTTTGAAGGATGAATGGTTTTGTAGGATTTGGCATTAACAATACTGGCATAGAGGCAAACCGTTGCTTTAGGGTGTCAAAGGCAAGTTGGCGCTCATTATTCCAGTCAAATGGTTCCGTTTTCTTGGTTAGATCTGTGAGTGGTTTTGCGATTGCTGCAAAGTTTCCAATAAAACGTCTGTAAAAGTTTCCAAAACCTAGGAATGATCGGACTTGTTTAACCGTTGATGGTACTGGCCAATCAGCTATTCCTGCGAGTTTGATAGGATCCATTCGTATTTTTCCGGGTGAGATGATCATGCCCAAAAATTCAACTTCTTGAACAGCAAATTTACATTTTTCTAACTTCAGGAACAGATCGTTCTCTTCTAATCGATCGAGAACCCTTTTTGTTCGTTCTTCTAGTTTGTTCAAATTCTGAGAACATATCAAGATGTCGTCCATGTAGATAATGAGCCATCCTTCATTAATCATGTCTCTGAAGTATTTGTTCATCATAGTTTGGAATGTAGATGGCGAATTGCATAAACCAAAGAACATAACAGTTGGTTCGTATAATCCTCTGTTGGTAATAAAAGCAGCTTTCCATTCGTCCCCTTTCTTGATCCTGACGTTATTATATCCCCATCGGAGGTCTAATTTGGTGAAATATTGTGCACCAGCGAGTTTTGTAAGGAGGTCGGATACTAGGGGTAATGGGTATGCATTCTTGATTGTCCAATCGTTTAAATATCTATAATCTTGGCATGGCCGAAGCGCACCACTTTCCTTCTTTGAGACAAAGAAGAATGGCGATGCTTGAGGAGATTTCGACGGTTTGATGTAGCCTTTAGCTAGCTGTTCTTCAATCCATTCGTCCAGCGACGACTGTTCTTTGATTGATAACGGATAGATTTTGCTAACTTTAGGACTAAAACCGGTTTTCAAATCGATAGCGTGATCCCAAGTTCTGGAAGTTGGGAATTGTTCTGATGCCTTTTTCTCAAAGACTGAGCGCCATTTCCCATATTCTGATGGTAATTCCGTTTTTGGTTCATCCTTTTTCAACTGATGTTCTAACGCTTGAGATGCTGACGTCTTAACTCTGATCCAGTAATCGTCTTCTCCCCATTGTTGATTGTCCAATGCCATTTGCCAGATAGTTCCTTCATTCCGTTGTTCATCGATGAGGTGTATCGTTTTATCTCTCCAATCAATAGTGGGATTGTTTTCTTCTAACCAAGGGATCCCAAAATTAATCGTTGATCTCCTAATTTAGTGATTAGAAACCAGTTGCTGTATCGTTTTCCTCCAATCGAATATTGAATATGGACTCGATGTGTGATTATTCCATTAGTATTAACCGTTCCATCTGCGTTTCTGACTTTGATTGGTTTTCGCAACTTTTCTTTTGATAACTTGGTAGTTACTTCTTCGTCAATAAAATTCCCTTCTGCTCCACAATCGATTAGAGCTGAAGTTTCAGCGGGTAAATCGGACGTCTCCACAGAAATTGAAAGGCGCTTGTCATTATTCGATCTTACTATTACAGAATCAAGCGCTAACTGTGAATGTCCATTTGTTATGGAAGTGCCAACCGCTGTATGACGCTTCCGGGTTAAAAACCCTCGTTCTCGAGTTCATTGAGAAGACCTTCTCGTTCATCGGCCTTCATCCCAGCAAGGATCGCTCTGATGCTTGCAACTGGGTCATTTTTCTTTTCCTTGGGCGCATCTTCAGGGATAGATCTGATCCCCTTATTCTGAAACGATGAGGAGGTCCTGGAGGAGGCGTTTGACGTGGTATTTCGTTTGGGACAATTCCTTGAAACATGCCCCTGGTTTCCACATCTGAAACATTTTCCAGATTTCATATATTCCTCCTTTTGTTCATCTGTCAAACGTCCAGTGGGCATCGCATTTACTGATTGGATTGATCCACCCTTGTTATTGGTGTTTCGATTAAAATTAGAGCGGTTCCCTTGTCCTGGTTTTCGCCCAAGCGCTCGCATCATTTCCCAAGCGCCATGAAGCTGTTCTGCCTTCTCATATGCTTCTTTCATGGATAAAACATTTGCTTCAAGGATCTTTGTAGTGATACTTTCAGGGAGTCCTTTAACAAAGGCCTGGAGCTGCGCAGTTGTTCCTTTCAATCCTGAAGTACCGATCTCCATACGGAATTTTCTGATATATTCAGGGACTGAAACATCACCCCCTACTCTGAGATTGGCTAGATTGTTCAGCGCTCTGAGAGCACTATTGACTTCTCCCCAATCGGCTAGGAAATGCTTCTTGAATTCTGCCCAGTTCGTCCAAGTAAGGGTTCCTTCTTCCTCATCATCTAATTCATCCTTGATCAGGACTTTCCAATCGTCAAGTTCCTGCCCAAGACAGGCAAGAGTAAATCGAATCTGTTTCTGTGCTTTGCCTTTATAATTATCGTCATTTAAGACAAAGTAATCTTCAAGACTTCCAATGAAAGCCTTCGCTTTGGTTCGTTTTCCTGTAAAAACGCGCATAGGCTGTGGTTTGATATCTCCTTTAGAGGTAGGTGCTGCTACGTCGGATGCCATCTTTTCTGTTTCTTCTTTCGGATCTGTAGGTTCTCCTGTTTCGTCTTTCTTCTTCCCTGATTCTGGATCTCCAAATAGACTTTGTTCGATCTGTTTCTGTTCTAGGAAGTCTCTCCAAGGCTGTATCCCTTTGTCTTGAAGTGCGTATCTATCCTGTGGTGGTGCTCCAGAGAGACTGATGAATTCGTTCCACCAGGAGGATTCTGGTTCTTCAGTGGGTGGATAAAATAGAGAATAAAAGTCCTCTTCTAGATCTTCGTTGATCCACTCGATCCAAACGTTATCTGGGAAGACTTCCTTTCCGTTTCCTTCAATATAATCACCTTCAAAGAGGGATGCTGGTACTGGTTCGTTCTTCTTCTTAGTTCCTGAGCGGAAATACCACCCTGTTCCAGTAGTCGATGGAAAAACCTCTCGTCGATCTAAATAATACTTTCGTCTGAAACGGACAGAGCCGTTCGGTGGTCTGAGGTTTGAGGTTCTGGTATCAATGGTGTCTGGCTAGTGTAGAAACACTGAGCGGTTCTGGGAGTTCCAACTTGTGTTAAGATCGATGCTCTCAACGCAATTCGTTCTAAGTCAACAGTGGCAAGCAGAGCCTCGGTCTGCTCCCAGCCTACTGGACAGGTTCTGGACACTAAGTCAAACGATGACAAAGGTCAAATAAACGACGAGCTCAAAGAGATGAGAGCGAGGAGTTTTCGTTCAGAAATTGAGAGAAGAATTCGATTAAGTTGGAACTGGAGTCTAGCTACTTTACAAGAAGGTTTATATACATAAAAGAACAAGAGAAATATAAAAGGAAACGTACAGCTAAATACCTAAGAAAGGAAATGTGAAGGTAAAGTAGCTAAAGGAGATGAGCGTCCATGAAACGCATAACGATGATTATATAATAAAGTAAGTCCGTCGACGAAAGGGAAAGAAATTGTAACAATGATTGTGGGAAACCCCAAGGTTTGCTGATGCGGTTATAAATACATAGATCCACCAGCATTTCTTTCTTGTCCTCTGCACTCTTTTGAGGTTTTTTCCAATGATGACCTTCGAACTCAACTTGACCTAGAGCCTGTTCATCTCCCTTGGGCCCAGTTACAACACTTAGATTTGAGTGGCCATAATTTAGTACTGTTGTTGCACACGATAGGATTACTGAGGCAGTGCACATCCTTGGAAATCTGTGCATTGGACTTATGTCTTGAATCTGACGGAGATGACGAAGATGATGAAAATGATGAAAATGATGAAGATGATGAAGATGATGAAGATGATGAAAATGACAAAGATGACATGTATCTGGCAGAGAAAATTACACTCCCTGTCCTGCGAAAATTCACAATCAACATGGGAAGCAACACCAAGGATCTCTATGCATTATCTCACTTTCTGCTCCCAAGCCTTGAAATTCTTGAAGTTCAGAAAGGAGAGTGAACATATGATGTTTGGGAGCTTTTTTGAAACCAGCTCAATCTCCACCAATTGCATGAGCTGGATATTGCACTTGTTGTGTTTTCTCCCAGTATTGTTTCTATTCTAAAGGATTCACCATTGCTATGCCGACTGTCGCTTTCACCATATGCTATTTTTGATGAAGAGAGCCTTTGTGGTTTAGGAAGTGGAGAGTTGGGACAGCACCTTGAATTGTTACAGCTGTATGGTCGTTCTTGCAGTATAGATGACCTCCGCAAAATGGTGGAAGCCTGCCTGGAGACTAGAAAGTTGATTCCTGGAATTGCTCCCCAGTTTGACGTTCAACTCAAATACAAGGTCAAACACAAGCAGAGTAGTAGGTTTTTAGTGGTGAATAATGACATGAGAATTGAGCTGTGTTATGTTACTAGAACCAGATAATTAAGTAACTCTCTGTGTATCAAGTCATTCAAAAAAAAATTACCCTGGATACTTCCAGAACATCACAGTCTCCCACTTATTCCAGTGGATGCCAGTGGATGCCAGTACAATGACAAAGCACCAACATTCGAGGTCTTTGTGCTCGGCCAGGTATTCCGCGCAGAATCCTAGGACTCCACTGGGAATATTCCCAGTCAGTCCAGTTACAGTTTCTTTTCTCCTCTTTGTTAGTGGACTAGTTATTACTTAATCATAGCTATGCATTTCATGGACGCTTATTTCCTTTTAGCTTTACCTTTCACTTTTCCTTTCTAAGGTATTTAGCTATACATTTCCTTTTACGTTTTCCTTGTTCTTTTAGTATATAAAGACTCTCATGTATGTCTCTGTCCCTTAGTTCCAACTTAATCGAATTATTCTCTCAACCTCTGAACGAAACTCCTCGCTCTCATCTTCTTGAGCTTGTCGTTTACTTTGACCTTTGTCACCATTTGACTTAGTGTCCAGAACTTGTCCAGTAGGCTGGGAGCAGATTGAGACTCTGTTTGTCACTGTTGACTTAGAACAAATTGTGTTGAGAGCATCGATCTTTGTTGAGCAGCAATCGGACATCCTTAAGATGCCAATTGTCCCAGTGGTCGTCACTGTCTTGAACGATGAGCTCATATGTCCGTCAGACATAGAGTCATCGATTCATGATGACAAGAGTATTGTATCACTGTCATAGACAGTGACCAGACACCTCTCCAGGTGTTTTGAGTATTGTATCATTGTCAACGACAATGACCAGAGACCTCTCCAGGTCTTTACTCTCATAGAGAGGAGATACTCACATGCTGGAAGGCAAGAAAGAGCAACTGACTTTTTATTGAGATACGAGCTTTCTTATATACACTTCTAGTGTTGTGCTATGGTATCGTAAATAAACATGTACAAATATTAAATAAACAGAATAATAAAAAGTTCTTTTAACACCCCCCCATAATCTATACACTAATCTATTTGTTGTGTAGATTACATGAATTTTTTATTTAATTTTCTCCCCATACGCCCTGCCCCCAGCTCTGGCTCTGCGGAGCCTCGTACCATTCTGAAATGGCGTCTAAACTTGATATCGCCGCGGCGATAGAATGTTCTTGGGCCTTCAAGACCTGGCGGATGTGAGCGAGGCGCTCGTTGTCGATGCGCGCCTGCGCTATGGTGACGGAGGCCCTGGGAAGGACCAATGTGCCGTGAGTGGCAGCATCGAGGGCGGCGGCGAGGACGGTGACACTGTGGACAACGTCGGAGGTGGCGGAGGCGATGGCCTGTGTGGAGGCCGAAGAGGAGTCGAGGAGGGCGTTGGGTGCCGGGGAGGACGACATGTAGAGGGAGTGGATGTCGAAGTAATGTGGGACTCGTCGTAGTGAACGAGTCGCCAGAGTAAAGAATGAGGGAAACAGAGAAATATGTGCCTTTTTATCCAATCTTGGTGTGGGCAAGCCACGTCATATTGATATTGTAATGTGTCTCATGAGAATGAAACATGTTCTGTGAGAATTTTGACACATATTCTTGTGAGAGGCGTTGTTATGTCGCATCTCTGAATCAATTGAACGATTCGTATAGTCCCATCATTGGTATGAATTTTTGAAATAATATTCTACCAAGGTTTTTAGTTAGAATATCTGCAGGATTATTAGATCCTTCAATGAATCGTAATTCAATTTCCTTATTATCAATGAGTTTGCATATATGATGATATTTAATATCAATGTGTTTGGAACGTTTCTCAGTGACAGGGTTGTTTGCAATAAATAGAGATCCCATATTGTCACCGTAAATTGGTGCAGTTGCTATGGGAAAATGAATTTCTGATAGAATTGATCTAATCCATTTATTTTCTCTAGCGCAATCAGACAACGCCATGTATTCTGCTTCTGTTGAAGACAATGCCACTGTTTTTTGTTTTCGTGACGTCCAAGATACAACTGCTCCCAATAAAAGGGTGAAGAATCCTGAAGTAGAATGTTAATCTTTTTATCTGTAGCCCAATCTGAATCGGTATAACTCATTAGGCCAGATCTGGACGATCCGTCATATACAATTTGAAGATTTATCGTTTTGGCTAAGTATTTTGCCATATTGATTGCATGTTGTAAATGATTGGAGGATGGGTTGGAAGAAAATTGAGACATTTTGATTACACTGAAGCAAATATCGGGTCTTGTTCCAATCATCAAGTATAATAATGATCCAATCACAGATTGATATTGTGATCTTATTAATGGATCAAGTGTCTGATCATTTGTCATTGGTTCGTATCCAGCAGGAAGAGGAGTATTGCTATGTGTCGCATTATCCATTCCTAATCTGTGGATTACTTTATGCAAATATGGTCTTTGATCGATAGTGATTTTATCGCCAGTTTTCTTTATCTGGAATGATAAAAAGTTTTTTGAATCACCACCGTCGATAAGATCTCCCAAATCTTTAGATTCCCATCTTTTCATAAATTCCTGCTTTTTTCGAAGTGTTATGTCTTTGTTTGAACCTAGGAACATTGAATCGTCAACGTAAATAATTGCTATGACAATATTTGATCCTTGTTTGAAAACAAACACTCCTGCATCAGAATGTATTTGTAGAAAACCCATTTTCTCCATGGACTGATCTAATGATTTCCACCAAGCTAGCGAAGCTTGCTTTAATCCATAAAGTGCACGATGTAATTTATATACCATGCCTTTTTTATCTTTATTGATAAAGCCAGGGGGCTGTTTCATATAGATTTCTTCATCCAGTTTTCCATATAGGAACGCAGCAGTCACATCTAGAAATGATATGTATAATTTTTCTAGTGCCGCTAACGCAAGTATGAGACGACATGTCTCATATCTCACTACTGGAGAAAATATCTCATCATAGTCTATGCCATCAATTTGAGAAAAACCTTGGGCAACAAGACGAGCTTTTTTACGTCCATCATCTTTTTGGACATATACCCATCTGCAACCTATGGCCTTTCGACCTTCAGGGAGATGTTGTAGATATGTAATTACGCCTCTTTTAATGAGCATAGCCCATTCTTTCTTTTCGGTGTTGATCTAGTCTATTTGTTCATCGACTGGTAGACGAAATATTTCATGATGATGTTCAGGAACAGCAGTATTTGCTGTATCTTGAAAAGGGATGGCGCAAGATAATAATTGATTAATTGTAAATCGATCCAATCTAGTTCGCCTGTCAATTTGTTCAATTTCAACTGGATTTTTATCACCATAGACATTATCAGGTCTATTTACAGGTATTCTGTTTCTTCTTGGTCTTGATGGACCTGGAGACGGTGATCTTTCTCCAAACAATTCCCTTTCAATTTCATCTTGATCATCATTATCTGATTTGCTATCTGAATCGTCAATTGGTTCTGTTTCACTATTGAAACTTTCTGATTCAGTTTCTGATTCATTATCAGAAATATGTGACGTATCATCAGATTCTTGAGGTATTTCTGGTATGAGATCCTCAAACTCATCTTGTGGATTTAGGAATGTAGGATTTTGATCAATGTTTTTACACTTTGGAAATTTCGTTTCATCAAAGATTGCTGTTGTTCCCAATAATATGGAATTATTTTCTGGATTCATAAATCTGAATCCTTTCATTCCTTTTTTATATCCTAGAAAGATCATCATTTTCGATCTAGCTTCAAGCTTATCTTGTCTCTGTTGCATAGGAGTATATACAAAAGCTTGGCATCCAAACACTCGTAATTCCGATACATTCAGTTTCTTATTTTCTATAAGAAAATATGGTGTCTGCCATTTATTACGAGCTATGGGAGTCCTATTGTATAGGTATACTGCGTGTTCAAGCGCAAATTCCCACCATGATTGTGGTAGGCAAGCATCAAATCTAAGGGATTGTGACTTTTCCCATATAGTACGATTCATTCTTTCTGCTCTGCCATTTTGTTGTGATGTGTATGGAATGGATTTTTGAATTTCAATGTCAATATCTTTAAGATAATTTTCACATTTCGTAAATTCACTTCCTCCATCGAATCGCCAAGATTTAGGCATTTTTCCATATTTATTTTTTAATAGGGCAATAAATTGTCTCAAGGAAGATTCCGTTTCGGATTTCTTCTTTAGTAAACCTATCCAAAGATGACCTGAGAAATCATCGATAAATGTCACAAAATATTTATATTTGTGATATGAAATCATCGAGATTTCTTTAAGATCTGAATGTATTAAATCAAAAGGAGCAATTGCTCGACTTTGTGATTCTGGAAATGATTTACTGCGCATTTTTCCTTTGGCGCATCCTGAACAAATTTGTTTTTGTTTCAGAACATTGACGTCAGGAAATCCTTCTAGGTGAATTTTGCCTTTTCTGATAACCTCGTCTTGTGGATGTCCCATACGTTTATGCCAAATATCAAAATCTGGATTTTTTGTCACAACATTTATTGCATCTGTATGAATTTCAGAATCTAACCAATAAATGGTTTGTCCTTCTTCATGTGGTGAGAAACGTATAGTTGTTAATTGATAATTTAAATCAATATGATGTTTATTTCCCGATAAAACATATCCTTGATTAAGGAACGTTCCCATGGACAACAATCTTGTATCCATGTCAGGAATATAAAAGACGGGTCTGATTAATTTAAGTTTTGATATTCCATCAATGAAAATTTTAATCATTACAGCACCAACACCTAGAATTTGAAGGGTTTTCCCCTTAGCAGCGGTTTGTACAAATCTTTTATCGGTTAGTGACCGATAATATAAGAAATCATTTCTTTCATGTGTAAAGTGTAGAGATGCTCCTGAATCTAAGATCCAAGATGTGTTGTTATTCTTACATTTCACACAGTTATTACAATGAGAAAAATAATGCATATATTCTTTATATGTATTTAAACTACCATGTCGCTGTTTATAGCCATTAGTAGATTTTCTCGTAATAATTGAATGACTCAACTCATCTCCGAGACTAACGGTATCATCTTCATCAAAAAGAGGATCATCAAACGGATCATTTGAGATGTCATAATCTTTTTCGCCCTCGTTACCAATATGTAAAGCTTCTGTGGTAACTAAATCCATGGAAACAATTTGATCGTCTATTTTGGATTTTTTAGGAGGGGGGCTAAAAGATATTTCATCTTTTGTAACGGTGTCTAAAATTTTCAATGTTTCCGTTGTTGGTATAGCACCGATCCGTTCAGCTAAAGATCTAGTTTCATTAGACCTTTTCCAGATGCCGTTACGAGACTGTGATTGCCCTGTATATCGGGCAGCGGATGGGAACATCCTCAATTGTACATTGCGTGCTGCAATAGATAACACTGGAGATACGATCTCAACAGCATGATTTGATTCCCGATCAGAGTCAGGAGTAACGTCTGCTTCTTGGGCGCGTTTCTTTCCCTTGCCTCTAAAACCTTTTCGGGAGCAAGGTCTTTGCTCCTTAGGTTCATCAGCATTTTGTTGCTGCTGATTATCTCCGTCCTTTTTCTGATTGTTCCATGATGCATCTTTTTCCTTTCGTTTGACTCTGCTAATTTTATTTGCTTTGTCTTTTGAACCATGGTGTTGGTTCATAGCGTATCGTCGACGATATTCGGAAATGATTGAATCTGATATAGTGTCGAATGTGAATTTTTCAGATCCGTACATCTGAAACATGACGGTAGATATCGCTGTCCATTCTTTTGGAAGCGCCTTAGCAAGTGTGAGAGCCTGAATGAAATTGGGAATTTCAACTTTGTCTTCTTTTAGCTGTGAGAAAAATGATCCAAGTTTTTCTATCTCAGGAACGGGATCTTTTCCAGAAAGTTGGAAAGTAACGGCTTTCTGGAATCGATCAAAGATGGAAGCTGGAGAAGATTTTTTGTATATGTCAGCGAGTGATTTCCAGGCTGTTGGTAAATTATCTTCTGTTGCTATGTGACATTGGACAGAATCGGAAACTTTGAGTCTTAGTGCTCCGAGACCAGCATCATTAAGTTTTTGCCATTCCCTTTTTTCTTTTCTATATTCGGTAGCGGCAGTAACGGCAGCAGAGGTAATGCCTTCTGCAGGAGGAGATGGTTCGACGAATGATCCATTGATGATAGCCCAAGATCCGATATGTAAAAGATAGGACTTCATTCTTTCAGCCCAGATACGGTAATCAACGCCTGCAAAGGTATTGATAGAGTCAATTCCAGTAGAGATTTTCGATGACATGTTTAGTATTTCTGTGACTGTTAAATCATTTTTTTAGTAATTTTGAAAAAATATTTCAAAAGAAAAGATTTCATCGTCATTGGACACATCCTTGAGATATGTGTTGTCATTGGAGGGCTTTACACTCCCCCCCCCCCCATCCCGGTGGACTCCTGGTCAGTCCCGGACTCAACCAGGACTGTACCGGGAATTCCCGGGACTGGGGGGAGAGCAGACAACCCAGCCAATTTTTACGAGGAGTGAACCAGGACTCCCGCAGAGTCCTGGTTCACTCCTCGTAAATCCACCGGACCCTGGTGGACTGTCCCAACCAGGAATCCCGAGGAATCCCACTGGACTGGGGCAGCAGATTATATATGTGCTGTGCCTCCATGTCACGTGACCATCAACGACGCGCGGCCGCGACTTTGTTGATTGCCACGTGACACACCGTCCAGTCACGGGTCTCGTCCGTCATCGATCATCCGACCATCGATATGCCGCGTCCATCGAAACAAGCCGCAAGCCGTTCACCACCCTCTCGCACTACCCGCTCGACTCGAAAGCGGGCCAAATTGACAAGCAGCATTGAAGGATCGAAAAAGAAGGCGAAGCGGTCGGGTGAGTATGAAGCTGGGTTGAGTAGAATGACTCGGTGCGTCCCATTTCCCTCCTTTTTTCCACCTGCTGATTTCTTTGTGCAGGTGAGTCGCCACTAGCTACGCGCGACCATTTGCTGACTGCCACGCCCGTTTTTTCCTCTCGCGCCCGGTATACTTCACCCGAACGGGTTTTTTCTGGATTCCCCAGATTTACACCTCTTCCCAACCCTCCCTCTTGCTCCAACGCCCCAGGTGAGTCACCAACAAGTTGCGCAGGTCGTTTTCTGACCGCCGCGCCCGTTTTTTCTCACTCGCGCCCGTTTTTTTTCACCTGCGCCCGTTTTTTCGCCCGGACAAATGCTCCAAATTTGTACTACCCCCCCGACCCTCCCTCTCACTCCAATGCCACAGGTGAGTCACCAACAAGTTGCGCAGGTCGTTTTCTGACCACCGCGCCCGTTTTTTCTCACTCGCGCCCGTTTTTTTTCACCCGCACTCGTTTTTTCGCCTGGACGAATGCTCCAAATTTGTACTACCCCCCCGACCTTCCCTCTCACTCCAATGCCCTAGGTGAGTCACCAACAAGCTGCGCAGGCCGTTTTCTGACCGCCATGGCAATATGAACAGTGAATGAATATAATTGTTTGTGAGGAGGTAGTCGTGCTACCTTAGGCGGTTTTGACATCATTGGAACATATTTCAGTTTTTGATATATAGAGAGCATTCATTTAGAGGGGTGTTTAAAGGCAGGAACAAACATCTGCGTGATGGAGTATCTGGTTTTGACAGTAGGGATATATCTTCCAGCGGTTCTGCAAAATCTTTTGACATAATGGATATTATGCTTTAGTTGGAGATTGGTGCGGTAGTAAGTCATTTTGATTTGTCTCAGAGGTTCCTTCTGTTTTTATATTTGACCAAGATATCCGCAGCATTGCCTAAGTGCTGTTCTGGTTCCCATGTATTGTCATTTGCTCCATAGCCTTTCCACTTGACTAAGTATTGATAACCGGCTCCATGTTTTCGATGTCCAAGGATAGCCTCAATCTCAAACTCTTCTTGTCCGTTAACCATATTGGGAGGTGGCATAGTGAAATTCGGGCCATGCATTGAGGTTTCCTTATATGGAGTGAGGAGCGATGCATGGAATACGGGATGAATACGCCATTGCTTTGGTAATTTCAATTTGTATGTAATGGGTCCCATGACTTGTTCAACTTGGAAGGGTCCTTCTCATTTTGGTGCTAGCTTTCTTGATTGATATGGGATGTGGAGATTCTTGTTTTCAAGCCAGACTTTATTGCCTTTCTTGAACTTAATTGACTTGTCCCTGTATCTTTGAGTGACCATTTGTCTAGCAAGTTCATGAGCAGCTAGAGCTTCTTCTTTGGCTTTTCGAAGCATCTGAAGGCGTTCTTCTGCTGCTGGTGCAGTCATTTTAATTGCTGCTGTAGGGATAGTGATTGGATCTGATCCATACATAAGCTGGAATGGGGATGTCTTTATTGTGTCATGATATCGATTATTGTGTGCAAATTCAGCAATAGGTAACAATGGTTTCCATTTATGAGGTTCGTTTGTGCAAAACATTTGAAGATAGATCTCGAGTTCTTGATTGACATGCTCGGTTTCTCCATCCATCTGAGGGTGATAAGCTGTACTCATCCTGTGGTCGATTCCTAAGGCTTTTTGTATTTCCTGAAATACCTTAGCAGAGAACTGTGGTCCTCTGTCAGAGATCAAGACATCAGGGAGTCCAAAGCGTTTGAAGACTTCAGAGATATAAAGGTCTGCGGTTCCTAAGGCGTCAATTGTTTTGTTGCAAGGAGTGAAAATTACCCCCTTTGTAAGGCCATGATCCACCGTGACCAGGATGGAATCATAACTGTCCAATATAGGAAGATCGGTAATAAAATTGAGTGTGACTTGTTGAAAAGGTCGTGTAGCTTTTGATGGAATAGGGATTAGCGCCAGTGAATTGGGATGGGTATTAACTTTCATCTGTTGGCAGAGTGCGCAACCTTCAACCCAGTCTTTGATGTGTTTGTACATTCCAGGCCACCAGTAATCTCGTTTTAGCAAAGCTAGTGTCTTTAATTGTCCTGGATGTCCTGAAGATAGTGCTTCATGTATTTCCTTGATTAAACAAGTGCGTAGTTCAATTTGATCAGGAACATAGATCCTGCCAAGGTAGTAAATGATGCCATGAGTATATGTCCAATCTTGCAGTTTTGATTTAATCAGTGGCGCCCTTTGTTTTGTAATTACTTCAATGAGAACGCGTCCAAAATCGTCATTTGCCATATATTTCTTTAATTCACTAGCAAGATTATCATTGATAAGCCAAATAAATCGATCATTTGGTAGAACTGTGACAGTAGTTTGTTCCTCATCATTGCCCATGTGATCTGGTTGTCTGGACAATGCATCTGCTTCAAACATCTTCATTCCAGGTACATGCTCAATCCGAAGATCAAATTCAGACAACAGTGACGACCACTGAGCTTGTTGAGGTGTTAAGTGTCAAGCAGTTCAGTAATAGGACAAGTTCTTGTGATCACAGTGGACAATGATCATGTGAGGAGAACCATGTAACAGATGGCACCAAACTGCAAGTCCTTTGATAATCGCAAGCAGTTCTCTGTCATAGATCTGGTAATTCTGTTCCGTTGGTGTCAATGCATGGGATATAAATCCACATGGATGGAGTGCTCCTGATTCATCAGCTTGTTTCATTACTGCTCCAATTGCCTTGTTAGAGGCATCAGTTTGAAGGATGAATGGTTTCACAGGATTTGGCATCAACAGAACTGGCATAGAAGTGAATCATTTCTTCAGAGTGTCAAAAGCAAGTTGTCATTCATTATTCCAATTAAATGGCTCTGCTTTCTTGGTCAAGTCTGTGAGTGGTTTCACGATTGCTGTGAAATTTCCAATAAATTGTTGATAAAAGTTCCCAAAACCTAGAAATGACCGGACTTGTTTAACTGTGGATGGTACTGGCCAGTCAGCTATGCCTGCTAGTTTGATAGGATCCATTTGTATTTTTCCAGGCGAAATGATCATGCCTAGAAATTCAACTTCTTGAACAGCGAATTTACATTTTTCTAGTTTCAGGAACAGATCATTCTCTTCCAATCGATTGAGGACCCTTTTTGTTCGTTCTTCTAGTTCATTCAAGTTCTGAGAACATACTAAGATATCATCCATGTAGATGATGAGCCATCCTTCATTAATCATGTCTCTGAAGTATTCGTTCATCATGGTTTGGAATGTAGATGGCGAATTGCATAGGCCAAAGAACATAACAGTTGGTTCATATAATCCTCTGTTGGTAATGAAAGCGGCTTTCCATTCATCTCCTTTCTTGATCCTGACGTTATTATATCCCCATTGGAGGTCTAATTTGGTGAAATATTGTGTGCCAGCAAGTTTTGTAAGGAGATCAGATACTAGGGGTAATGGATATGCATTCTTGATTGTCCAATCATTTAAATATCTATAATCTTGGCAAGGTCGAAGTGCACCACTTTCCTTCTTTGAGACAAAGAAGAATGGCAATGCTTGAGGAGACTTTGATGGTCTGATGTACCCTTTAGCTAACTGTTCCTTGATCCATTTGTCTAATGATGACTGCTCTTTAATTGATAACGGATAAATTTTGCTAACTTTGGGAGTAAAACCAGATTTCAGATCAATAGTGTGATCCCAGGTTCTGGATGTTGGGAATTGTTCAGATGCCTTTTTCTCAAAGACTGAGCGCCATTTCTCATATTCCAATGGTAATTCCATTTTCGGTTTGTCTTTCTTCAGCTGATGTTCTAATGCTTGAGATGCCAATGTCTTGACTCTAATCCAGTAATCATCTTCTCCCCATTGCTGGTTATCTAATGCCATTTGCCAAATAGTTCCTTCATTTCGTTGTTCATTGATGAGGTGTATCATCTTATCTCTCCAATCAATAGTCGGATTGTTTTCTTCTAACCAAGGGATTCCCAAAATTAATTGTTGATCTCCCAATTTGGTGACTAAAAACCAGTTGTTGTAGTGTCTTCCTCCGATTGAATATTGAATATGAACTTGATGTGTGATCATTCCATTAGTGTTGACCGTTCTGTCTGCGTTTCTGACCTTAATTGGTTTTTGCAATTTTTCTTTTGGTAACTTGGTAGTGACTTCTTCGTCAATAAAATTCCTTTCTGCTCCACAGTCAATTAGAGCCGAAGTCTCAGCGGGTAAATTGGATGTTTCCACAGAAATTGAAAGGCACTTGTCATTATTTGATCTTACTATTACAGAATCAAGTGCTAACTGTGAATGTCCGTTTGTTATGGAAGTGCCAACTGCTGTGTGATGCTTCTGTGTTAAAAACCCTCATTCTCAAGTTCATTGAGAAGACCTTCTTGTTCATCAGCCTTCATCCAGCAAGGATTGTTCTGATGCTTGCAACTGGGTCGTCTTTCTTCTCCTTGGGCGCATCTTCAGGGATAGATCTGATCCCCTTATTCTGAAATGAAGAGGCCCTGGAGGAGGTGTTTGACGTGGTGTTTCGTTTGGGACAATTCCTTGAAACATGCCCCTGGTTTCCGCATCTAAAACATTTCCCAGATTTCATGTACTCCTCCTTCTGTTCATCTGTCAAACATCTGGTGGGCATTGCATTTACTGATTGGGTTGATCCGCCCCTGTTATTGGTGTTTCAATTAAAATTAGAGCGGTTCCCTTGTCCTGGTTTTTGCCCAAGTGCTCACATCATTTCCCAAGTGCCATGAAACTGTTCTGCCTTCTCATATGCTTCTTTCATGGATAGAACATTTGCCTCAAGAATCTTTGTAGTGATACTTTCAGGGAGCCCTTTGACAAAAGCCTGGAGCTGCGCAGTTGTTCCTTTCAAGCCTGAGGTACCGATCTCCATGCAGAATTTTCTGATATATTCAGGGACTGAAACATCACCCCCTACTCTGAGATTGGCTAGATTGTTCAGTGCTCTGAGAGCGTTATTAACTTCGCCCCAATTGGCTAAGAAACGCTTCTTGAATTCGGTCCAGTTTGTCCAAGTGAGGGTTGTCTCTTCTTTGTTGTCTAATTTGTCCTTGATCAGGACCTTCCAATCATCAAGTTCCTGCCCAAGACAGGCAAGAGTGAATTGAATCTGTTTCTGTGCTTTGTTCTTGTAGTTATCATCATTCAAGACAAAATAATCTTCAAGACTTCCAATGAAAGCGTTTGCTTTGGTTCGTTTTCCTGTAAAAACACGCATAGGCTGCGGTTTGATATCTCCTTGCCATCTTTTCTGTTTCTCCTTTTGATTCTTCTGGTTCTCCTGTTTCGTCTTTCTTCTTTCCTGATTCTGGATCTCTGAATAGGCTTTGTTCGATCTGTTTCTGTTCTAGGAAGTCTTTCCAAGGCTGTAGCTCTTTGTCTGTAAGTGTGTATCAGTCCTGTGGTGGTGCTCCAGAGAGACTGAGAAATTTGTTCCACCAGGAGGATTCTGGTTCTTTAGTGGGTGGGTAAAATAGAGAATAAAAATTCTCTTCTATATCTTTGTTGACCCAATCAATCCAAATGTTGTCTGGGAAAATGTCCTTTCCATTTCCTTCAATATAATCACCTTCAAAGAGGGATGCTGGTACTGGTTTGTTCTTTTTCTTAGTTCCTGAGCGGAAAAACCACCCTGTTCCTGTAGTCGACGGAAAAACTTCTCGTTGATCTAGATAATACTTTCATCTGAAACGGGCAGAGCTGTTCAGTGGTCTGAGGTTCAAGGTTCTGGTATCAATGGTGTCTGGCTAGTGTAGAAACACTGAGCGGTCTGGGAGTTCCAACTTGTGTTAAGATCGATGCTCTCAACACAATTTGTTCTAAGTCAACAGTGACAAACAGAGTCTCAATCTGCTCCCAGCCTACTGGACAAGTTCTGGACACTAAGTCAAATGGTGACAAAGGTCAAAGTAAATGACAAGCTCAAGAAGATGAGAGCGAGGAGTTTCGTTCAGAGGTTGAGAGAATAATTCGATTAAGTTGGAACTAAGGGACAGAGACATACATGAGAGTCTTTTTATACTAAAAGAACAAGGAAAACATAAAAGGAAATGTATAGCTAAATACCTTAGAAAGGAAAAGTGAAAGGTAAAGCTAAAAGGAAATAAGCGTCCATGAAATGCATAGCTATGATTAAGTAATAACTAGTCCACTAACAAAGAGGAGAAAAGAAACTGTAACAGTCCTTGATTGATTGGAAGAAAATGATCTATTCCTGAAATTGGAGAAATGCAAGTTTCCTGTACAGGAAGTCAAGTTTCTAGGAATGATTATATCCCCTGGAAAGATACAGATGGATCCTATCAAACTAGCAGGAATAGCTGACCGGCCAGTACCATCCACAGTTAAACAAGTCCAGTCATTCCTGGGATTTGGAAACTTTTATGAACAATTTATTGGGAATTTTGCAGCAATTGCAAAGCCACTCACAGATTTGACCAAGAAAGCGGAGCCATTCAACTGGAATAATGAACAACAACTTGCTTTTGACACTCTAAAGGAACGATTTGCTTCTGTGCCAGTCTTGTTGATGGAGTACTTTACACTCCCCCCCCAATACCGCGCGGATTCCACACGGATTCCATGCAGATTCCGTGTGACATTTTCACCCATCTAGGGTATAAACATGTTACAATAGTTACAGAGGGGGATTCTACATGTAATGCAAGCTTATTTCAGATAGCTTTGTGTGGAATCAATGTGACATGCTTTCCCTGTGGTGACTTGTGACATTGTCACGCAGTGCGGAATGCGGAATGTCCACGGAATGACCACACGGAATATTCCGCACGGATTCCATGTGGATTCCACAAGGAATCTCCTTATTTTGATTCAGTTCCAGAACACCTTTTCACTTACTCCTCCACTCAATTACTTTCTCTTTAGCTTCTAACACATCTTCCACTTGTTGCAAGCTGCTTCATGTATATGTCACATCATGTGTAATTTTTTCCCACAGTTCAAACTGAGAACTGTGGCAGTTATTGAATGAATCACACAAATCCTAATCACTAATTTCTTTCTCACTTAGCTGCTTCCTCCTAACTTTCTCATGCATTCCATTATTCCCATGAGGTGTCCTATACATATGTCACATCATTTGTCATTTTTTCTCACACTTTAGAAACTGAACAAAACAGGTGTCTTCCTATTCACTGCATTCTTTTTTACTCAGTTTCCTTCTCCTAGCTTGTCATACAGGCTCATGTCACATCATTTGTTATATGTTACATCATTGTCACTTTTCCCACAGTCAAGATACTAAATTCATGTCATTCTTTACAGTTTTCTCTCCTCTTCTAATGGACTACAACATGTCACTTATATACTTCTTACAGTTTTCTCTCCTCTTCTAATGGACTACAACATGTCACTTATATACTTTTAAACTGTGCAATGTACAGCTTGGATGCTATTCCCATTAGCTAGCTACCTTCATTTCCCTTTCTTGAGTAGCTACAACTTTATTGTTTTTGTGTTTTTCTTGTTCTCCAAACATATATAAACTGCTAATGTGCAGTACTCTTCTAGTTCCAACTTAATCAAGTATTGCTCTCATCTATGAGTGAACTCAGCACTTTCTTCTCCTCTTAAGCTCATTTCTTATTTGACCTTTGTCATCCAGCATCCACCACTCTTTGTCCACTATGCTGGGAGTGAACTGAAAATCTGCTTGCCACTGTTGGAACAAACCATAATTTTTGATTTTTTCTCAAACTTCAGGGACTGAAAATCATGCATTCCATTGAACAATGCACATACAATACTTCCTGCTCACCACTGTTAAGATTGATGCCCTTGATGTGATTTGTTCTAAGTAACAGGAGTCTCAGCCCACTTCCAGCCAGCTGGACAAAGATTCTGGACATCAAGCCAAATGATGACAAAGGTCAAACTGACAACAAGCTCAAGAGGAGATGAGAGGAATTTATTCAGATAAGAGCAATATTCAATTAAGTTTGAACTGAGGAATTGTACTATACATGAGGGTTTATATACTTAGAAGAACAAAGGAAATGTGCAGTATGTGCAGCTAGTTACCTATGAAGGGGAATGTGAGGGCAATAGCTAAAGGAGATAAGCATCCAATAAGTGACATAGCAAATGATGATGTAATAGGAAAGGAGTGTATCATAGAAGGGGAAAAGAAAGTTGTAACAACCACTTTCTTCACTCTTGCTTTCTCACTCTTCCCCTAATGTCAAAAGGGGGTTCCTGTTGTATCTCCATCATTTGTCTAAGTGTTTTCCACTCATGTCACCTCATTTGATCAAGACACATTCAGAATTTGACCAAGAAGGTGAAAACAAAATGATCATGAATTTAGCATTTGCTGAGATTTGTGCAAAAATATTCACTTGTTTCCTGAACTAGAACTTAGTTCACCCTTAATTACATCTTGGGACAGTGTAGAATATTGAAGTTTCTATAATCAAAATCTCACCACACACTTTGTTTTGGATCATGGGAAAATATAACAAATGCTATCAAATGTACATGGAAGCCTGAAAAATTTTAGGGAGCAAAGCAAACAACTACATTCTTTGATTGATAAAAATTCACAATTCTCATTTGTGTAGCTGTGGGAAAGCTAGAAAATCATGTGACATTGTGTCAAAGTGTGACAATGGTACTTTGTGCAGAAACACCAGGAGGTCAGACATATGATCAAAATCTGACCATACACACTTTTTTGGACCGTGGGAAAATGTTGTTAATTATGTCACATACACATAGAATGTTGTGTAATTAATGGAGCATGTACAGGAAGCCTATGAAAAATATGGGGCCAAGCAAACAATCAATTACAATGCTTGATTCAGAATGTCACAATTCTCACTTTTGTGGGGTGTGGGAAAGTTGAAAAATCATGTGACATGTGTTAGAGTACTATGTAATAATGGGAATATATGTAGAAATACCAGGAGTAAAGTGCATAGCAAAGTAGATGGACTAGTTCTAGTATTGTGACATGATGACATTACTAAGTCCACAATATAGTGCACAATCATGTGGAATCCACACGGAATCCACGGAATCCACACAGATTCCACACGGAAGGGGGGGGGAGTGAAAAGTACTGTGTTGATGCCAAATCCAGCAAAACCATTTATTCTTCAAACCGATGCCTCTAATAAAGCAATGGGAGCAGTGCTGAAACAAGCTGATGAATCAGGAGTACTCCATCCATGTGGGTTTATATCCCATGCATTAACACCAACAGAACAAAACTACCAGATTTACCATAGAGAACTGCTTGTGATCATCAAAGGACTTGCAGTCTGGCGCCACCTATTACATGGTTCTCCTCATATGATCATTGTTCATTGTGATCACAAGAACTTTTCCTACTACCAAACCACTCAACGCTTAACACCTTGACAAGCCCGATGGTCATCATTGTTGTCTGAATTTGATCTTCATATTGAACATGTACCTGGAACAAAAATGTTTGAAGCAGATGCATTATCCAGACGACCAGATCATATGGGCAATGACAAGGAACAAACAACTGTCATAGTTCTACCAAATGATTGATTTATTTGGCTTATCAATGATGATCTTGCCAGTGAATTAAAGAAATATATGGCAAATGACGATTTTGGATGTATTCTCATTGAAGTAATCACAAAGCAACGAGCACTGCCAATGAAATCAAAACTACAAGACTGGACATATACCCATGGCATTGTTTACTACCTTGGGAAGATCTATGTCCCTGATCAAATTGAATTACGCACTCATTTAATCAAAGAAACCCACGAAGCATTATCTTCTGGACATCCTGGACAATTGAAAACACTAGCACTTTTGAAGCAAGATTATTGGTGGCCCGGAATGTACAGACATGTCAAGGAATGGGTTGAAGGTTGTGCACTCTGCCAACAAATGAAAGTCGATATTCATCCAAATTCACTGGCATTAATTCCTATTCCATCAAAAGCCACACGGCCATTCCAACAGGTTACACTCGACTTCATCACCGATCTTCCTATATCAGATGGATACAATTCCATATTGGTCACAGTGGACCATGGCCTTACAAAGGGGGTAATTTTCACTCCTTGCAACAAGATGATTGATGCTCTAGGAACTGCAGACCTCTATATCTCTGAAATCTTTAAACACGTTGGACTCCCTGACATCTTAATCTCTGACAGAGGACCACAATTCTCTGCTAAAGTATTTCAAGAGATATGAAAAGCTTTAGGAATCGACCACAGGATGAGCACAGCCTATCACCCTCAGACAGATGGAGAAACTGAACATGTCAATCAAGAACTCGAGATCTATCTTCAAATGGTCTGCACAAACGAACCCCATAAATGGAAGCCACTGTTACCCATTGCTGAATTTGCACACAATAACCAATATCACGACACAATAAAGACATCCCCATTCCAACTTATGTATGGATCAGATCAGATCGCTATCCCTACAGCAGCAATCAAGATGACTGCACCAGCAGCAGAAGAACGCCTTCAGATGCTTCAAAAAGCCAGAGAAGAAGCTCTAGCTGCTCATGAACTTGCTAGACAAATGGTCGTTCATAGACACAGGGACAAGTCAATCAGATTTGAAAAAGGTGACAAGGTCTGGCTCAAAAACAAGAACCTCCATATTCCATATCAATCAAGAAAACTAGCACCGAAACAAGAAGGACCCTTCCAAGTTGAACAAGTCATGGGACCTGTTACATACAAATTGAAATTACCAAAAAAATGGTGCATTCATCCAGTATTCCACGCATCACTCCTCACTCCATATAAGGAAACTTCAATGCATGGACCGAATTTCACAATGCCACCTCCTGATATGGTTAATGGACAAGAAGAGTTTGAGATTGAAGCTATTCTTGGACATCAAAAACGTGGAGCCAGTTATCAATACTTAGTCAAATGGAAAGGCTATGGAGCAAATGATAATACCTGGGAACCGGAACAACGTCTGGGCAATGCTGCGGATATTCTGGTTGAGTATAAAACCAGAAGAAACCTTTGAGATAATCAAGAAATGACTTATTACTGCACCAACCTCCAACTGATGCATAATATCCACTATACCAAGAGATTCTGCAGAACGGTCAGAAGATACACTCCTACTGCTAAATACAAATATTCCATCACACCAATCTTCATCCCTTCCTTTAAACATCCTTCCAAACAAATGCTTTCCACTTACCAAAAACTGAAATACATTCCCATGCTGTCAAGACCACCTAAAGTACTGCAATTACCACCTCATAAACAGACCCATCCACAAGGATACACAGAGATGCCATACAATGCCCTACCAAAGTATCTCCTGGAATACCATCACCCCTCCATTGATCTAGGGGAATTACCCACATTTCAAGAAGCCGAGTCACATTATTTCCCAGCATCAGTCCACCCTTGTTTCCAACATGACATTGTCTATCACAGAGTTTGGTTACAACAGACCTTCCCAGAACTATCAGAAGCTTTACAATGGATTGTTCAGCTAGGCAGGGAAATCTCCGCAGAACAATGGCAATATGAATGGCAAATGAATATAAGGGGAAGTGAAAATTTCAATTGCACACGAGCACAGATGGAGATGACACTCGCAACTGAGCAGTATTATGACCTCCTGAACCAAGCAGTGCAGGCTAGCATGAACAATCTGGAGATACATGTTACACATCATGCACACCCTGAGCAAATTTGTATTCCACACCCTGAAGATGCAAGAACCCAATCAGAACAGGAAGAAGCAGCAAGGAACTCTCGTGAGAACTTTCTCAGGACTAGAGCACCTGAGATCAAAGAGATCTTAGCTTTGGACTCCGACGATGAAATCTGGGATATCTAAGAAATTGCACTTGACAACTTTGCCTTCCCCATCTTACTGATACAATATGTTTGCCACCCTCGTCACCATCACCTATCTCGTCACTTTCGCTTTCGCTCTCTTGGTCACAGCATGTGGCCATTGTTACATTGAACCTTTTGCCGCCACCCCCCCCTTTGTCACCACTGCCCATGACCTCCCCATCAAGGTCTTCGTCACCACCACCACCACCACCGTCGATGATTATCTTTTCCTGGACTGGCCTGCTTCCCTTTCCTCCTCGACAACAACCCTCCCCAATCTCATTATTGAAGAGGAAGTGCCTCTACCTACTCTTCCAACACCTCCTCTCGCCCAGACTCCCAACACCTCCCTTCTCTGAGCTCAAGAAGCTCTTGCCACCATGATTGTGGATTACCAACTGTTCACCAGCCCCCTCAACACCATGCTCAATGTCGCCCTCACCACCAATCCACATACTGTAACTGATGAGGAACGTGATGCGATTCTAGAGCAAACAATCCAGTTGGATTACATCACAAGGACTCTGTAGTGGTGGTTTGAGACCACTAACCATGATATCAACACCATTGCTGAATGGTTGAAGTCACAAAGAGATCATGGGTGGACAAATGGCAGGAATCATGGATGGGGAACAGGATAAGAAGTCAGTGACTTCTTGCATATGAAGGGGGTAATGTTACAGTTTTCTTTTCCCTTCATTGATGGACTCGTTTATTATATAATCATCACTATGCGTTTCATGGACACTCATCTCCTTTAGCTACTTTACCTTCACGTTTCCTTCTTAGGTATTTAGCTGTACAGTTTCCTTTTATATTCTTCTTGTTCTTTTCAGTATATAAACCCTCTTGTAACGTAGTTATTCTTTAGTTCCAACTTAATTGAATCTTTCTCTCAACCTCTGAACGAAACTCCTCGCTCTCATCACTTTGAGCTTGTCGTTTATTTGACCTTTGTCATCATTTGACTTAGTGTCCAGAACTAGTCCAGCAGGGTGGGAGCAGACCAAGATTCTGCTTGCCACTGTTGACTTAGAACGAACTGTGTTGAGAGCATCAATCTTAACACAGAGTATATGAGTTTGTCAGATACTTCTAGACAGTTAGTCTGGATAGAATCCTTATTTTATGAAATAGGGATGTATTTAAGAAACATCCAATTAGGTGTTGATAATCAAGGAGCTATAGTTCTAGCATCCAATCCTGCTCAAGAGCATAGGTCTAAACTGTTAGGAACCGATCCTAGCATCTATTTTTCGGTTTTATTCATAGGGTGATCAGGCATCACTCTGCATCATTGGCGCATGGTCTGGGACCTTAGGAAGGCCATGGGAACACTTCGCATGGGATAGCGCATGGTAGCGCTCACTAGAAGACAGGACGGCGGTTGGTTGAGCCAACCAAGGATATAATAGGAAGGGAGGATCAACCCTGCATGATGGCGCCTCGGGATCACATCAACGCATCAGTGCATCAGCGCATCATCAGGTCAAGTCATCAGGAGGATACCAATACTCGATATGGCAGGAGACACACCTATGGGGATCGCGGGAAGCCTGGGAGGTAGCACGTCCTATAATGGAAGCCTAGGACAGTCTGTGGGAAGTCTGGACATCATGGGAATGGGCCAGGCCTGGTCTATTAAACGGTTGACAGGCGGCAGCGCCCAAGAAGCATGGATACAATAGGATGCACAGCAAGGCAGGGAGTTAAGGTGGTCGCGGCTGTGGGAGTGCCGGTGGGACATGGTGGCTAGGGGTCTACTAGGAGGAGTATATAAGGACCTTGTAGATAGTTGGAGTCTCTTTAGACTCTAGATGGTTTATCTTACGCTCTGTATATGGGCCTAGGTTACTGTTTATTGTAGTCTTAATACATTCTCTTCCCCCTCTCCTTCTATCCCTTCTCTGCGAGGCTTGTGGGTTTGTGTTAGGAGCGTGAGCTTGTAACATAAACATATTGATATTGTTAGGAACCGATCCTAGCATCTAATTTTTGGTTTTATTCATAGGGTGATCAGGCATCACTCTGCATCACTGGCATAAGGTCTGGGACTTTAGGAAGACTCTGGGAACACTTTGCGTGGGTTAGCACATGGCAGCGCTCACTAGCAGACAGGATGGCGGTTGGTTGAGCCAACTATGGATATAATAAGCACAGGGGATCAGACCCTGCGTGATGGCGCCTCGGGATCATATCAGCACATCACTAGGATCAGCCTCAGGGACGGCACAGGGGCTTGAAGGCTCGTTAAGGCAGGAGGATCACCAGTGGGGATCATGGGAAGCCTGGGAGGTAGCAGGGCCCATTATGGGAGTCTAGAGCAATCCGTGGGAAGGCTGGACATCATGGGAAAGGGCCAGGCCTGGTCTATTAAACAGTTGACAGGTGGCAGTGCCCAAATGCATGGACAATAGGATGTGCAGCAATGCATGTGGTCTGGGCGCATATGGCTGTGGAGGTGCCGATGGGACTTATGGTGGCTAGGGGTCTCTAGGAGGAGTATATAAGGGCTTGGGTAGTTAGCTAGAGTCTCTTCAGACTCTAGATGGTTTCTCTTACACTCTGTATATGAGCCTAGGTTACTATTTGTAGTGGTCTTAATACATTCCTTTCCCCTCTCTTCTCTGCCCTCTCCTCTCTGCGAGGCTTGTGGTTTAGTTGTGAGCGTGAGCTTGTAACAGATATCCACTACCACTATGTGAGAAATTGCATAGAGGAAGGAAAAGTGGAATTAATATATATTCCCACAGATGAGCAACTTGCTGATATCTTAACTAAAAACTTGTCTTTTGATAAGTTCGCACAGTTAAGATCTAAAATTGGATTAGTGATTTATTAGTGAGGGGGAGTGTTGAATTAATAATGATCTGGAGCTAAGGAGATTGAACCCACAGCTTCATGTATTATAATATCATTATTAATGAGATGCTAAATAATCCCTTATTATAATTGTTAAGATTGATGCTCTCAATGTGGTTTGTTCTAAGTCAACAGTGGCAAGCAGAGTCTCAGTCTGCTCCCAGCCTACTGGACAGGTTCTGGATGCTAAGTCAAATGATGACGAAGGTCTTTGAGTAGACAACGAGCTCAAGAGGAAGAGAGCAAGGAGTTTGAGTCAAAATCAAGAGTTGGATTCGATTAAGTTGGAACTGAAGAAATAAGGCATACATGAGAGTCTTTATATACTGAAAAGAACAAGAGAAATATAAAATGAAATGCATAGCTAAATACCTAAGAAAGGGAATATGAAAGGTAAAGCTAAAAGGGAATAGACATCCGTGAAACACATAGCTATGATTATATAATAACAAGTCCATTAACAAAGAGGAAAAGAAACTGTAACACTAACATGGTGACCATATTGTCAGGAAAAGTGAATCCATTGGCATGGAGTCGTTGAGTAGTAGTCAATAAATCATTAACTGATTCAGTGACTTTGTTGACATTGACCTTCCAATGAATTGCCTTTGAAAAATTGACAAAGATTCCTGCAGCTCCTGGTTGCCCAAAAGGTTTCTCTAATGTGTTCCATGTTTTTAATGCAGTAGAATCAACATAGTGACATAGTGATGGTGCCAATTTGAGTGTAATCAGCCCAAGTGCTTTGTCATCATATTCGAGAAATTCTTCCCAAAGTTCAAGCTTGGTTTGTAGCCTATCCCTATCTTCCTTTTTAGTATCTGCTGCATTAAAAAGTACTTTTTCTGAGTTGGTCAGATTTGTGATCATTGCTTTAGATCCCTTGACATATAGCCAAAGACCTTTATAGCGAAGATAGGCAGTCATGGCTACAGACCACTCATTCCAATTTAATCCTGTTAAAATTGGAATTTTGCTGACATCCTCACCTCCACCAAGTGAAAGACAAGCATTGCTACCACTAGCAATGCTATCAATTTCCATCCATCCAGAAGTAGATCATGGATTTAATTGGAGATGATAGTTGTCACAAATCTCAGTTTTCATAAGATCAAAGGCAACATTCTTCCTAATCAACTTGGAATAGGATGCCAACACTTTGATTTTAATAAAACGCTGCCATTGATAACAAGGGAGTGCCCTTGTTTTAATTGCCACCAAATAACAGTATCTGTGTACTTCCCATACTGGGGTATTTCTGGAATGTATGAAAGGATCTATCATGGTGTCAAGTCTGACATACATGATTTTGCCTGGTTCAAGTTCTGAATCGTTGTCATTAGCACGCAGAAGTGTGCTGTAGTTGTCATCATCCAACTCTGTGTGTGAGTTGTCCGATTCAAAGATATCATTGTCTATGACATCTTTTCTGTGTATAGGAGGACGATTCAAATCCTCAAATGCCTTCCAGGCTTCTTGGCATTTCTGTTTTTAGTGTTTCTGTTTTTGGCATAATTTCTTGTTAGCCTTTTTAGCAGCTTTCTCCTTAGCCACTTCAATATTCAGGTTTTTCATCATGACCTGAATGTCCTCTCTCATCTTCTCTATCGGTGTCTTTTCCTGTGATCTAGTCTGCAAAGGATTTTGCAGATGTAGATATCAATTCTGACTTAATTTATCAGGCTGTGGATAGGCAGGAACTGACGCAGGTTTATTAGATGATGTAGCAGGGGTACAATTCCCCTGCTTTCTAGCTGGTACTATTTTAGTTCATCCAACTTTTTCCCACTCCTTAACCATATACCAGGGTTCAGTTCCATGTCCACCAGTTCTCGACATGAGATTGGATGACAGTATGGGCGGTACCGGAACTGCCTTTTCCTCCCAGTCCTCCACCTCCCCTCCAAGTTTCCCACCCCATTGTTGGATGTCTGCAGAGGTGGGACAGTATGTGAGTCGATGATTAAGAGGTGAAATTGTTTTGCCTGCCTGGGCAGCAGACAGGCCCGCTTTTGCTTTATCAGTGTATGACACTGATATGGGTGGATTGGGAATCTTCCTCCCAGTCCCAATTTCGACGGAGTAAGCCACTCAAACTTTTGAAAGGTGGTCAGCCTCCCATTGACAAACATCCTCAAGAATATCGAGGATTTCCTGACCTTCTTGGTCCAATAGCGCCTTCTCTTTCTCCAGCACAAGGTGGTGCTCCTCCATGCGCTGTTGTGCTCTTGCAATCTGAGCATGACATTCCTCAAGGCAGCGACAAACCTTCTGTGCTTCTGCAGAGTTTGTCTTGATAATCTCCCCAATGGGAGCAGTGGGAATAGTAGCACAACAAGCGATCACACTTTTAAGCAAGTTGATGAAAATAGTGCTGGAAAATCCAGCCCTGGCAATCTTGCCCTGAATATCAGAGCTAGAAGTATTTTTGGAACTGAGAGTTCCAGGGGTGACATTGACTGAAGTGGCGGTGGAAGATGCAGAGTTGGTGATTGAAGACATTTGTAAAAATAGATTGATTGAGTTGGAGCAAGTCTAAAATAGATTGGGTAAGTGACAATCCTTGCAAATCAATCAACACTATAAATAGCCAAACTAGGTTTGGGATCACTCTAAGGATAGAACAATTTTTCCTCCATCTGGGTAGAATTCCAAGTGCTTCATAGACATTTCAGCTTGCTCTTGTCATAAATGCACTTTATAATTCATTGTCAGAAGCATTTCCACACTTCTATTGACTTGGGGGCTCTATCAAGTTCCCCACAGCCAGTTAAAAATATCCACCAGCTATATTTAGATACTAAACTATTTATGACACTAAGAAGCGTTCCTACTCTAAATTGGATGCTAATCAGTGCCCATTGATGGTCTGTGTGTACCATGGAACAAGGTCCAAGCAGCACGACCCTTATACAGAATAGTTTTATAAATAGATGTGAAGAACGAGACAAAAACTTGTATAATGATATAAGCACTTAATTATTCACAGCCAATAGGGGGGTGCAAAACCTTTCCAAGTCTAGACTATGATGTCATAACTTGTTATCTGCCATGGGGCAGCCCTAAATCCGAGTGATTTAATCAGTTCACCAGACCAAGTGGTTTATTGATCCACCAATCAAGAAGTGTTTCTATTATTAACCCAGATATCGCAAAACTGGGGACTAGTAGAGTGTGTCACACTGGTGATTATTGTCACACCATCCAAGGCAGTCACTCAACCCAAAAAAGGGAGTGAAGACTATTCCTGTCATAGCCCAAGAGTACCACATTAGCAGGAACAAATGTCAGTAAACAGGTACAAATAACAGTACTACAGGCATATACGCTATGTATGACCTTCCTTGTTCACCTTTGTTATGACAAGAGGTTGCTGACTAAATGTCTATGCCAGCAACAAGGCCATTTGTCCCAGTGGGGCCCATAACCTGTTGAAAACTAATGACAGTGGTGCAGACCAAGGCTTAGTAAGTGGGAAACTTACTTAGTACTGTTTGTATATGTTGAAGGCTGTTTAGGAGCAAAGGGCTCAACTAACAGATGACAGAGGCAATACAATTGTTGAAACGATCTTACTCCCAAAAGCCCGTAGGCATGGGAAAGATTGTGAGAACATTTCGGATTACTCCGATCTCAACCAATCTTATGTAATCTGTCCTAAAACATCTATTTGTACTTATGTACATAATTATAGAGTTTGACAGGAGTCATACTCAGACAATAGTGCACCATATGCACGACTGTGCATAGCTGTGCTACACACAGCTATTGGCACAGCAATGACTGCACATTACCAAGCGCAATACAAATCATCAGTCAGCGCTACTAATATCGCTGACATGATACTAGTAGATAGACAGTATATATACCTGTGTAGGTAGACATCAATCTACATCCTCTCAGCTACTACAAGGTGATCGCCACAAGCAGACCTTAGTGATATCTACAGCTCAGTAAGTCTTTACTTACTTGGCTCTACTATTCTACTGCACCCCTGTCATGCTCTGCTTCGACAGGTTATGGGCCCCGTCTGCTCGCAGACCTGGTGTCTCACCCCTTGACACCCTGTCTTAAGGACAGGGAGGGACATTGATGCTGTCACAGCCCCTGGGATCACAGAGAGACGCTTTTGGTTTATGTTACAAGCTCACGCTCCTAACACAAACCCACAAGCCTCGCAGAGAAGGGATGGAAGGAGAGGGGGAAGAGAATGTATTAAGACTACAATAAACAGTAACCTAGGCCCATATTCAGAGCGTAAGATAAACCATCTAGAGTCTAAAGAGACTCCAACTATCTACCAAGGTCCTTATATACTCCTCCTAGTAGACCCCTAGCCACCATGTCCCACCAGCACTCCCACAGCCGCGACCACCTTAACTCCCTGCCTTGCTGTGCGTCCTATTGTATCCATGCTTCTTGGGCGCTGCCACCTGTCAACTGTTTAATAGACCAGGCCTGGCCCATTCCCATGATGTCCGGACTTCCCACAGACTGTCCTAGGCTTCCATTATAGGACGCGCTACCTCCCAGGCTTCCCGCAATCCCCATAGGTGTGTCTCCTGCCATATCGAGCATTGGTATCCTCCTGATGACTTGACCTGATGATGCGCTGATGCACTGATGCGTTGATGTGATCCCGAGGCGCCATCATGCAGGGTTGATCCTCCCTTCCTATTATATCCTTGGCTAGCCCAGCCAACCGCCGTCCTGCCTTCTAGTGAGCGCTGCCATGCGCTGACCCACGCGAAGTGTTCCCAGAGTCTTCCTAAGGTCCCAGACCTTGTGCTAATGATGCAGAGTGATGCCTGATCACCCAATGAATAAAACCGAAAAATAGATGCTAGGATCGGTTCCTAACATCACCTCCTCCTCAAGGCTTCTTGTCCTCAAGAAGCAAGAGCATTGCTATGCCCAAGCTTCCATTGCTTTTCCTAAGACCTCCTATGCCGTCTCATGCTGATTTCAGTTTTCTAAAAGGATTCCATATTGCGATATGCAAATCCCTGGTCGTCTGCCTAGTCTGCTGTATATTTCCATTCACCAGATCCCACTGGTTCCTATAACTTGACAAAGTTCCAACTCCCTTTCCTGGCACTGATCCAATTTCCCAACTTTTCTGGTTTATCGTCCTCCTGGCCTTTCTCTGAGAGTTTTCTCCTAAGTGCCTATGCTTGAGGCTCCCTCGCTATTGACTTCCATATACATTTTATCTCCGGCTGTCCGAGATGGTCTATGTCTTCTGACAATTCCGCCCTTCTGGTTTATTCATGCTTTTGATAACCCAGCGCCTTACTGGGGTTTTCGACGCACGCCCAAAAATAAAAAATTGAATTTATCCTTCAGGCCGTTATTGGTGAGGTATAGTCGATCCTCCTGCATTCCGGTATTGCTTCAGTCATCCCTCGTCGCACCTCGTAATGCACTCGTGACTCCTTGGATTCCCTCATTATGACCTCCATGCCTGTCGGATCTCTTTTCCCTCCTTCACCTCCTCCTCAAGATTTGGCGTCCCGACAAATCCTCAGGTAACTTGCGAGACTAGCTCTTCCAGAGCGATGAGCAAGTTACCTACCCAGAGCGTGAGGTTGTAACATAGGAAAAAAAATTTCCCATTCCTGTGGCGTCCTACTGGCTATTTGAGGAAGGTTGCCATCCTTATCCATATATCGTCGACTAGCCCTGCCGACTACTTGTCCTGCTAAATTCCTTGTATAGCTCCAATGCTCCTTTTAATGTCCATGTGTTCATCCCAGAATGTCCGAACCTAAGTGGACTCTTGTCGTTATGAGAGCGTTGTTTTGTTCTAGCAGATTTCTACTGCTCTTCCAAGATTTGTCCCATCCTCCCCACTGGAGAAGGGCCATCGCTCATGGCTCCGCCAATTTGGACCTTGACTAATGCTTTTGTTTATCCAGCGCCTTACTGGAATTGACCCTACACATTATTTTAAAGTGGTTGGTTTCCACTAGCACACAACCTCCTCCTCAGGCCAGACCCTAGCTTCTGATCTGATTGACTTTAACCTTTGCCAATATGGTACCTGATCGCAAATTCCATTCGCCCTTAGTGCTATTTTTGGCGCGAACTTTGTTGCCCCTTGTTTCTAGGCAGTGGCAACCCTGCCATTAATAAATCCTTGATCATTTGATAAAGCAGTGATCTTCTGCGTCGACTATTCCATTTCAGGCATGTCCCTGACAATGCCGTCCGCTTTATTTGTTTCAGCAGTTTGTTTCTGCTAACCGTACTCCTTTGGACTTGTGTGGATACAGTGAATGTCATCCCATGTAACGTGTAATCCTTCTGATATAACTGATCATCCGGGTATGCATTGTTTAATGAGCGCATTGTTCCGCTCCTATCCTTAGTTTCTGATGACGTCATTTCATTTCCAACAGCAGTTGACTTCTGCCTCAGCGATCTTTCCCATGGCATCCGCTATTCCATAAGTAGACCTTTTATCAAGGTGCCCAGCTCGTGGATTGTCCAGAATTGATGTTGGTATGACCAGTGCAGAGTAATTCCTTGTCCGCGATCTGATGGTTCCGCAACCAATCCAGTTGATATGAGAAAAGTTTGATCGACGCCTGAGCTTGCCAACCATTACATGCCTGGTGCTGTCGGTCGCTGATTGTAAGAGAGTGAAAAGCATTTGATGACCCAGCGCCTACTGGGGTTCTGTTGGAGTTTGGCCCACATGCTGGTATGGCGCCCATAAAAATTGATCCCTCGTTCGTCCTTCGTTGAGGCGATCCCATAACACTTGCCGCCTTAGCAGACAATCCCGAGACCTTCTTTACCGTCGCGCTCTTGAACGACGCTAACGACGGCGACCTCCTCCTCAGGCTGCCGCCTAGGGTTTTCTTGGCTCTAGTACCCTCACTAGTGCAGTCTTTCTGTGGGCGCTCGCATTCCCATGCATGCCGTCTATTGTTACTGAACCGGCCCTGCCTCCTGGAGTCTTTTACTAAGGGTGCTGCCGTTCCCCTGATCGAAGATCGTCGCATGTGATCCCACGCGACCCTGCTGATGGTTCTTTACTCAGGGCCATCTCCCAGATTGATGTCGTATGCCTTATTTGATCTGCAGTCGGCTTCTGCGCCAGTGATTGTCAATCGACTGTGTGATGTTCTTTGCCTGGCGTCCATCCTTCCATAAACGAATGTATTGCTCCTTTGTTACAGTGGTTAGCATCCGCTTCCATCATCTTCAATTGACCCTGGGCGCTCCACCAGCGGCCAATCTCTTCATTCGGCTTCCGCAAATCCAATGACGCCTCCTAAGGGACAGGAGGGATGTCGACTCTTCTTCGGTAACTACCCTTCCTGGCATAGTCACAGTACACCGCGGTCAATAACGCACCCGCGCGTGTATGTTCGATTTAATTCCACCAATAGACCTAAAGAGATGGTGCCCGGCGCTTCACTAGGGTGTCCTCGTGCTAAGATAACAAGATCTGATACGTGATTGGTATCCCCAGACTGTATGCCTTGATACACGGCATCCCAATAGATTGTCTTCATCGGTTCCACCGACTATTCCGCAGTAACTAGTGTTGGTGCCAGTAAGACCCTGCCTGGTTGACTACTGCGCGCCCCAACTCTCGTCTAGCACTGTTTTGTTGACTAGTGTGGTCCCAACGTCAGTTGTGACGCTGTTGTTGCCAGTCAATGTGATAATTGGGGGTGGGTGGAAACTCGCTTCGACGCTGTGTGTGACAACGAGCAAGGCGTGCTCGGCACTACAGCCAACGACGAAGGGTGTGGGTATAGAGACTCTAGATTATGTTACAAGCTCACGCTCCTAACACAAACCCACAAGCCTCGCAGAGAAGGGATGGAAGGAGAGGGGGAAGAGAATGTATTAAGACTACAATAAACAGTAACCTAGGCCCATATTCAGAGCGTAAGATAAACCATCTAGAGTCTAAAGAGACTCCAACTATCTACCAAGGTCCTTATATACTCCTCCTAGTAGACCCCTAGCCACCATGTCCCACCAGCACTCCCACCAGCACTCCCACAGCCGCGACCACCTTAACTCCCTGCCTTGCTGTGCGTCCTATTGTATCCATGCTTCTTGGGCGCTGCCGCCTGTCAACTGTTTAATAGACCAGGCCTGGCCCATTCCCATGATGTCCGGACTTCCCACAGACTGTCCTAGGCTTCCATTATAGGACGCGCTACCTCCCAGGCTTCCCGCAATCCCCATAGGTGTGTCTCCTGCCATATCGAGCATTGGTATCCTCCTGATGACTTGACCTGATGATGCGCTGATGCACTGATGCGTTGATGTGATCCCGAGGCGCCATCATGCAGGGTTGATCCTCCCTTCCTATTATATCCTTGGCTAGCCCAGCCAACCACCGTCCTGCCTTCTAGTGAGCGCTGCCATGCGCTGACCCACACGAAGTGTTCCCAGAGTCTTCCTAAGGTCCCAGACCTTGTGCTAATGATGCAGAGTGATGCCTGATCACCCAATGAATAAAACCGAAAAATAGATGCTAGGATCGGTTTCTAACAGTTTATCAATCAAAAGGTAATCAGGTTTGTTAGTAGAAGCCCTAGGTGTAGATCATACCAGATGTATTATCACCCGTTTGATATTGGCTAACTTAACCTTGGAGCTCACCAATCAAAGAGCCAGATCAGATTCCTGACAGAGATCTGATCACCACCTGGAGAGGTGTGAGAACAATACTCGGTGTGGCTTATCTCACTGGCCCCAGGTTTCTGTGTGACCCTGGTAATACAAAAACCATAATCTGGACACATCCTCACAGACCTGGTGTCTGGAGCAGACAGAGGAATCCGCTTTACCAAAAACCTCCGGGTTTAGGGCCGTCTTAGGATGGATAAGGTTGTGACTAATATGGTCATGACTGAAAGGCTTATGCACCCCCCTATTGGCTGTGAATAAATTATGCGCTATATCATTATATGGGTTTTCGTCCCATTTTTCCAGAACATCACAGTCCCCCACTTATTCCAGTGGATTCCAGTGGATGCCAGTGGCTTCCTGCCACTGCCAGTACAATGACAAAGCACCAACATTCCCACATACTTGTCCACATTCCCATGCTTCTACTGCCAAGCCATTCTATGATACATTTTTTCCCACACATGTACTATCCACTTTCCCACACACCAATCAATACTCAACAAAGACACTTTTCACATACCAATCCACTTTCCCACATATCTACACTCAAGCCATTTTATTATACATTTTTCACACATATTGATTAGTCACTTTCCCATACACCTTATGCAAGTTGTTCCACATTCCCCTCCCTCATCTCTGTGTTATCAGCACCTATTTACATTTCCATATGCTACTCTCAACTCCCAGTTTACATCCCCACATGCCAGACCACATTCCCACACACACCAGACCACATTCCCACACACACCAGGCCACATTCCCACACACTTGTCAACATTCCCTCACCTGTCCATATTCCCACCATATTCATACTACCTGTTACTTCTCCAACTATTCCCACACTCCCAACACACTAGTTGACATTCCCATGCACCAGTCCACATTCCCACACACCATGTTCATTTTCCCACACACTTGTCAACATTCCCTCACCTGTCCATATTCCCACCATATTCATACTACCAGTTACTTTTCCAAATGTTCCCACTCTCTCAACCACCACTTTACATTCCCATGCACCAGTCCACATTCACACACACCATGTTCATTTTCCCACACACCAGTCACCATTCCCTCACCTGTCCATATTCCCACCATATTCATACTACCTATTACTTTTCCAATTGTTCCCAGGTTCTCACACACATATTAACTTTCTCACTATTTTTACACACCTGTCTGTGTTTATATCATGCTCCCATACACCTTTACACAGTTTCACCCTCTTCTTTTATCTATATGTATATTCCCACATGCTCCCACACTTCCCAGTATTTTATTCATACTGTCATCCACTCTCCACACCTGCTTGCTGCTGTCACAGTTTTTTTCATATGTATGTTCTTTTCCTACCATCTGGGAACTTTCTCACATTATTCCTATCTCAGACAATCCATTCACATACTATCAGTCAATTATTAATTCTTGCATGCTCATCTGACACATCTCCTTATTTGTTGTATAGATTCAAATTCTTCATTTTATCAGTCAACTGTTCCTTGCATGCTTGTCCATTCCCTGCATGGAAAAACATAGTTGTGTTATTGATGCCTTGAATGTTTGTTTACTTTACTGTTCCACATCTACATCCTTCATTTTTTATCAGTCAATTGTTTCTTGCATGCTCAACTATTTCCTGCATGGAAAAAACATATTTGTGCATTGGTACCTTGAGCATCATGTGCTTTACTGTATTGACATAGTTGAATCTGACTGCTTCTTCCTCCTCTTCCATTTTCTCAGTCTCTACTTTTGGTTCTGAATGACATGGTAGAAGAGTATAGCATGCAAGAACCAATTGCAACTAGTCATTTTGTTTAAGATATGCTTAAAACCATCAAGCCATGTTTTTGGTTGTCCACTGTTGAAAACTATTGACAGCAGTGCAGACCAAGGCTTAGTAAGTGGGAAATACTTACTTAATACTGTTTATGTGTGTTCAAAGGTGTTTAGAAGCAGGGGCTCAACTAACGGTGGAACAGAGGATGTAACCGTGTTATTGAACAAGGGCATAAGGCCTCCTTATATACATGTGGACCACAGTACTTTAGACAACCTATGGTAATGCCAGCAGAGCACTACTGAGGGTAGTGCCAGGTGGTGCATTGCTGGCAGTATTTACTCTGTGTATGAATTCTACAATTCCTGTCAAGCTCTATAATTTCTGTCAATGATTATATTAAGTGATTATTTAGCATCTTATTAATAATGATATTATAATACATGAAGCTGTGGGTTTAATCCCCTTAGCTCCAGATCATCATTAATTCAACATTCACATGCTTGTATATTAAATAGATGTTTATAGTATAACTGTCCTCTAAGGGGGGAGTGGGCTGTGTAAAGCACATCTCAGGCAAAGTGGATGCTACGACTATCTCACCCATGAATCATCCCATTAAGCAGTTGGCCAGAACTAGAATGACACAATTCAGGTTGATCCATAACCAGTTTGTTTGATGTGAACACCACCAAACATGGATGGTTACTGATGTATATGATGCATGTTGGATTATTTATAGTTTTATCCTATTTTTAGTGACAGCCCTGTACAACACTTTACTGAATAAAATAAAGGAAAATACAGAAATATATTGGGAAAATATACGGTGTTACAACAGAGCATTCAAGATTGAGTCAAGACCACCTACCCAACACCCACCAAGTTCATCTACCCTGCTTATTTTTGGGAATCAGTTCCTACAAGACTTCATCAATTTTATTTGTTATTGTCATTATATTTAATACAATACATTAAATTGAAATAATTAATAGTCAGACTGGTCAGTGGCTGGTTGTGTTGGTGGTGGAAGTGGGTGATTAGTTGGTGGGTATGGGCATGGGCATGGGTGGGCATGGGTGAGGTGAGGGTGTGGAGCATGAGTGAGATCATGGAGAGGGCATGGAGATGGGCATGGGCATGGGCATGGTATGGTAGAGGGGATGGGCGTGGGCATGGGCATGTGTGTGCGAAGGGATGGGTGAGGTGAGGGCATGAGAGTGGGCATGGGCATGGGAGAGGGATGTGTTACAGTTTCTTTTCCTCTTCTGTGACAGACGCTTTATTATTACATCATCATTACTATACGGTTTAGTGGACGTTTATCTCCTTTTGTTAACGCTTTCATATTTCCTTTCATAGGTAGTTAGCTGTGCTTACTGCGCATCCCCTTTATAGTTTTCCTTGTTCTCAAAACGTATATAAACCCTAGAATACCCTGTACATTCTCCAGTTCCAACTTAATTGAATCATACTCTCAATCTTGACTCAAATTCCTCGCTCTCTTTCTCTTGAGCTCGTCGTCGACTTAAAGACCTTCGTCATCGTTTGACTTAGTGTCCAGAACTTGTCCAGTAGGCTGGGAGCAGACCAAGACTCTGCTTGCCACTGTTGACTCAGAACGAACTACATTGGGAGCATCGATCTTAACAGGATGGGCAAGGGATGGGCGTAGGTGTGGTGAGGGTGTGGGCGTGGGTGTGGGTGTGGGCATGGGTGTGGGCATGGGCAAGGGCAAGGGCAAGGGAGGGGATGAAGTATGGGCAAGGGGATGAGACGTGGGTGTGGACAAGGGGATGAGGCATAAGCAAGGGTGAGGGCAAGGGTGAGGGAGGGGATGAGGCATGGGCATAGGCGACAGCAAGGGGATGAGGCATGGACGATGATGAGGGGATGGGTGAGGGACTGAGGGCATGGGTGAGGGGATGAGGTGTGGGCATGGGCGAGGGCGAGGAAGGGGATGAGGCGTGAGCGTGGGCAAGGGCAAGGGTGAGGAAGGGGATGAGGCATGGGCATGGGCAAGGGCAAGGGTGAGGAAGGGGATGAGATGTGGGCGAGGGGATGAGGTGTGGGCGTGGACATGGACGAGGGGATGAGGCGAGTGAGGGTGAGGGTGAGGGTGAGGGAGGGGATGGTATGGGCGTGGGCGACGGCGAGGGGATGGGGCATGGGCGATGGCAACAGCATAGACGATGGTGAGGGGATGGGTGAGGGACGATGGCAAAGGGGAGGGTAATGGGCAAGGGCGAAAGGCGTGGGCAGTGGGTTAGGGTTAGGGTTAGGGCGACGAGGGCGTAGGCATGGGGTAGGTGGCAGAGTCAGGGCAAGTGAGGGTCGTTGCGACCATAGACTTGTCGGTCATCGTCATCGTTGAGTGGTGGTTGTGATGGGTCATGATAGGTTGTTGCTGTGGGCAGTAGTGTATTTAGTTAAAAAAAAAGTGAAAAAAAACAAAAAAAAACATACGGCCCAGATGAATCCATTTGTCTGGGCAATAGGGCCATCCGCCGTCCTTTAGGTGGTGTTGGGCGGGCGAACGGTGGCGTAGGGTGCTCGTCAAGTACCTTGGTGGGTGAGGGCAAAGGCGAATGCAAGCAGGCGGGTGTTTGCGTCATTGGCGACGTTGATGAGGTGGGTGTGAGCATCATGTGAAGTTGTGTGACAATCAACGGTGTGTCGTTTGTGCACGTCCATGACTATGGTCATGGCGTCACACAGGCCATTTAAAAGACCTGGCTGCACTGTGACCATGGATGGACGTGGCTTCCACACATCTGCTCCCTACTGGGCACTGCGGAATCTGCTCATTTGGGCAGATTTCCGGTGCTTGGTTCGGTTTTTTTCTTTTTTTGTTGGATGTATGTATGGGGCGGAATCCAGTGGATTCCGCTGGATTCCGGGGGGACCGTAATGGTCTCCATTTTTCTGTGATTATTTAGTAATTATTTCTGTATAAAGGTCATGCTGCTTGGACATTGTTCCATGGTACACGCAGACCAGTGGTGGGCACTGATTAGCATCCCACTTAGTCATAGGATTGCTCCTTAGCAGCATTTAGTCTACTTTTTATGGAGATCTTACATACCTTTAACTGGTTGTCAGGATTTGATGGAGCCCCGAAACCAAAATCAGGAAAGGAGGATACTTCCCTGATGATGATGAACCGCCAAAAGCGATCTCTGTCCCTGTTATGGGAAGCACTTGTTGCACCCTAACTGGGAGTATTCATGACACGCACCTTCGCTCTTTTCATCAGAAGCGGATGCATATGCTAACTAGAATTTTTCCAGACCATCTAAACCAAACCAAACCAGCCACCCTCTCGTATTTACCTTGTTTTTTTTCAAAAACAAATAAATATATATAAAAAATGTCCTTCTCCAATGCTGCTGCCGTCTTTGCCACTGCCAGCAAAAAACCCGTTGCCAGTTCTGGCAACTCATCCCCCCTCTCCGATTTGCTGACCTCATCTGCCAGTTCTACTGGCAACAAAATGTCTATTGCCAATTTTGGCAAAAGTATGGCTGGCACTGTGGCCGATAATGACTTTTTACCATTAAAAAAGTCGGCAAACACACCGGCATTGGCACTGGCAACATTGGCAACGGCATCAGCAAGACCGGCAATCTTGTCGGCAACTTGCCTTCTACCTCCAGCAACTTGGCCAGTCAAAGTGGCAACCTTGCCGCTATAGCTGGATCGTCCTCCAGCTCCTCATTATCCTCCAGCAGGAGGATAAATTACTTTGACCTCCTTCCTGAGGAGGCCATTCCCAATTCCAATGGCAAGTCGGAAAATGCAGCCCTGTTCGGTGTAGCCTCACGCTACAAAGGAAAACAGGTAATTGCACAATTTAAATTGGGTAATATAAAGGATTCTAACTTGATTAAAAAGCGCGACGTTGGCTCTTCAGCCGATATTATCCGCTCTCCCTGCTCCAACAAAGCGGGTAAGATGCCGGCAAGTCCAGCAAGATCAAGTTCATCCTCCCTTCCCGTGCTCATTTCCTGCTCGCCCTCTCCTGCTATTAAGCAGGAATCTGTCACACTGCCTCTTCACAGCAACATTTTCATGTCAGCTGAGCACAAGAAGAGTGCCGGCAAGGCAAGAGTCACCGGCTCTGGGCCGTCAAAGGCCTGTGACATCACATTTGCCAAGGATTTAATTCGGTGAAACCAGAATGTCATTGCCCAGCGCTGGGCAAAAATTGAACCAAGCACATTGCACAGAAGGTGCAAGATAACGAGCAGCACATGGCTCGCTCATTGCAAGGCAAGAAATCTCTTCGCCACTTCAAAGAAATTCAGGCTAAATACTCCAACCTGAATCCAGTCCCTGTTGGTCAAACAGGGTGAATGTCTCTTTCTGAAAGAGACCAAATGGTGATAGACAGAATCACCAGCGGCAATTATAGGCTGCAAACTCCATTCCCTCGTCTAGGGAACACTGAAAACAGGACTCCGATTCCTGTTCCTGGACCTTCCAGGATCACCTATGCTACCACAGCGAGCAGTGGCATGGGAAATGTGCGTGGTCCCATTTCCTTCCCCAAAAACGAAGATCCTAATAAAGTATATTTGTTATCTGCTACAGAGCAGAACAGGTGCCACAAGAAGTGGCTTGCCACATGGGGAGCAAGAGTCGAAACTGATGTCTCGAAGTGGGTTGAAGTGGAAAACCTGCTTTCGCTTCGATCCAATAATGGGAACAACGAGGGAGAGACGTGGGAACAATGCACCAGATGGGCGCACCAGACTTCGGAGTGGCAGAATATTGCCACCACCTTTGTAAATTTGGGTGTCAACCCAAATAAAATATGCGTAGTTAGACAGAGAAGGAGTGATTCCACTCTCCTCAATAAAAACTTGCGTGTTGCCTATGATGCAAATGAGTTAGTTGAGGATGCGAAAATAATGGTCGCTACTCATCAAACCACAATCAAGGAAATTGCATCGACAGTTAAAAATGTCGTTAATACTTGTGACACATTATTGTCTCACAATGAAACATTAAAGAACGACATCTTGGGTATGCAAGAATTAGGCATGATCCAAGAAAAGGTGCATTTCCAGCAACGTTTGTGTCATATGCAAACAAACACAGAGGCAAAAGTTGTAATTTCTAAATTACAACAAGAAGTACAAGAGCAGAAAAACCATGCAGATGCAGCGGAATCCTGGCTCGATTCTGGCAAAGCAAAGTATGATCTGTCTCGGGAGAAGAGACAACTCAAAAAGCAACGTCAGAAAGAAAAGTGGCTAAAAAGGAAAGAAGCTGATAAAGTAATCATTACAGCCTGCTCCAAAGAGCCTAGAAATCATGTACCTTCACACGATGAACTTAAAGAATTGAAGGATCAAACCTTTGAGGATTTATTATATGGCTCTGATAATTCCCATTGGGAGTTATCTGATGATGAAAATAGCACGTTCAAACAAGCTCAAAGTAATCGAGCTCTTGAACAGGGTGAACTACTATTTGTGCATAGCACAAATAGAGTATTCAGACACACATCAGAACAACCTGTTTGGTGAAAGCCAGGCATGTGTTATCTAGCAGCCATTAAGTTACGAGCACTGTCTAAATATGTGTGGAAGACATATCCAACCATTAAGGAAATGTCTACAATAAGCCATTTGTTACGCAAAGACATTGGCGTCACCCTTATTGAACAAAAAAATGAGCGTTTTCATCTCCAAATTGCCCATAAAGGGAAATATGGTTGGGCAAATTTGGATAAAATGGCTACATCTAATAAAAGCCATTGGACTGTCGGAGTGGACAGTAATGATAAAGAGAAGGTTCCCATCCTTAAAGGGTCCAGTAATTGGACAACATGGGAATGATTGATGAGGGCACTGCTTCAGTCCAAAAGTGTATGGCAATACATCTCAGGGGGAGTTGTTCATGACCCATACACTGAAGCTGATCAAAAGAAAATGAATGCTGAAAGCATTAAAGCAGGTCAGGTTGCAGCTCTTACCCAGAAATGGAAGTTGCACCAAGAATTCCTTGAAAATGATGGAAAAGCCTTGGGATTAATATCCCTTTATCTGTCTCAACCCCTTAATATATATATTAAAGGAACATAAAAGGAAACTTGGGATGCACTTATAGCTGCATTTTTGAACCCTGGAGCAGTGGGCGTCTTTAACATATACAAAGACGCAAAATCTTGGGAATTCCCTAAGGGGAAGAGTCCTGCAGAATCAGTCCATGATCTAATGCAGAAATGGGCTAGAATGGAGGCTAATGGCAAGAAATTCAATGAAGATTTCCAAGTTATGGAAGTCTTAGATCAATTGCCATCATCTTGGGATTCCTTTAAAACTTATTGTCTCCTAAAATTCAAATTGGGGACAACTAAGTTAAAGGACCTCATTCCTGAAATAGAGAATGAGTGGCAGCAACGTAAAGCTGACCAAGGTACTCCTTCTGCACACTTTGTTTCAAAAGGAGGAAATAAATTTTCCAAAGGCAAAAAGTCTTATAAAAAGCCGTTCACTCCTAATGTGAACATGCCTAAAGGGAAATATGTGCAAAATAATGCACAAGCAGGATCGAGTAATCAACCTGCATATGTACCTCCTGGGAATCAAAGGGGACCTAAATGGGTAAAAAATAATCACAATAGAGAGAATAGAAAGAGGAAACTCAATCTTATCTCTAAAGCTACCCATCACCCTGAGGAGCTTTCCAAGAAGGAACGGCAAAATCTTAAATGATTTGCCAACATGGTTATCGCAGATAATCATGATAGGATGAATGTGGATACTCCACAACCTTCATCTTCAAAACTGGTGGATAGGATTAGTCCAAATATAGACCAAGTTGATCCTGAGACTAAGAAAATCTTATCTCGGATCAGAGATCTTAAAGGAAAAGGCAAAGATCTCATAGAAGAAGACTTTGGTCCAGCACATTCTATCACAGGCAAAAATTGTCGCATTAATGATGATAATGCCTTAGAAAGTGTCGAAGAAGATGTGGTTGAAGTACCACAATTAGAAACTGGTTATTGGGATGAACCAGCAAAGTATGCTCTTCTCACTAGTCATATTCAAAATACTGATAAAAAATCAGTAGTGACGATGACTATGGACACCACAAAGGATATTATGACGACTTCCATGATGATGGATTCTAGTCATAGTACTGGTAAGTTTGTAGATAGCAGATGTAAAAGTAGCTTAATAGCTGCTAATGTATTGAAATCTGCTGTGTCCTTAAATAAAAGTGAGAATAAGGAATATTGGATAATAGACTCTGGTGCATCAGTGCACATAACTAATAACAAAAATGATTTTGTTGAGTATCATCCATATTCTGAACCAGAAGAAATAAAAACGGCCAATTCAAAATCAGCTGCTACCATACTAGGTCAAGGAACTATGTTCCTTGAATCTAAAAACCCTAAGAGACAGAGACATATCGCTAAATTGGAAGTGTGTTATATGCCAAAGGCTTCACACAAATTAATTTCATTGGGTCAATTAAAAATCGCTGGTTACGTTGAAGCCTCAAACAGTGATAATACGGTATTTTCTAAAAAAGGAAATGAACTTATAATTGCTGAACCAAAAAACCGGTTTGAACCGATTCATTGGGCAGAAGTAATTATAAAGAAAATGAACAAAGTCATTAATTTGGCTGACTTTACAACCTGGCATAATCGTATGGCTCATGCAAATAAAAATGTAATAAGAAATATGAGCCAACATACAAAAGGTTTTGATGGGAAAATTACAATACCATCAGAAAACAATATATGTTCTGGATGTGCACAAGGAAAGATGCATAATAAATCTTATCCTGTATCACAAACACGATCAAAACAACCTTTAGAGTTGTTACATGCTGACTTGTTAGAATTCCCTCAGGAATCTTACCATCGTAAAAAATGGTGTCTTATGATTCTTGATGATTATTCTTCCTATGCCTTTCTGGCATTTCTATGATCAAAATCAGAAATGTTTCAACATTTTGTGGATTTTGTTGAACTGTTTGAAAACCAAACAGGACACAGAGTCAAATGTTTCAGATTGGATCGAGGGGGAGAGTTTAAATCAAAGGAATTTGACCAATTTCTAAAACAAAAAGGCATATTGTGTGAACATAGTGCACCTTATATCCACCAACAAAATGGTCATGCAGAAAGATTAAATAATACTATACTTGAAAAAGCAGAAAGTATGAGACTCCATGCACAATGTCCCAAATTATGGTGGGAATTTGCAATGGAAACTGCTATTCATGTATATAATTGTACACCATTAAAAAGAACAAAATGGGTAACACCATTTGAAAACCTTTACAATAAAAAGCCAGAAGTTCATTACTTTAAAACATTTGGATGTCTCGCATGGGTATTCATACCTAAAGAAATTAGACAACATAAGCTTGCACCAAAAGCAGAAGCCATGACATTCATTGGCTATGAAAATGGTTCAAAAGCTTATAAGTTTATGTGAAACAATAATTCCATATTTGTTGGCGTTCAATCAATATTTGATGAACAAAAATTTCCTAGAGCTGAAAAAGGCCAAAATGAGAGACTATTTAAAAGTCCACCAGGTATTAATACTTGGGAAAATGATGAAAATTCCAATAAGGGACAGGATTCTGATTCCAATTCCCACATACATCATGGTAGTCACTTAGATGATAGTGACAGTGATGATGACACACCCAAGAAAAGAATCTTTGATTATCAGTCAAATCATGATACTACATATGATGATTGCAGTAAATCATCTCATGATAATGATAATGACAAAGGGCTTGAAGATTCATATATAAATCCTGATCAAGGAAATCAGGATAGATTAGAACAAAATATGAATCGATCAATTCAACCTCCTGAACAAACTAGATGTTCAGAGAAAGGGAAAGCTAGAAGAGATGAGAGGTTCAATGAAACTCTTAGAAGGACTTCCAGAATTAGAAAACCTAAATTCCTTTCTGATGATTTCTATGGGGAAAAAGATCCTCTGGAAATAGAAAAAGAATCAAAATCAGATTGGGAAAAAAGGATTTTTGGAAAAGGAAGAGGGAAATTTAGACCCATCTTTAGTCCTACATCTTCACATAAAGCACTTCAAAATCCATTGTATAGAATGGATGAAGAGCTTGAAATGGATAAACAATCTAGTTCAGAATCTGAACAAGAGTATAAGACTCTGTCTGACTCTGGTTCTGAACACAAAACTAAAAGTAAAAATGAATCTGATAAAGATTCAGAAAAAGATAAAGATAGTGATCCATTTGGTTCAAGTGAAGATGAAATAGATAAAAATCTATTAACTAAATCACCTAGTGATGATTTAATAAGCTTTCTACAAAAAATGCACAAAGAAGGAGGAAATAATTTTGTGAATTATCTTCTTTCAAAAGCCATTAGTCCAAATTATTCCAAAAATGTGGAACAATGGACATATAAAGATGCCTACAAATTAAAGGCTACTGACCCAAAAGAATGGGAACAATGGCATAGTGCAATGAAAGAGGAAATAAAAGCCCTTGAAGATTGTGATGTATGGGAATTAGTACCATGTCCTAAAAACTGCAAACCTGTAAAATGTAGATGGGTTTATGCAGTTAGAAGTGATGGTTGAAAACGTGCTCAACTAGTTGCTAAAGGATTTTCACAAATACCTGGAGTTGATTATGATGATACATTCTCACCAGTTGCACAATTTGAAACTGTGAGACTCCTTATGGCTACAGCAGCGCTAGAAGATTGGGAAATTGAAGCGCTAGATGTAAAGACAGCATTCCTGTATGGTGATCTTGAAGAAGACATCTACATGGATCAGCCAGAAGGATTTATTATCTCTGGACAAGAGCACAAAGTCTATAAACTCAGAAAAGCCTTATATGGACTTAAACAAGCTTCATTAGCTTGGAATAAGAAAGCAAACAAAAGCTTAAATGAATTAGGCTTTGGACAATGTCTTTCAGACACAGGAGTCTATGTTTGCTATAAACAAAAATCAACCATAGTAGCAATACTATATGTTGATGATGTGTTATTCATGGGTGATAACAGAAAATTACTCATGGAAATAAAACACAAATTTATGAAAAAATGGGAATGTAGAGATTTAGGACCCATTACTGAATATCTTGGAATGAAGATAGACTGAGATAGGAAGAAAAAATTGATTACTCTTGATCAAATTAATTATGCAAAAAAGATAGTTAAAAGATTTGGTCAAGAAGATGCAAAACCTGTGTGCACTCCGTTACCAGCAGGATATATACCTGCAGCAAACACAGGTCAAGCAACTTCTCAAGAAAGAAGTTATTATCAATCAATTATTGGATCCTTATTATATCTTACACTTGGCACAAGACATGATATTACTCAGGCAGTAATCATGATGTCGCAATTCATGGTAAATCCTTCTAAAGAACATATTGCCAAAGCCTTATACATTTTGAAATATGTTAATTCCACAATAAATGGAAAAATAACATATAATGGCTTTGACAAAGAAGGATTAAATGCTTATGCTGATGCTGATTGGGCAGGAGACCAAATCACGTGTAAATCAGTAACAGGCAATCTTGTTCTATTGGCAGGAGCTCCAATCAGTTGGATTTCTAGAAAACAGAAAACTGTTGCATTATCCTCCACAGAAGCTGAATATATGAGCTTATCAGATTGCTCACGTCAGATTATGTGGATAAAATCCTTATTCAAAGAATTAGGATTCAATGTTGGAACTATTGATCTTAATGTGGATAACAGAGGATCAATATTCTTAGCCAAGAATCTGGCCCAAGAACATAGAACAAAACATATTGATATTTGTTATCATTATGTTAGAGAACATGTTGAGGACAAAGATGTCAACATTCAATATGTTCCCACAAATGATCAACTTGCTGATATCTTAACTAAAAATTTGACTTGGCAAAAGTTCAAAGAGTTAAGAAATAAAATTGGCATTGAGATCCTCAATGAGGGGGAGTGTTGAAACGATCTTACTCCCAAAAGCCCATAGGTGTGGGAAAGATCGTGAGAACATTTCAGATTACTCCGATCTCAACTGATCTTATGTAATCTGTCCTAAAACATCTATTTGTACTTATGTACATAATTATAGAGTTCAACGCTATTAATATCTTTGACATATATTATAGAGTTTGACAGATATTATAGAGTGTGATGGGAGTCATACTCAGACAATAGTGCACCATATGCATGACTGTGCATAGCTGTGCTACACACAGCTATTGGCACAGCAATGACTGCGCATTACCAAGCGCAATACAAATCATCAGTCAGCACTACTAATATCGCTGACATGATACTAGTAGATAGACAGTGTATATACCTGTGTAGGTAGACGTCAATCTACATCCTCTCAGCTACTACAAGGTGATCGCCACAAGCAGACCTTAGTGATATCTACAGCTCAGTAAGTCTTTACTTACTTGGCTCTACTATTCTACTGCGCCCCTGTCATGCTCTGCTTTGACAACAATGTTATTGAAACGAGGGCATAAGGCCCTCCTTATATACATGTGGGCCAGAGTACATTAGGACTACCTAGGGTAATGCCAGCAGAGCACTACAGAGGGTAGCACCAGGTGGCAACTGGGTGTAGCACCAGGTGGTGCTTTGCTGGCATCTCTACTCTGAGTATGAACTCTATAATTTCTGTCAATGATTATATTAAGGGATTATTTAGCATCTTATTAATAATGATATTATAATACATGAAGCTGTGGGTTCAATCCCCTTAGCTCCAGATCATTATTAATTTGACAATACCTGTGTAGGTAGACGTCAATCTACATCCTCTCAGTTCTATCAGGTGATCACCACAAGCGGACCTAAGTGATATCTACAGCTACAAGTGAGTATTACTCACTTAGCTCTACTATTCTACTGTGCCCCTGTCATGCTCTGCTTCAACATAACGCCTTTTCCCTGTTGGAATATTTTATATTTAGTATCCAGACAACTACAAGCATGACTGCATACATATATTACATATATGGTAGTTAGATTGTTTGTATGTATTTACACAAACTTGAGTTGAACTCATCCTCGGAATGGGCACACCATTCGTCGTCCACACATGGACGCTTCCTGCTCAGTCCAGGTCACAAGATCTACACCTTGGAATCCAACATTCCTGGGACTCGTAACAGCGATCAGCTTACTCTCAGAATTATATAGATGAATTTGACCTATCCAGTACGGGCCATCTGTGATTCGTCAACAACTGAAATCGCTGAAAAAGAGGCAGAAGATTGCTTACCTCCGTGAACGACACCGACGCAGTGCATGTGGTGGATCATCATCGCTGTTTGTTTCGCGAGACAGTCTGGAAGTTAACAGACTCGGAAGGAGGGAGAGATGCTCTAAGTTTTTCGGAAATAACCAGTTCGGGGATCTCGCTCGGGACCTGGAATGAGTGAGCATCGGCGCGCATTGCCTTGAGGGTGACGATTCTACTCTGACCCTGGTCGCGCGCCAGCCAAACAGTAGAAGAGCCGCCGAATCCGAGTTTATGAAGGACCCTGAAACGCCCATAGTCAAAGGTGTCGCCAACAGATATTGGGTGGTAACCGCCAGGTTCAATGGTAATCTTCGATAGGCGCGAAGGAATGGAACGAGGGGCCATCATCGTGGAAGTGCAACGCGAAACTGGAGCGAACTTGAAGAAGTGAAGCTGGTTTCCTCCGAGTCGAAGTATTCGAACGCAGTAGTTGGAAATGTATGTGGTACATTGCGCTGGCCGACGAGCGACTCTCTTAGGATTACGCGGCACAAAACAAAACCTTATGACAAAACGGAAGAAGGCAGTCATCTCAACCGTTTCGAATTGTATACAATGAGGTTGGACCTCTTACTATCGATAACAAACGGACAGTAAAACACCATTGACATCTTCAGAATAATCTCAGCCGCCCACGACTGCGTCCGCCATAGTCTCGGCTGAAAAGTCGAGCAAAAATTCTTTGGAGAAAACTTCCCCCTAAATGGGATAATTCGTCAGACGGCACAAGCCTTTGTTCGGAAACAGGATTTTTCACAGTAGCGATTGGATAATTAATAAGGAAGATCTCTGTAAAGTGATGGTTCCATCAATGCCTGGGATATATATTGAAGGATGGGTACGTACTCATTTTTGCCTTCATAAGCCTGTCCGTCTCGAAAATCTGAAGGCCGTTTAAAACGGGATGTTCACGTGACGACGCCTGCCAGAACTCAGTGAGCCTCGACCAAGACAATGGCACAATTAGTAAACCCACTGAAGGGTCGAACATCAGGGTCCAGCTGTTTAAGCTATAGCCTTTTGACTGGCTATACCCTGTAAGGCTAAAGAGGCGCTTGTATTGGGCAGGGAAGGTATATCCGCTGTTTCCGCCATTGTTGTACATGCTCATACTTTGCGCAAAATCAATCGTATCTAGGATGAATTAAAGATATTTATGTAGTAGACGATTCTCAAGTGTACACGCACACACTCTTATATTCCCATTTATCTGATCGGTTCCAGGAACGGGGAGTTGATCCACTGCTGATAACACACCAGATCCATCCTCTACGCCAAAGCCGAGAGCCAAGGCTGTAGTCGAGCCATTGTATACAGCAACAATGTAGACTTTTCCACCTTTTTCAGTAAAATCCGGATCTGTTGGCTTCCCGAGCGTAACGTAGATATAGAACGTCACTTCCATGTTGGCACTGGCAGTGAATGGCGCTGGCCACTCTGCAACCAGGCTGTATTTGTACCTAGGGAGTGTGAATATACGTTGGAACCATATACTACTGGTAAGGACTTACACTTTGAAGTAACATGTTCCTACAGGTGGTTCCAGTTGCACACTATAGTCCTTGTCCATGGTGTCGATCGATTGGTCGATCTCACGTGCCAGCTAAACAAACATTTCGGCCTGTTCCGTGGTACGCGTGGCACACTGTTGTTCTCGCTGGCTCGGTTGGCTTATGTACTTAGTCTATGTCCGCATCCGTTGTCAAAAAAACGATTTTACTGAAAGGACGTTTCAAGTGGCCAAATTTCAAAATAAAGACAAACTTCCTCCCTGCTTCCTTGCCACTCAAATTCAATTCTCGCCTTACATAGCAGCCACCAATATAAATTTCTATGCAAAAAAGAAGAGCCAAGGTATTATCTAGTAGTACTACTTATTGTTAATGTAACACAGCTCGATTCTCATGTCATTATTCACCGCCAAGAACCTACTCGGTGCAGCTCCAGTCTTGTGTGTGAATTGAACGTGGAACCGAGGAGCAATCCCAGGAAGAATCTTTCTGATCTCGAGACGAGCCTCCACCATTTTGCGGAGGTCGTCTACAGTGCAAGAATGACTGTATAGCTGTAAAAATTCAAGATGCTGTCCCAACCTTCCGTTTCCTAAATAGCAAAGACAGTTTTCATCAAACATAGATTCTGGCGAAAGGCACAGCCGGCGTAACATTGGCACATCTTTCAGAATAGAAATGACACTTGGAGAACCCTTGATTCGTGCAATATTCAGTTCATGCAATTGATGAAAATTGAGCTGTCGTTGGAGAAGCTCCCGAAGATCATACGTCCATGTTCCATTTCGTATTTCAAGAATTCTAAGGCTTGGGAGCAGAAAGTGGGATAATGCATGGAGATTGGGAACGGTGATTGTAAATTTTTGCAGGACAGGGAGTGTAACTTGCTCTGTCGGCATCTCGGTTACAGGAGGACGTAGACCCAATGAACAGACTTCCAAGGCTGTGCACTGTCGCAGTGATTCTATGATCTGCGGAAATTTTGAGTGGAAGCTGCTACTACCCAAATCTAAGCATCGTAACTGGGCCCAAGGGAGAGTAGAGTTCTCTATGGGCCAGCCAGATCCGCATCGCTGAGGGTGAGAAATGGCCTTGAAAGAGTACAGAGGACGAGAAAGAAATTTTGGCAGGTGCTGGATCGCATAACATGGTTTCATCACAAGACCAACCCTCTCTACTTCCAATGATATGTCATCGAATCCCGGTTCATCAACGCAGTAACGTAGCTGATTGTCGTCCATGATGAATTCCATTTCCTTGAACCGAAAATGCGAGAATGAACTCCAAAACCCTTCCAATTTGGTTGTGGACAATGTGGACGAGGCTAAGTCCACCGATAAACGGAGAAGAATTCGTGGCGACCAAGTTTCACAGAACGCAGAAAAATTCTCCTGCGGAACGACGGTGATGCGGGACCATGCTGATTTCATATCGAGTACGATCCGTCTCCACGACGAGCAAACGTGAGACAGTACCACCTGGGGTGGTGCATGCCCATTCTTGAATGGGAAACGGATAGCGCTGTCGTCGACCAAGCATGCAAAGATGCATCGAATAACATCTTCGGGTAACCACTTGTGTGGTGCGATGGCGACTGTATATCTGCGGATATCGAGCGTGAGTTGATGCCTTTTCTGGTCAAGGCGATGTATTTCTGCTTCGGCGTCATGAAGGTGGCATCGTATGAATTGCGTTTCGTTTTTGGAATATTTCTCGTCGTTATTGAGTCCTACTGTGTCCAGCTGGAGCATCTTTGATGTGAGAGGACAGGATGATGTCTCACAAGCTTACCCATCACATCGCAAATGTAAGATTAAGGGGTGCCCCTATGTAGCGGCAACTCAACACCTCCATCCGAGCCAATGGCCAAAATCAATGGAGGTGGCAGGAACGATGTGGCACCCACAGTGATACCAAGCCTACATAAGTGAAGGACCAGTTGCCAGTAATGACGATGCCTGTCCACTTGCCAAATATGAAGCTTGTTACAGGCTCGCATTAAGGGAGCTTGTTGACTCCATCCGATGCGGATCACGGCCGCTCGAGGCAGCCGCGGCCAAATCCAGTGAAGACCGCAGGAACACCAGTTTCCGGTAATGACCAGTGGTAATGAGTTATCGCCTTCGCCTTGCCCGCACAGCACTAGCTAGCGACGCCGGAGTACGCCAAGTGCCGGAGTCTTACATCAGCGTGACGGCGTGATTGTACAGCCACAACTCTTCTCGGAAGAAGGCCCATTCACCCAATCCGAGTCATTAGAGTTACTCCGTGCTGTGATCAAGTTCCAACCGACTAGCGAAAAGAACAGCTAGAAAGAAAGGATGGCTACTGTGTCTCCGTTTGCGAGGAGCAGCGCTTTTGATGAATGGACGGTATCCTCTGGGACGGATATGTCGGTGAGTGACGGTATAAGCGCCAAGGGTATGGGGGGGGGGAATCTGATGGACAAGTATCTCTCGCGCTACAGGTTGAAGAGATGTATAGCATCCCAGAGAGTTTCTTGGAGATCGAAGTTAAAAACCCGCAAACGCATGGTGAGTTGGTTTCTCTTTGGCGGGGTTATATGCGCATGATTATAACATCTCTCTCTCTCTCTCCCACATATAGGATTTGGCAGAAAGATGTACACAGATTATGAGATTGTAACTCGAGTAATGTTTTGCATTCATTCTGCCTTGAACATTCCGTGCTAACTTTTGCCAAAAAAAAAAAAAAAAAAAACTAGACGAATATACCCGCATTCAAGCTTCGACAATCTATCGTCCGACGGCGCTACTCTGATTTCGAGGCCTTTCGTGACATTCTCGAACACGAGTCCACGCGCGTCAATATTCCCCCCCTTCCTGGAAAAGTATTTACAAACCGGTTTTCGGACGAGGTGATTGAGAGCAGGAGGGAGGGGTTGGAGAGATTTTTGAGTATTGTGGCTGGACATCCATTGCTGCAGGTCAGTCGGTTCCAAAAACCTTTGTCTGGGCGTTGACGAGCGCTTTTATGATAGACCGGGAGCAAAGTGCTCTGTGCATTCCTGCAGGATCCGAATTGGGACAAGAGCCAATGGTTGTGATGCCGTCGCCAATGTATGTTTTCTTGTTCTTGTTTTTGTTTTTTTCCTTTTCTTTCATTCGCACTGTACCAGATTTTTTTTTTCATATGCTATGCCCTGATTGTTTTCCATGTATTATACGCTCATTATTCTTATGGCATGAGAGAATTTTTTGATAAGCGCGACCTCCCCTCACGCCCCCACACACCTCAGAACACGAGGCATCAGCATCACGGCTGTGTGCCCGTCTACTAAAACAGCATCCCAACACGTTTTGAGCACCTTTTCTTCCCCCCCTTCTTCTCCCATTTGTTTCTCTCTCTCATTATTAACCAACCACCCTCCTGTCCGTTCATGACGAAAGACCGGGCGGCGAATTTGTGTGAGAACAGCCCTGGATAGCCTTGGCTGGGCTCACACACACACGGATGCAACAACAGGCGACAACACAGGCCGGCGATGCAACCCGGGGAGCGATCGGGATTCTCTCAGCGTCCGACACACGTCGCAGCGGTTGCAAGCAGAGAGAGGCTCAGCGAGTCAGCTTGAGACTCGGACTGGTGACCGTGATATCCCCAATTGGTTGCTGGGAGCACAGCCAAGGCTTCCACCTTTTCTGTTGTGTTCTTGTCTTGCTACTTATATATCCAAACCCTCCGTCCACCCGTCTTGTCTCCCGCAAAAATGTCTCCCTCAAAGTTTTACCAAAGGCGCGTCCGCTTTTCAGACGATTGTCTGACTTTTGCTACTATCATTCCCAATCGCACACCCTCGCCTTCTCATTCAGACTCGGCTTCAGACGAGTCGGACCCACCAACGCCACCCAATGTCCAATACATGCCTACCCCATACCCTTTCGCTGCCGCTGCCCTGCTCACCTCTCCTCCATCAAGCCAAGGCAGTTCGCCTTCTCCTTCCCATCTCCCTGCTCCGATGCAACCGACACAACTCGCCTTCGCTATACCGACTCCAACTCCCTCCCCACCCATCCCCTACCATCTCCCCCTCGCAAAACAACAGCAACCGCAGCAAATGAACGTTCACTTCCTCCTTGCCTACTCGCCCTACATCTCTTCTCCCCTCAACTACAACCTCCTCAACCCACCCCCACCCGACTTGCTAGATGAACCAGCCACGAATCCGCCTCTCCCACAGATGCTGATTACGTGTCCCTTCCTGCCGGGAGGTTGGCAAATCCGGGTGACTCCCGGCCCAGCCCCGACTAGTCTAAACGGGACGGATGGCTTGTTCTCCCCAGCCAGCAGCAGCTCGCCCCAGGGCAGCCCAGACGAGATGACCTCCTCCTCCTGGGGATACGTCACCGTCTCCGATGTGTTGTACGCGCTGTACACGTCCCTCCGCACGGTCCTGCGTCAGGCGGAGTATCAATCCCTCATAGCCCTACCCCCCTTCTCAAAAGAGATTGTCAACGCCGCTTTTTGGGCGCGCCTTGCCCAAATCGAGGATCTGGCTAAAAGAGAAGAACAACGTTGCCGCGGAGTACGGCGAATTGACTTTTTGGGAGGCCGTACCCGTTTCTTGGGACTCGCGGGCACGTTGAAAGACGACGTGTGGGAGCTGGAACTTGGCCAAGTCGAGGTGGTTGAGAATTGGTGACTCTGACGATGGGGGGTGTTTCAACTTTTTTTTTTTTTTTTTTTCAAAGTAAGGTTGTTTTCTTCGACTGTGGGTGACTCGATCTGACGATGTTATATTGACAGGTCATAGATTATTCATTCACTTATCCACCAACACCCCCTACATCCCCGAATCATGGACTCTTTTAAGAACACAACCTATTCCCTAGAACTCATCCTTGTTCGCTTCCACTCCATCTACTCCCGTTGCTTATCACTAATCTCTACCATAAGATCTAATGAATTCCGATCTAATTCCGTTCCTATTCAATCCTCTCGGGCAGACGCGTGCGGTGCATATGTTGGTGTCAACAACCACAAGCTCTCTCTCTCTCTCTCGCACCCATTGCCCTAGTTATACCCTATACCCAAGGCTCGCACCCGGTGACGCCCGTCAAATGTCGCTATGGTATCCGTGTCATCCGTATTTGTATCGCCCCGAAGGCTTGGCGCACGCTCTCGTGATCTCTATTTCCAATCTGCGCCCTTCTCACGTCCGCCGACTTCCCCAATGGGTAGTACTTCCCCTTTCTGGACGTCAGACCGTTTCGGCCCGTCTTGGTCCGCTAGTAAGCGGACGCTCGCGACGCCGCGCGAGAAAAAAAAAGAAACAATTTTATAAAAACAAAGTAATGTAATGGCTTATTCCCGTATTGTTTTTTTCTTTTCTTTTCTTTTTCCCTTTTCCACCCTTCCCTTCTTCCTTCCTTTCCTTCACCTTATAATTTTGTAGTCTCTACTGACGGTGTGTTGGCCGTTCTTGTTGTTGTTGTTGTTGGGCCGTTTTCGTTACCGGAAACTCACAATTGCCCTTTTTATTTGCCACACAGTCAGAATATCGCATCCTCTCCCTGAACACTCCCACTTGTACCTCCGTATTATCATCCATCATATCCATCACCATCGATCACATTCCTAGTTGTATTGCTTTTATGTTGTAGAAATAAAATAAAATAAAACAAATGATAGAACCGTTTTACTTTGAACTGGATGGACAAACGTGACATTATTATTATATTCAAGGGTTGAATCGACTCAGGATTACGGTATTATATCGGCGCTACATGACGTCACATGAGAACCCTATACGACGTTAGTATGATAGGATTCATGCCTGCCTGCAGGATGTGGACAACTGTAATGATCAACGCCGCTCGACGGAGTTGCCAGATGGGGATGTTCTTCCTAAATATAAAAATTAGTATTCAGTATTGGCATGTCGAGTCCGACACTGCCAAGCCTGTGCAGTAGTACGGAGTCAGACTCGACGATTGTCAATTATAAATGTGGCACCTGTTGACGAAAGGCTGAATATTCGGTACTACGCAGCAGTGATCCAATCTATAATGATGTAGATTGACTTGATGGGGGGAGGGATTGTTTTTCTGCGATATCTTGGCATGAAGGCGCGGGGCTGATAAACCGGCTATAGCAACTGAGATGTACCGAAGCCAATCGGAGCCATGGCTTATCTAGGGAAAGCGGCCCCCGTGGGGCATCAGAGCCATAACCTGTCATGAACGGAGGCGGGGGAGGATTGAAGACAGTCATGTCGGCTACACAAATTTATTGACGAGGACGTTAGTTTGCAGTGCCAGAGAAGCAGAGCGATCCTACCGATGCAATACTGCTTGGTCCGATGGCAATTGAACACGAGGATGCAATGGAAACCATAGCAATAATCAAACTTCATGTTTTAAAATGGGGCCTTCTTCCAGTAGCACGCACAGTGCGCCCCTGTTCCTATCTCTCCAAGGTCACGACACACCCATGTCGACTCCATTTCTTGTTTTAATCATTTTCGCGGCGTGGACATGCCTTCGATGCAGAGGCTATCTACCAGATGAGAACGGCACGGTCATTCTCAATGAGCGAGCCGACCTCTTTGCCAACTTGCGGACAGCAATCGACCTCGAATATCCGGGAATTCAGATCAGGTCGTCAAGGGAATATCAGCCGCATCAGCCTGACCTTTTCCCAACTACATCAGTACCACTCGTGTTCCAAGAGACACGGCAGAACGATTTCCATTGGCTTGCGCCGATCAAAATCGGGACGCGAGATTTGGAAGTCATAGTTCATACCGACTTCTATATCTTCTGGGCCACGTATGACCCGCACAATATGACGCGGGTCACATCAAACTTTCGCGAACTGGATTTTGTAAATTCTCCACAAATCGGCGGATATGAATATTCGGACCACGTCACGCTGGGTGAGATCAGCGGGGATGTAAAGTTCATAGCCGTGACGGAGTTAGTAGAGCGGCTTGAATACGATGGGTGAGAGCTCACTTTCGCGTTACTTGGTATTCTTCGTTTTATTCACTCCAACCGGCTTCACTCCAGCATCCTCGGTTTGCAATTGAAGAATCGAAAGGGCGGATTGCCAGGCATTGTTCCTTATTTCTTGTCAAATGAAGCCAAACCCCGCTCCGTCTTTGCCTTGTGCCTCGAACGCACCGGATCCCAAGTCCATATTGGGGGGCCTCACCCATATTACTACCAGAATAAAATTGAGTATCATCATGTTGCGAAATATCCCAGATACGCAACTTCTTGGAGATGGCAGATCGCAGGTGGCAGTATCCACGTAAATAGAAGAAAGAACGTGGTATCAGGCATCACAACGGCGTTTGACAGTTCAACACGGTTCATTTATGGTCCTGCTTCCCTAGTGGACAAAATCTACAAGGAGATACAAGGGCATACCGATTTTAAAATCAAACACACCTTTCCTTGTAGCTCGAAAACGGTGATAAAGTTTCAATGGGATAACGGAAATAATTGGGTGCTTGATCCTGAAGAGTATGTCGCTCAATCATTCGTCCCATAAAACAGCGTTATATTAAGCAAATTGAGATTTAACTTGGGTCCTGTACGCGACAAGCCTCAGATGTGCGAAGGAGTTATCAGGGGGAGTGAGCATGACGACGACTGGACATTCGGCACTTCGTACGTCCGACTTCCATGTTTAAGAGTGGCCAACTTTTGAACATGCCGGTGGCTCTACAGGTTCTTGACAAGTGTATATTCTGTGTTTGAGATGGATCAGGAAAACGAAAATCATCGAATGGGATTCACGAAGCTATCCCCGCACCGCCACCCGCCGCCTTACACTAGTCACTGAGCGCGTAGGGGGATCGTCTCGGTTAAATCCCCCATGGCGAGGTTGCAGTGATACAATCCTGCTAATCTTCATTTTTATGTCCATTTTTCGTCCAACACTGCTCGTTAGCTGTTTTCCTCCGACTCGGGCATCATGTATCCTTAATCATTAGTATAATATCCGTTGAAATGTTTTCATTCGAGTCTGGCGGAACCATAGTCGCTGAGAATGTTCACATTCACAAATCGGAGAGGTTACCAAAGAAATGCAAATACAGATTGCGCTCATAACATGATGGCACCTTTGCTCACATTCGGACTTCCTCTCCTTCAACGCGCACCACCCACTGGGTACGGTTGGTCAGACCGTAGTTTGTCGGTTTTGTCGACAACCACCGCGTTCCACACTGGATTAGATCAACGAGATAGGTTCGTCGGGACGCGTCGCTGTGTCATTTGTGGGATTTATGGTGCTGGGGGTCTAGAGCATTGCCACATTATCATACAGTCGGAGCCAGATACTGTAAGTGAAAATGGCATTCAAGCCTTCCTGAGGCTAATGTGAGGCACAGTGGGAGGACCTCAAGGAGCGCCATTGGATTCCTCGCCTGGCCAAAGCTCTACCCCACCATGAACCGCGTAATGGCATGATTATGTGTAAAACCCATCATGGCCAATTCGATTCATATCTTTTCTTCATCCGTTTCTTTCCAGACGTAAGATTGATTTGTCTTTAATTTGGGCCAAGTATTTACGGTAAATAGATTCGCAAGTACGTGTTTATCAATTACTCCGATGACAGGTACCTTCAGCAATTCCACGGTAAAGCCATCGCCCTTGATATCAAGGATAGACACGCGCCCTTCCCTTCCCTATTCGTGATCCATGAGATGCGTGTCCGTGGATTTCACCCCTTTCAACCTGTTGCCCCAACCGTCCCCGATGACATACTTTGGCAAGACTGGATCTCGTCGGATCAGGTGCTCGACAACACTTCAAATTCCTTCAAACGTGATAGACTACCCCCCAACGGCAACAACAGATCTGCGGAAGCGCAGCTGCCGTTTCATTCTATGACGACGGCATCATCAAGTCAACGTACACTGGCACTGAATCCAAACGTCATCGCCGACATCCTTGCAGTGACGCGTGCCATGCCATCGTGGAAGGCCTGCCTGGTTGAGGGCACGATCTGGAATGGCACAGCAGAAGAAAACATCCAGAAATACATCGCTTCTATTGGTGCACAAGATGGTTGACTTTGTCCCTGTATACCCAAGAGGCTGCTGAAAAGTTTAATTGTCAATCCGAGTTCGACGTTCATCGAGGGATTCTAGTTTATAGTATAGTATAGCAAAACTCAAGTACTCGGTTTTCGTGACATTCCTTTTCTGGTCCGATTCAACTTGCTTCGGAGGCGAAAGGGCGTTGCTCAATTAGCATCAATAATATGGCTATGAGGCTCGTAGCTGACAGCGAAAATCACTTGGGTGAGTGCCGGTGAAAGCAGAAGGTTAGGGTATGAAAGAGCCTGCTCGTCCATGTTTTCTAGGTCACGTAATGGGGTGAAATTGTGCCGTCTGGCTAGGGTAAGCGGCTTCGTGCCAGGTGGTGCAGAGTTGTACAGCGCCAGCCTGAAGGCGTCTTGATGATACTCCCAAGAGTATTGTCACAGCTGCTCTAGGAATAAATCGATCTCAATCTGTTTCGAGTATTTCCCGGCAAAAGAACTGGGAGGTTGACAGCGGGATGTCTGAGAATAGTGAGATATTCAAGTTGTATCGTCCGGGCCTCCAGCACTGATGATGCGTGACGGAACATTCTCACCAGCACTTCAATGTATATTCATGGGCATCTCACCGATATCGAAAGAATGAAGTTGTCCGAGCGTATTCCGATACTTTTTATGGCGATCTATGGAGGGTTCGGACTGTTTTCGAACTTTTTTTTTTGCGAAATTACCCGACCGCCACGTGATGTAAAATTCACAATTTGGGGACGGATAGAGGCGGATAGAATATGTCGGCAAGGGGCCGATTAGGGGGCTTAGTGACGTGACCCCGTGACGCGACCTCTGCCATGACCTCAAGTCGGACGGTCAACCATCCATGGCATTTGAAGAGACCACGGCGTGACTTGGACGCACGAGACATGCCCATAAACACTCTTGATACACCAGAGGCCGCTTTGGCTACTGTACGCCGGATCATGAAACAGTTCAGTCTCGATCCTGCCATGTTGGAAGACGACGACTCAAGCCCTGGTTTGTCGCTACTCTCTTTTGTTGTCTAGTTGTGCTAAGAAGCTAATGTAGAACGTGGAACGGGAGTTAGCTTCTCGAAGGTGACCTATGCTCAGGCCGCTCCTTGCGTAGGACTTGATCCAGACGATGGGCTGAGCGGCATTGGGACCTTTGAGATTCATCGCTCTCGGATTCCTACACATCTTTTCAAGTCGATCGTGATTGACATGGATATCATGTTAATGCAGTACGGCGCCCCTCCTGAGCATCAGACGGAAGAAGCGAGATCGAGGTTCTTTTCTCCGGTGAGGACGATCTGATTCTCGCGTGCCCTCAAGAGTTCATTTGCCACTGTCAGATTTTCAACCACCTAATTAAGCAGTTCACTTTCATGATAAGGAATAAACCAGAGACTATGATTGATGGTCGCATTGGTACTCAGGGTCGCGTCCAGTACTTCAAAACTTTTGGCGCTGTTACAGTTCTCTGTATTGAGATGAAGCTCAAGGTAGGAAATGATGATGAACGTTTGAAGGTTATTGCTCAAGTTATTGCCGAGTGTGATGGTAAGACTTGTATGCTACACTTTCTGCTCCTGACTCGGAGGTACAGGCTGCGACCTCCAGAATACTAATCGGGGATTTTCTCTCCCTATCCACTGCATTTTTACGGACGGTTTAACTTTCGAATTTTTCAAGTTCGATAGAAAGTCAGATCCATTTTTTACCCGCGGTTGCTTTTCTGGAGATCCGGACCACCTCCGGCGTGGCCTGAAAGTACCTGACTATTCATCCATGACAACTTCTCTTCCTTTCATTCTGCAGCTTCGTTGCGCATGTGAGACGGTCTTTGACACGATGGTGAGTGCATATATTGCAGGGTTGAAGGCGTATTATGTTCGATCGGAAGAAAAAGGGAGGAAACATGGTTCGAAGGGACCTACTTTAGATGGATGGGATCGGGCGCTTCAGTCCGCTGACCGTGCGTTGGCAGCATTTAGACAGGCTGATGTTCAGCGCAACGGTGGTGATCTTGATTCTGCCGATACGACTGTTGATATGGCTCTTCTTGCACTACAAGAGAGGTACGATTTGGGCTCTCATCTGTGCTTTGTTTCTTACTCTCTTACAGTACAAGCGCATTGCCAACTTCATACAGATCTAACCTCATCATGAAGGACTGGGACAATGTTGAGGTCAGGAAGGCATAAATGCCACCTTTATTATGTGTCATCCTTGTACCAAAAAAAGTTATGTTCTTAACATGGGTTAATATTATAATGACATGCCCTTAAGTTTCATTTCTCAGCTTGTCAGCTACTTGTCCTTGTCTTTGACTATACACATGCATGTGATGGCATGACATTGTACAGTCCATCTCCTAGTGGTTCCTAGTAATCTCTCCTCTGCCATCCACAGGCTCCATGGGACCTCCCTCTCAACATCTTCATCACCTGTGATGTCTTTACTCTGTCTGGAAGCCTGCCTCCAGTGTCCACCCATGACATCTGCCCCACATGCATTACCTCTCCCTCCCCATTCTTTCAGGACATTAAATTCCAACCTCTCCCCCAATGTCTCCAGCAGACCCTTCCCTCCAGTTTTTTCTTAGGTTTCCCAGAATAGGAGCAGGTCCACGTCCATGTGGATCCAACAGTTCAGCACTCTGATGGTGACTCTATCCTCTCTTGTCAATCTTTTTCCCTTCACCTCTGTTGACAGACCTCATGTTCCATAATAGTTCTCTAAGTTCATGATCAATCTATTGAAATGATAGACAGCAGCACAGTACACTAGACTAAGTAAGGTTTCAATAACTTACATTTGTTAGTTAGTGCTTATCTGCATATTTGTGTTAGGTGGAAAAACTGGGGAGCTTAGTGTCTGTTACAGTTTCTTTTTCTCTCTTTGCTAACAGACTTGTCATTACATAATCATAGCTATGTGTTTCATGGATGCTTATTTCCTTTTAGCTTTACCTTTCACATTCCCTTTCTTAGGTATCTAGCTACACATTCCCTTTTATATTTTCCTTGTTCTTTTAGTATATAAAGACCTTCATGTATGCTTTGTTTCCTTAGTTCCAACTTAATCAAATATTTCTCTCAACCTCTGAACAAAACACCTTGCTCTCATCTCTTCGAGCTTGTTGTTTGATTGACCTTCATCATCGCCTGACTTAGCATCCAGAACTTGTCCAGTAGGCTGGGAGCAGACTGAGACTCTGCTTGCCACTGTTGACTCAGAACAAATTGTGTTAAGAGCATCGATCTTAACACAAGTTGGAACTCCCAGACCACTCAGTGTTTCTACACTAGCCAGACACCATTGATACCAGAACTTTGAACCTCAGACCCCCAAATAGCTCTGCCTGTTTCAAACAAAAGTATTATCTAGATTGACAAGAAGTTTTTCCATCGACTACAGGAACAGGGTGGTTTTTCCACTCAGGAACTAAGAAAAAGAATGAACCAGTACCAGCATCCCTCTTTGAAGGTGATTATATCAAAGGAGAAGGAAAAGATGCCTTCCCAGACAACATTTGGATTGATTGGGTCAACCAAGACTTAGAAGAGAATTTTTATTCTTTATTCTATCCACCCACTGAAGAACCAGAATCCTCCTGGTGGAACAAATTCCTCAGTCTCTCAGGAGCACCACAGCAGGACAGATACACACTCACAGACGAAGGGCTACAGCCTTGGAATAATTTCCTAGAACAGAAACAGATCAAACAAAGTCTATTTGGAGATCCAGAATCAGGAAAGAAGAAAGACGAAACAAGGGAACCAGAAGAACCAAAAGGAGAAACAGAAAAGATGGCAACAGATGCAACAGCATCCACTTCCAAAGGAGATATCAAACCGCAGCCTATGTGTGTTTTTACAGGAAAATGAACTGAAGCAAAGGCTTTCATTGGAAGTCTTGAAGATTACTTTGTCCTAAATGATGACAATTACAAAGGCAAAGCACAGAAACAGATTTGATTTACTCTTGCCTGTCTTGGGCAGGAACTTGATGATTGGAAAGTCCTGATCAAGGACAAATTAGATAATGAAGAAGAAACAACCCTCACTTGGACGAACTGGGCTGAATTTAAGAAGCAATTCCTAGCCAACTGGGGTGAAGTTAATAGTGCTCTCAGAGCACTGAATAATCTAGCCAATCTCAGAGTAGGGGGCAATGTTTCAGTCCCTGAATATATCAGAAAATTCTGCATGGAGATCGGTACATCTTGTTACGACCTTACGATTTTCTCTGGATTTTTCTATATTTTTATCTATTTTCCTTGGGGCTCTATCGACACTTCTCCAGATATAGGCAACAACTCCCACCCCTAACGGGATACTCCGAGGGCTTAGATCAGCAAGTGGCTGTACCGTGGCATATGGGGTTATAGGGGCTAAGACTCTGGGCGAGTCCGGGCGGTTCTAGACGGTAGGCCTGGGTCTTGTAGCTGCGCATGCACAGCCTAGCGGCTGCGCAGTCTGTGCGCACAGACCAGGTGTTGGGGTATATAAGGAGGGTGTCTTGTAGGTACGAGTCTCTAAGACTCTAGATAGTTTCCTCTTACTGTTACAGTTTCCTTTTCCTCTTCTATGACGGATACTTCGTTATTACATCATCATTACTATACAGTTTAGTGGACGTTTACCTCCTTTAGTTAACGCCTTCATATTTCCTTTCATAGGTAGTTAGCTGCGCTTACTGCGCATTCCCTTTTATATTTTCCTTGTTCTCAAAACGTATATAAACCTTAGAATATCCTGTACATTCTCTAGTTCCAACTTAATCAAATCATACTCTCAACTCTGACTCAAACTCCTCGCTCTCTTCCTCTCGAGCTCGTCGTCGACTTAAGGACCTTTGTCATCATTTGACTTAGCGACCAGAACTTGTCCAGTAGGCTGGGAGCGGACCGAGACTCTGCTTGCCACTGTTGACTAAGAACGAACTGCATTGGGAGCATTGATCTTAACACAAGTTGGAACTCTCAGACCGCTCAGTGTTTCTACACTAGCCAGACACCATTGATACCAGAACCTCGACCCTCAGACCCCCAAACGGCTCTGTCCATTTCAGACGAAAGTATTATCTAGATCAAAGGGAAGTCTTTCCATCGACTACAGGAACAGGGTGGTTTTTCCGCTCAGAAACCAGGAAAAAGAACGAACCAGTACCAGAGTCCCTCTTTGAAGGTGATTACATTGAAGGACAAGAGGACGCCTTCCCAGACGACGTTTGGATTGATTGGATAAACGAAGAACACAAAGAAGAACTTCACTCCCTATTCAAACCACCTACAGACGAACCAGAACTCTCCTGGTGGAACGAATACCTCGACGTTGCTGATATCACAGGACGAGAGCGATACGCACTTAAGGAAGGGGAACTACAGCCTTGGATAGATTTCCAAGAACAGAAACAGATCAAAGCAAATCTATTCGGAGATCCAGAATCAGGAAGGAAGAAAGACGAAACAGGAGAACCTACAGATCCGAAAGAAGAAACAGAAAAGATGGCATCCGACGCAGCAGCACCTGCTTCTAAAGGAGATATTAAGCCGCAGCCCATGTGCATTTTTATAGGGAAATGAACCAAAGCAAAGGCTTTTATTGGAAACTTAGAAGACTACTTCGTTTTGAACGATGACAATTATAAAAACAAAGGCCAGAAACAGATTCGATTCGCTCTTGCTTGCCTAGGACAGGAACTCGACGATTGGAAGGTTCTAATCAAAGAGGAACTAGATAATGACGAAGAAACGACCCTTACCTGGACGAGTTGGGCCGAATTCAAAAAGCGCTTTTTAGCAGATTGGGGCGAAGTAAACAGCGCACTCAGGGCCCTGAACAATTTGGCCAATCTTAGAGTAGGGGGCAATGTTTCAGTCCCTGAATATATCAGAAAATTCTGCATGGAGATTGGAACTTCAGGATTGAAAGGAACAACCGCACAACTTCAGGCATTTGTTAAAGGACTCCCTGAAAGTATCGCCACCAAAATCCTCGAGGTGAACGTTCTATCAATGAAGGAAGCATATGAAAAGGCAGAACAGCTTCATGGCGCTTGGGAAATGATGCGAGCGCTTGGATGCAAACCAGGACAAGGGAACCGTTCTAATTTTAACCGAAACACCAACACTAGGGGCGGATCAACCCGATCAGTTAATGTTATGACCACTGGACGTTTGACAGATGAACAAAAGGAGGAGTACATGAAAGCAGGGAAGTGTTTCAGATGTGGAAACCAGGGACATGTTTCAAAATATTGTCTGAAATGGAACATGACTCCAAACGCCTCCTTCAGGTCCTCCTCATCGTTTCAGAATAGAGGGATCAGATCCATCCCTGAGGACACGCCCGAAGACAAGCAAGACGACCCAGTTGCGAGTATCAGAGCGATCCTTGCTGGAATGAAGGCTGATGAACGAGAAGGTCTTAATGAACTCGAAAATGAGGGTTTTTGATCAGGAAGCATCACACAGCGGTTGGCACTTCCACAGCAAATGGATTTTCACAGTTAGCGCTTGATTCTGTAATAGTACGATCAAATAATGACAAGCGCCTTTCAATCACTGTTGAAACGATCGATTTACCCGCTGAAACCTCTGCCCTCATCAATTGTGGAGCAGAAGGGAACTTTATTGACGAAGAAATAACAACAAAACTGCCAAAAGAAAAGTTAAGAAAACCGATTAGAGTCAGGAACGCAGATGGAACAATCAACACGAATGGAATGATCACTCATCAAGTATTAATTCAATATTCAATTGGAGGAAAACATCACAGTAACTGGTTCTTAATCACCAAGTTAGGAGACCAACGATTAATCTTGGGAATTCCTTGGTTAGAAGAAAATAACCCGACTATTGACTGGAGAGACAAAACGATTCACCTCATTGATAATCAACGACAAGATGGGACGATCTGGCAACTGGCACTGGACAATCAATGGGGAGAAGACGACTATTGGATTAGGGTCAAAACATCAGCATCGCAGGCATTGGAACACCAACTGAAAAGGGACAAACCAAAGGCAGAATTACCCACAGAATACGAGAAATGGCGATCAGTCTTCAAGAAGAAAGCTTCAGAACGATTTCCTACCTCTAGAACTTGGGATCATGCGATCGAACTGAAAAACGGTTTCACCCCTAAAGTTAGCAAGATCTACCTGTTATCAATTAAGGAGCAATCATCTCTAGACGAATGGATTGAAGAACAACTTACTAAAGGATACATCAGACCGTCGAAATCACCCCAGGCTTCGCCATTCTTCTTTGTTTCAAAAAAGGAAAGCGGAGCGTTAAGGCCATGTCAAGACTACAGGTACCTGAATGACTGGACAATCAAGAACGCATATCCATTACCCCTAGTATCCGATCTCCTTACTAAACTTGCTGGAGCGCAATACTTCACCAAATTAGATCTTCGCTGGGGATACAATAACGTCCGAATCAAGAAAGGCGACGAATGGAAAGCACTGCTGCCTTCATCACGAATTGAGGATTATACGAACCAACTGTTATGTTCTTTGGACTATGCAATTCGCCATCTACATTCCAAACCATGATGAACGAATATTTTAGAGACATGATTAACGAGGGATGGCTCATCATTTACATGGACGACATTTTGATTTGTTCTCAAAACAAGACAGAATTGGAAAAATGAACAAAACGAGTTCTAGACCGATTAGAAGAGAACGACTTGTTCCTGAAACTGGAAAAATGTAAATTCGCTGTGCAAGAAGTTGAGTTTCTAGGAATGATCATATCACCTGGAAAAATACAGATGGATCCTATTAAACTAGCAGGGATAGCCGATTGGCCAGTATTAACAACAGTCAAACAAGTTTGATCATTTCTAGGCTTTGGGAACTTTTATCGACAATTCATTGGGAATTTTGTGGCTATAGCAAAACCGCTCACCGATTTAACTAAGAAGACGGAGATATTTGACTGGAATACTGAATGTCAAACTGCTTTCGACACCTTGAAACAACGATTTGCTTCTATGCCAGTTCTCTTAATGCCAAACCCAGCAAAACCGTTTATCCTCCAAACCGATGCCTCTAACAAGGCAATAGGAGCAGTATTAAAACAAGCGGACGACTCTGGCGCACTACATCCTTGTGGTTTTATTTCCCACGCCCTAACACCAACGGAACAGAACTACCAGATTTATGATAGAGAATTACTTGCCATCATTAAAGGGTTGGCAGTTTGGCGTCACCTTCTGCATGGATCACCTCATACCATCATTGTGCACTGCGATCACAAAAACCTGTCCTATTACAGAACGGCTCAACGATTGACAGACCACAGTCACTATGTTACCAAACGATCACTTCATTCGCCTCATCAATAACGATTTAGCTGATGAATTGAAGAAGTATATGGCAAATGACGATTTTGGATGAATTCTGATCGATGTCATCAAAAGACAAAGAGTGCCACCAATCAAATCAAAGCTACAAGACTGGACATATACCCATGGCATAGTCTATTACCTTGGAAAGATCTATATCCCTGATCGGATTGAATTGAGGACTAGATTAATCAAAGACATGCACGAAGCGTTATCTTCTGGACACCCAGGATGATTAAAAACATTGGCGCTTCTAAAACGCGACTACTGGTGGCCAGGAATGTACAGACATGTCAAGGAATGGGTAGAGGGATGTGCATTATGCCAACAAATGAAAGTTAACACTCACCCAAATGCACCAGCATTAATCCCTATCCCATCCAAAGCGACACGTCCATTTCAACAAGTAACCCTTGATTTCATTACCGATCTTCCCATCTCGGACAGATATGACTCAATATTGGTCACGGTGGACCATGGCCTTACGAAGGGGGTAATTTTCATCCCTTGCAACAAGACAATCGACGCTTTAGGGACAGCCGATCTCTACATCTCTGAAATCTTCAAGCGCTTTGGACTCCCTGACGTCCTAATCTCTGATAGAGGACCACAGTTCTCCGCCAAAGTATTCCAAGAAATACGAAAAGCATTAGGAATCGACCACAGAATGAGCACTGCCTATCATCCTCAAACAGATGGGGAAACCGAACGCGTCAATCAAGAACTCGAGATCTACCTTCGGATGTTTTGTACTAATGAATCCCACAAATGGAAACCACTCTTGCCTATCGCTGAATTCGCACACAATAATCGCTATCATGATACAATAAGAACATCCCCATTTCAACTCATGTATGGAACAGATCCGATTGCTATTCCCACAGCAGCGCTCAAGATGACCACCCCAGCAGCAGAAGAATGCCTTCAGATGCTTCGAAGAGCGAGAGAGGAGGCACTGGCAGCGCATGAACTTGCCAGGCAAACAGTTGCTCAAAGATTCAAAGACAAGTCAATTAAATTCGAAAAAGGCGACAAGGTCTGGCTCAAGAACAAGAATCTACACATCCCATATCAATCAAGAAAGCTTGCACCAAAACGAGAAGGACCCTTTCAGGTTGAACAAGTCATGGGACCAGTTACATACAAGCTGAAATTACCAAAGCAATGGCACATTCACCCTGTATTTCATGCATCGCTTCTCACTCCATATAAGGAAATGTCTATGCATGGACCAAACTTTACCACACCACCTCCCGATATAGTAAATGGACAGGAGGAGTTTGAGATCGAAGCTATCCTTGGACATCGAAAACGCGGAGCAGGCTATCAATATTTGGTTAAGTGGAAAGGCTATGGATCAAATGACAATACTTGGGAACCTGAACGCCATTTGGGAAATGCTGCAGACGTTCTGATAGAATATAAGAACAGGAGACGCCTATAGAACTTCATCTATGGCCTATAACCGATCAAAGAAATTCTGGAAAACCCTTTATATGCTCAAAGGACGATTCCTTCCTCCTCGGACTCGTCTATTACCACATCGTCACAACAAGAAACACCTAGTACGACTCCCACACGCACGATGCTATCCAATCACCAGTAGACATATACTCTTCATTTCACCAAGACAACCACTATCATCATCAAAAGCTATTCAGCCGAACCCTACTACACCAAGAACGAGAGAACAGGAACAAGAATTCCGAAACCAGCAGCAATGGATCCTTCACAAAATGAATATATGGATATTAGATCAACGACGAGACCTACAAGAACATGGGTGCGACCGTTTCATGCAATTTTACCATCTCTTCCCACAGAGAATTGAATTCCCCATTGACAACCCTGATGCAACCATTCCACCACCATACGACTCGTTAATATGGGAACGCATTCCCCCTCCTTACCCGCCAAAACCTCCACACTATCCTACTTATGACTTCGAACCAGGATATCCAAAGATTACTAGCAGAGTCACAGCTCAAGGAGCGTTCATTAGAGAAGACGAATTCACTCAGCCAAATACCCCTGAATCACCATCAGATGATGCGCTGTATCACGCCATTCTTGCTCACTCCACAGAATCTGATGGTAACGAAACAGAAGATTCTATGGAAGACCTTTACGTTTGAAGCTTTAGGATAAAAGACGATTCACCAGCTACCCATTTTCCTCATCCTACTCGATATACAATGTTCGCCTTCGCCATCACCCTCGCCTACCTCATCGCCTTTGTCCTTGCCCTCTTGATCACTGCATATGGTCATTGTTACATTGAACCCGTTGTCGCTGCCTCCCCTTTCCTCTCCACGGCCCATGACCTCCCCCTTGAGGTCTTCGTCCCCACCACCACCACCATCGATGATTTCGTCTGGGCTGACCTCCCAGAACTCCACCAGCACCCAGAGGAGCTTGAAACCATGACCTTCGCCGCCCCCATTGTCCAGGATCCTGTCACCCACATTCCCTATGCCCACTGCCCTTGCCACTCTGTCCTCTCCCCTGTCTCTGAAGCCCTCAGCACCCTTGTCGTCGATTTCAACCAGCTCTCCATGCCCCTTGACGCCGTCACCCACCTTATGCTCTCCACCGACCCACAATGCCTCACGTATGAAGAGTGAGACAATCTTTGGGAGCACGCCAAACAGCTGGAGCGGATCACGAAGACCCCATAGGGAATGTGGGTGACAGGATCTTGGACGATGGGGGCGGCGAAGGTCATGGGTTCAAGTTCCTCCGGGTGTTGGTGGAGTTCTGGGAGGTTGGCCCAGATGAAGTCATCAATGGTGGTAGTGGTGGTGATGAAGACCTCAAGGGGGAGGTCATGGGCTGTAGAGAGGAAGGGGGAAGCGGCAGCGACGGGTTTGATGTAGCAATGACCACATGCGGTGATCAGGAGGGCGAGGACGAAGGCAACAAGGTAGGCGAGGGTGATGATGAAGGCGAACATTGTATATCGAATGAGATGGAGAGAATGGATAGCTGGTGGGTCGTCTTTTATCCTAAAGCTTCAAACGTAAAGGTCTTCCATAGAATCTTCTGTTTCGTTACCATCAGATTCTGTGGAGTGAGCAAGAATGGCATGATACAGCACATCGTCTGATGGTGATTCAGGGGTATTTGGTCAAGTGAATTCGTCTTTTCTAATGAACGCTCCTTGAGCTGTGACTCTGCTGGTAATCTTTGGATATCCTGGTTCGAAGTCATAAGTGGGATAGTGTGGAGGTTTTGGTGGGTAAGGAGGGGGAATGCGTTCCCATATTAACAAATCGTACGGTGGTGGAATGGTTGCATCAGGGTTGTCAATGGGGAACTCGATTTTCTGTGGAAAGAGATGATAAAATTGCATGAAACGGTCGCACCCATGTTCTTGTAGATCTCGTCGTCGATCTAATATCCATATATTCATTTTGTAGAGGATCCATTGCTGTAGATTTCGGAATTCCTGTTCCTGTTCTTTCGTTCTTGGTGCAGTAAAGTTCGGTTGAATAGCCTTTGATGATGACAGTGGTCGTCTTGGTGAAATGAAAAGTATGTGTCTACTGGTGATTGGGTAGCGTCATGCGTGTGGGAGTCGTACCAGGTGTTTCTTGTTGTGACGATGTGGTAATAGACGAGTCCGAGGGGGAAGGAATCGTCTTTTGAGCGCATAAAGGGTTTTCCAGAATTTCTTTGATCGGTTATAGGCCATAGATGAAGTTCTATAGGCGTCTTCTGTTCTTATATTCTGTCAGAATGTCCGCAGCATTTCCCAAGTGGCGTTCAGGTTCCCAAGTATTGTCATTTGATCCATAGCCTTTCCACTTAACCAAATATTGATAGCCTGCTCCGCGTTTTCGATGTCCAAGGATAGCTTTGATCTCAAACTCCTCCTGTCCATTTACTATATCGGGAGGTGGTGTGGTAAAGTTTGGTCCATGCATTGGCGTTTCCTTATATGGAGTGAGAAGCGATGCATGAAATACAGGGTGAATGCGCCACTGTTTCGGTAATTTCAGCTTGTATGTAACTGGTCCCATGACTTGTTCAACCTGAAAGGGTCCTTCTCGTTTTGGCGCAAGCTTTCTTGATTGATATGGGATATGTAGGTTTTTGTTTTCGAGCCAGACCCTGTTGCCTTTTTCGAATTTAATTGACTTGTCTTTGAATCTTTGAGCAACTGTTTGCCTGGCAAGTTCATGTGCTGCTAATGCCTCTTCTCTCGCTCTTCGAAGCATCTGAAGGCATTCTTCTGCTGCTGGGGCAGTCATCTTGAGCGCCGCTGTAGGGATGGCGATTGGATCAGTTCCATACATAAGTTGGAATGGGGATGTTCTTATTGTATCATGATAACCATTATTGTGTGCGAATTCAGCGATAGGTAGGAGTGGTTTCCATTTGTGGGGTTCATTAGTACAAAACATCTGAAGGTAGATCTCGAGTTCTTGATTGACGTGTTCAGTTTCCCCATCTGTTTGAGGATGATAGGCAGTGCTCATTCTGTGGTCGATTCCTAATGCTTTTCGTATTTCTTGGAATACTTTGGCGGAGAACTGTGGTCCTCTATCAGAGATTAAGACGTCAGGGAGTCCAAAGCGCTTGAAGATTTCAGAGATATAGAGATTGGCTGTCCCTAAAGCGTCGATTGTCTTGTTGCAAGGGATGAAAATTACCCCCTTTGTAAGGCCATGGTCCACCGTGACCAATATTGAGTCATATCTGTCCGAGATGGGAAGATCGGTAATGAAATCAAGGGTTACTTGTTGAAATGGACGTGTCGCTTTGGATGGGATAGGGATTAATGCTGGTGCATTTGGGTGAGTGTTAACTTTCATTTGTTGGCATAATGCACATCCCTCTACCCATTCCTTGACATGTCTGTACATTCCTGGCCACCAGTAGTCGCGTTTTAGAAGCGCTAATGTTTTTAATCGTCCTGGGTGTCCAGAAGATAGCGCTTCGTGCGTGTCTTTGATTAATCTAGTCCTCAATTCAATCTGATCAGGGATATAGATCTTTCCAAGATAATAGACTATGCCATGGGTATATGTCCAGTCTTGTAGCTTTGATTTGATTGGTGGCGCTCTTTGTCTTTTGATGACATCGATCAGAATTCGTCCAAAATCGTCATTCGCCATATACTTCTTCAATTCATCAGCTAAATCGTTATTGATGAGGTGAATGAAGCGATCGTTTGGTAACATAGTGACTGTGGTCTGTTCTTTGTCATTTCCCATATGATCTGGTCGTCTAGATAGAGCATCTGCCTCAAACATCTTTGTTCCTGGTACAGTGACTCAAAAAACTGTCCCAATGTTTGGCATGTTTTGACTGTTTGTGGCATAGCATCACACCAAGACCAAACACAACCAAACTATTGGTGTACATAAGAAAGGATTACATAATAACTACATGACAAACCAAAAATTATGTGCTTTAATGTATTTCCCATGGAGATATAGGCAATTCATTTTGACACCTCATTGGGACAGTTTTTTGAGTGAGCATCAGAATTACAAAAAATGCACAATTTAGTAGTTTGTATTGCCTCCCTTGGCCTTGATAACTGCTTCCAACCCTCTAGGCATACCCTTAATCAACCCCTGACACACCTCTGGCTCTATAGCATTCCACACCTCTGCCACTCTCTCCCAAATCTTCCAAATTCCCCTTGCTGGTCTTTCATACCTCCACAGCTACAATTTGATGTGATGCCAGAGGTGTTCAATTAGATTAAGGTCAGGAGACTGTGCAGGCCAGTCCAGGAGAGTGATAGTGTTCTCTTCCATCCAGTTTCAGGCCTTTTTGGAGGTGCATTTTGGGTCATTTTCTTGCTGAAAAATGCACTCCCCATCACAAATCCCAGATTCCTTTATGCTGGGGAGTAAGTGGTTGTCCAAAATGTTCACACACTGGTCAGCATCCATCCTCCCCTCAACCTCTGCAAGTTTTCCAACACCATTCCAGCCCATGCAGCCCCATGCCATGATGTTCCCACCACCAAATTTCACTGTCCCTTGGACCTCCCTCTCAATCAGCCCATCCCCCACCTGTTTCCACACCCATTGCTTCCCATCTGACCCAATCCTGTTTATTTTAGTCTCATCTGACCAAATAATCCTCTTCCAATCCTCCACAGTCCACTTCTTGTGCTTAGAGCAAAGGTCAAGCTCCTCTTCCTGTGCACTGCAGTGAGCAATGGCTTCTGCTTCAGCATATTTCTAATTGTCTGTGGGCAGACTGTGTGAGAAATGATGCTGTTAATGTTGTTGGTGACCTGGACAGCATTGGCAACCTTCCCAGGGTGATTTGTGTGAGAACAGATTGTTTGTCAGTGGGAGACAGCTTGGAAGGACAACCACCACAAGAGATTTGTTGGCAGGGATGAAGTTCCTGAAGGAGTCTGGAGATAGTGGACCCACCAACACCAAGTTTGGAGGCAATATGGCAAGTGGAGAAACCATTATGAGCAAGGGAGAGAATGTTTTCCTTCTGAGCAGAGGAGATGGGTGCATGTTGGATTGGGGGACTCTCTGGATGCTGGCCCTTGTTAAATACATTGAATTTAGGCATAATCTAAGGTACAATCACTCTGATGGGAATCTATTGGATTTCTCATGCCACAGGAACCAGCCACCATCAGATTCTGATACTTCTGATGCCCACTCAAATAACTGTCCCAATGAGGTGTCAAACTAATTTGCCTATATCTCCATGGTAAATGCATCACATCATGTAATTTTTGGTTTTCCATGTAGTTCTTATGTAATCCTTTTTATTTACACCAACAGTTTGGCTGTGTTTGTCCTTTGTGCAATGCTATGCCACAAACAGTCAAAAAGTGCCAAACATTGGGACAGTTTTTTGAGTCACTGTACATGTTCAATCCGGAGGTCAAATTCGGACAATAGAGATGACCATCTGGCTTGTCTAGGTGTCAGTCGTTGAGCCGTTCTGTAATAGGACAGGTTTTTGTGATCACAATGCACAATGATGGTATGAGGTGATCCATGCAGAAGGTGACGCCAAACTGCCAACCCTTTAATGATGGCAAGTAATTCTCTATCATAAATCTGGTAGTTCTGTTCCGTTGGTGTTAGGGCGTGGGAAATAAAACCACAAGGATGTAGTGCGCCAGAGTCGTCCGCTTGTTTTAATACTGCTCCTATTGCCTTGTTAGAGGCATCGGTTTGGAGGATAAACGGTTTTGCTGGGTTTGGCATTAAGAGAACTGGCATAGAAGCAAATCGTTGTTTCAAGGTGTCGAAAGCAGTTTGACGTTCAGTATTCCAGTCAAATATCTCCGTCTTCTTAGTTAAATCGGTGAGCGGTTTTGCTATAGCCGCAAAATTCCCAAAGCCTAGAAATGATCAAACTTGTTTGACTGTTGTTGGTACTGGCCAATCGGCTATCCCTGCTAGTTTAATAGGATCCATCTGTATTTTTCCAGGCGATATGATCATTCCTAGAAACTCAACTTCTTGCACAGCGAATTTACATTTTTCCAGTTTCAGGAACAAGTCGTTCTCTTCTAATTGGTCTAGAATTCGTTTTGTTCGTTTTTCCAATTCTGTCTTGTTTTGAGAACAAATCAAAATGTCGTCCATGTAAATGATGGGCCATCCCTCGTTAATCATGTCTCTGAAATATTTGTTCATCATGGTTTGGAATGTAGATGGCGAATTGCATAGTCCAAAGAACATAACAGTTGGTTCGTATAATCCTCGATTCGTGATGAAGGCTGCTTTCCATTCGTCGCCTTTCTTGATTCGGACGTTATTGTATCCCCAGCGAAGATCTAATTTGGTGAAGTATTGTGCTCCAGCAAGTTTAGTAAGAAGATCGGATACTAGGGGTAATGGATATGCATTCTTGATTGTCCAGTCATTCAGGTACCTGTAGTCTTGACATGGCCTTAACGCTCCGCTTTCCTTTTTTGAAACAAAGAAGAATGGCGAAGCCTGGGGTGATTTCGACGGTCTGATGTATCCTTTAGTAAGTTGTTCTTCAATCCATTCGTCTAGAGATGATTGCTCCTTAATTGATAACGGGTAGATCTTGCTAACTTTAGGGGTGAAACCGTTTTTCAGTTCGATCGCATGATCCCAAGTTCTAGAGGTAGGAAATCGTTCTGAAGCTTTCTTCTTGAAGACTGATCGCCATTTCTCGTATTCTGTGGGTAATTCTGCCTTTGGTTTGTCCCTTTTCAGTTGGTGTTCCAATGCCTGCGATGCTGATGTTTTGACCCTTATCCAATAGTCGTCTTCTCCCCATTGATTGTCCAGTGCCAGTTGCCAGATCGTCCCATCTTGTCGTTGATTATCAATGAGGTGAATCGTTTTGTCTCTCCAGTCAATAGTCGGGTTATTTTCTTCTAACCAAGGAATTCCCAAGATTAATCGTTGGTCTCCTAACTTGGTGATTAAGAACCAGTTACTGTGATGTTTTCCTCCAATTGAATATTGAATTAATACTTGATGAGTGATCATTCCATTTGTGTTGATTGTTCCATCTGCGTTCCTGACTCTAATCGGTTTTCTTAGCTTTTCTTTTGGCAGTTTTGTTGTTATTTCTTCGTCAATAAAGTTCCCTTCTGCTCCACAATCAATGAGGGCAGAGGTTTCAGCGGGTAAATCGATCGTTTCAACAGTGATTGAAAGGCGCTTGTCATTATTTGATCGTACTATTACAGAATCAAGCGCTAACTGTGAAAATCCATTTGCTGTGGAAGTGCCAACCGCTGTGTGACGCTTCCTGATCAAAAACCCTCATTCTCGAGTTCATTTAGAAGACCTTCTCGTTCATTGGCCTTCATTCCAGCAAGGATCGCTCTGATACTCGCCACTGGATTGTCTTGTCTGTCTTTGGGCGTGTCCTCAGGGATGGATCTGATTCCTTTATTCTGAAACAATGAGGAGGACCTGAAGGAGGCGTTTTGAGTGGTGTTTCGTTTTGGACAATTCTTTGAAACATGTCCCTGGTTTCCGCATTTGAAACACTTCCCAGTTTTCATGTACTCTTTTTGTTCATCTGTCAGACGTCCAGTGGGCATAGCATTAACTGATTGAGTTGATCCGCTCCTAGTGTTGGTGTTTTGGTTAAAATTAGAGCGGTTCCCTTGTCCTGGTTTGCGTCCAAGCGCTCGCATCATTTCCCAAGCGCCATGAAGCTGTTCTCCTTTTTCATATGCTTCCTTCATTGATAGAACATTTGCCTCGAGGATTTTGGTGGCGATACTTTCAGGGAGTCCTTTAACAAATGCTTGAAGTTGTGTGGTTGTCCCTTTCAATCCTGAAGTTCCAATCTCCATGCGGAATTTTCTGATATATTCAGGGACTGAAACGTCGCCCCCTACTCTAAGATTGGCTAAATTGTTCAAGGCCCTGAGTGCGCTGTTAACTTCGCCCCAATCGGCTAAAAAACGCTTCTTGAATTCAGCCCAACTCATCCAAGTAAGGGTCGTTTCTTCATCATCGTCCAGTTCCTCTTTGACTAAAACCTTCCAATCATCAAGTTCCTGTCCTAGGCAGGCAAGAGCAAATCGAATCTGTTTCTGTCCTTTGTTCTTGTAGTTGTCATCGTTCAAAACGAAGTAGTCTTCTAGGTTTCCAATGAAAGCCTTTGCTTCGGTTCGTTTTCCTGTAAAAATGCGCATGGGTTGCAGCTTAATATCTCCTTTAGAGGCAGGTGCTGCTGCATCAGATGCCATCTTTTCTGTTTCTTCTTTCGGATCTGTAGGTTCTCCTGTTTCGTCTTTCTTCTTTTCTGGATCTTCGAATAGATTTGCTTCGATCTGTTTCTGTTCTTGGAATTCTATCCAAGGCTGTAGTTCTCCTTCCCCAAGTGCGTATTGCTCTCTTCCTGTAGTTTTGGTAAGACTGAGATATTCGTTCCACCAAGAGAGTTCTGGTTTGTCTGTAGGTGGTTTGAATAGCGAGAGAAATCCTTCTTCGTGTTCTTCGTTTACCCAATCAATCCAAACGTTGTCTGGGAAGGCGTCCTCTTGTCCTTCAATGTAATCACCTTCAAAGAGGGATTCTGGTACTGGTTCGTTTTTCTTCTTGGTTCCTGAGCGGAAAAACCACCCTGTTCCTGTAGTCGATGGAAAGACTTCCCTTCGATCTAGATAATACTTTCGTCTGAAATGGACAGAGCCGTTTGGGGGTCTGAGGGTTGAGGTTCTGGTATCAATGGTGTCTGGCTAGTGTAGAAACACTGAGCGGTCTGAGAGTTCCAACTTGTGTTAAGATTGATGCTCCCTACGCAGTTTGTTCTAAGTCAACAGTGGCAAGCAGAGTCTCGGTCCGCTCCCAGCCTACTGGACAAGTTCTGGACACTAAGTCAAACAATGACAAAGGTCGTTAAGTTGACGACAAGCTCAAGAGAAAGAGAGTGAGGAGTTCAAGTCAGATTTGGGAGTATGATTCGATTAAGTTGGAACTGGAGAATGTACAAGGTATTCTAGGGTTTATATACGTTTTTGTTAAGATCGATGCTCTCAACGCAGTTCGTTCTAAGTCAACAGTGGCAAGCAGAGTCTCGGTCTGCTCCCAACCTACTGGACAAGTTCTGGACACTAAGTCAAACAATGACAAAGGTCAAATAAACGACGAGCTCAAAGAAATGAGAGCGAGGAGTTTCGTTCAGAAGTTGAGAGAAGAATTCGATTAAGTTGGAACTGAAGTCTAGCTACTTTACAAGATGGTTTATATATGTAAAAGAACAAGAGAAATATAAAAGGAAATGTACAGCTAAATACCTAAGAAAGGAAATGTGAAGGTAAAGTAGCTAAAGGAGATGAGCGTCCATGAAATGCATAACGATGATTATATAATAAAGTAAGTCCGTTAACGAAAGGGAAAGAAGTTGTAACATTACCCCCTTCGTATGCAAGAAGTCACCGACTTCTTATCCTGTTCCCCAACCATGATTTCCACCATTCGTCCACCCATGATCCCTTCGCGATTTCAACCATTCGGCGATGGTATTGATATCGTGGTTAGCAGTTTCAAACCGCCATTGCAGAGTCCTCGTGATATAGTCTAGCTGGACTGTTTGCTCAAGGATCGCGTCGCGTTCTTCATCTGTGACAGTGTGAGGATCGGTGGTGAGGGCGGTGTTGAGCATGGCGTCGAGGGGTCCGGCGAAGAGTTGGTAGTCGACAATGAAGGTGGTGAGGGCTTCCTGAGCCCGAAGGAGAGTGGCGTTAGGAGTCCTGGTGAGAGGTGGTGCTGGTGGAGTGGGTAGGGGTGCTTCTTCCTCAATAAGGAAGTCAGCGAGCTCGTCCGGATGCTGATGTAGGGCGGCAACGGTAGAGGAAGGGGAGGCGGGCCAATCCGGGAAGAGGTATTCGTCGATGGTGGTGGTGGTGGTAACGAAGACCTCAATGGGGAGGTCATGGGCGGTGGCGAGGAACGGGGAGGCAGCGGCAAAGGAAGGATCGTAACAGTGGCCACAGGCTGTGACCAGAAGTGCGAAGGCGAAGGCAACGAGGTAGGCGATGACGACGAGGTTGGTGGACATATTGTATCAATGAGATGGAGAAAACGAGTCCATCGAGTGCATTTTAAATATCCCAAATTTTGTCGTCAGAGTCCAAAGCTAAGATCTCTTCGATCTCTGGCGCTCTGGTCCTGAGAAAATTCTCACGAGAATTTCTGGCCGTTTCTTCTTGTTCTGATCGAGTTCCTGCATCATCAGGGTGTTGAATACGAATTTGATCAGGGCGTTCATGCCATGTAACGCGTATTTCTGGATTGTCCATGCTGTCCTGTATTGCCTGGTTCAGGAGAACATAATATTGCTCGGTTGCAAGTGCTATTTCCATTTGCGCTTGTGTGCAGTTAAAATTTTCACTTCCCCTTATATTCATTTGCCGTTCATATTGCCATTGTTCCGCGGAGATGTCTCTGCCAAGCTGAATAATCCTTTGTAAAGCTTCTGATAATTCAGGGAAGGTTCGTCGTAACCAAACCCTGTGATAAACGTTGTCATATTGAAAACAAGGGTGAACTGATGCTGGAAGGTAATGTGATTCAGCTTCCTGAAACGTGGGTAACTCCCCTAGATCAAAAGAGAGGCGGTGGTACTGAGGGAGATACTTTGGTAAGGCGTTATATGGAATCTCTGTGTGTCCTTGCGGATGTGTTCGCTTGTGAGGAGGTAGTCGCGATACTTTGGGCGGTTTTGACATCATTGGAACATATTTCAGTTTTTGATATATAGAGAGCGTTCATTTGGAAGGGTGTTTAAAGGCAGGAACGAACATCTGCGTGACAGAGTATCTGGTTTTGACAGTAGGAGTGTATCGTCCAACAGTTCTGCAGAATCTTTTGACATATCGGATATTATGCTTTAATTGGAGGTTGGTGCGATAATAAGTCATTGTGTTTAACTGTTTCAGAGGTTTCTTCTGCTTTTATACTCTACCAGAATATCCGCAGCATTGTCTAGATGTCGTTCTGGTTCCCAGGTATTATCATTTGCTCCATAGCCTCTCCATTTGACTAGGTATTGATAACCGGCTCCGCGTTTCCGATGTCCAAGGATAGCCTCAATCTCAAACTCTTCTTGTCCATTAACCATATTAGGAGGTGGCATAGTGAAATTCGGACCATGCATTGAGGTTTCCTTATATGGGGTGAGAAGCGATGCATGAAACACAGGATGAATGCGCCATTGTTTTGATAATTTCAATTTATAGGTAACTGGTCCCATGACTTGTTCAACCTGGAAGGGTCCTTCTCGTTTTGGTGCCAACTTTCTTGATTGATACGGAATGTGGAGATTCTTGTTTTCGAGCCAGACTTTGTCACCTTTTTCGAATCTGATTGACTTGTCTCTGTATCTATGAGCGACCATTTGTCTAGCAAGTTCATGAGCAGCTAAAGCTTCTTCTCTGGCTTTTCGAAGCATTTGAAGGCGCTCTTCTGCTGCTGGTGCAGTCATTTTGATTGCTGCTGTAGGGATAGCAATCGGATCTGATCCATACATGAGTTGAAATGGAGATGTTTTTATTGTGTCGTGATATCGATTATTGTGTGCAAATTCAGCAATGGGTAATAATGGCTTCCATTTATGGGGTTCATTTGTGCAGAACATTCGAAGATAGATCTCGAGTTCTTGATTTACACGTTCAGTTTCTCCATCTGTCTGAGGATGATAGGCTGTGCTCATCCTGTGGTCGATTCCTAAAGCTTTTCGTATTTCTTGAAATACTTTAGCAGAGAATTGTGGTCCTCTATCAGAGATTAGGATGTCGGGGAGTCCAAAGCGTTTAAATATTTCAGAGATATAAAGATCTGCAGTTCCTAAAGCATCGATTGTCTTGTTGCAAGGGGTGAAAATTACCCCCTTCATAAGGCCATGGTCCACCGTGACCAATATGGAATCAAAGCCTTCGGAGAGAGGGAGATCAGTGATAAAATCGAGTGTGACCTGCTGAAATGGGCGTGTAGCTTTTGATGGAATAGGGATTAATGCCAGTGAATTTGGGTGAGTATTGACTTTCATTTGTTGGCAAAGTGCGCAACCTTCAACCCATTCTTTGACATGTCTATACATTCCAGGCCACCAGTAATCACGCTTTAAAAGCGCTAGCGTCTTTAATCGTCCAGGATGTCCAGAAGATAATGCTTCATGTATTTCCTTGATTAACCGAGTGCGTAACTCAATTCGGTCAGGAACATAGATCTTGCCTAGATAATAAACGATGCCATGAGTATATGTCCAGTCTTGCAGTTTCGATTTAATCGGCGGCGCCCTTTGTTTAGTGATAACTTCAATAAGGATGCGTCCAAAATCATCATTTGCCATATATTTCTTTAATTCACTGGCAAGATCATCATTGATCAGTCGAATAAGTCGGTCATTTGGCAGGACAGTGACAGTAGTTTGTTCTTCATCATTTCCCATGTGATCTGGTCGTCTGGATAATGCGTCTGCTTCGAACATTTTTGTTCCAGGTACATGTTCAATACGAAGATCAAATTCAGATAACAATGATGACCACCGAGCTTGTCGGGGTGTTAAACGTTGAGCAGTTCGGTAGTAGGACAAGTTCTTGTGATCACAATGGACAATGATCGTGTGAGGAGAACCATGTAATAGATGGCGCCATACTGCAAGTCCCTTGATGATTGCAAGCAGTTCTCTGTCATAAATTTGGTAATTCTGTTCCGTTGGTGTTAACGCATGGGATATAAATCCACATGGGTGGAGTGCTCCAGACTCGTCAGCCTGTTTCAGTACCGCTCCAATTGCTTTGTTAGAGGCGTCGGTTTGAAGGATGAACGGTTTTGCAGGATTTGGCATTAACAACACTGGCATAGAAGCGAACCGTTGCTTTAGGGTGTCAAAGGCAAGTTGGCGCTCGTTATTCCAGTCAAATGGTTCCGCTTTCTTGGTTAGATCTGTGAGTGGTTTTGCAATTGCTGCAAAATTTCCAATAAAACGTCGATAAAAGTTCCCAAAACCTAGGAATGATCGGACTTGTTTAACCGTCGATGGTACTGGCCAATCAGCTATTCCTGCAAGTTTGATAGGATCCATTCGTAATCGGCTAAGAAACGTTTCTTGAATTCTGCCCAATTTGTCCAAGTAAGGGTTGTTTCTTCTTCTTCATCTAGTTCATCCTTGATCAGGACTTTCCAATCATCGAGTTCCTGCCCAAGACAGGCAAGAGTAAATCGAATCTGTTTCTGTGCTTTGCCTTTATAATTATCGTCATTTAAAACAAAGTAATCTTCAAGACTTCCAATGAAAGCCTTTGCTTCAGTTCGTTTTCCTGTAAAAACACGCATAGGCTGCGGTTTGATATCTCCTTTAGAGGCAGGTGCTGCTGCGTCAGATGCCATCTTTTCTGTTTCTTCTTTTGGATCTGTAGGTTCTCCTGTTTCGTCTTTCTTCTTCCCTGATTCTGGATTTCCGAATAGATTCGTTTCAATCTGTTTCTGTTCTCGGAATTCTATCCAAGGCTGTAGTTCTCCTTCCTTGAGTGCGTATCGCTCTCGTCCTGCAATATCAGCAAGGTTGAGATATTCGTTCCACCAGGAAAGTTCTGGTTCGTCTGTGGGCGGTTTGAATAACGAGAGAAATCCTTCTTCGTGTTCTTCGTTTACCCAATCAATCCAAACGTTGTCTGGGAAGGCGTCCTCTGGTCCTTCAATGTAATCACCTTCAAAGAGGGATTCTGGTACTGGTTCGTTCTTTTTCTTAGTTCCTGAGCGGAAAAACCACCCTGTTCCTGTAGTCGATGGAAAGACTTCCTTTTGATCTAGATAATACTTTCGTCTGAAACGGACAGAGCCGTTCGGGGGTCTGAGGTTCGAGGTTCTGGTATCAATGGTGTCTGGCTAGTGTAGACACACTGAGCGGTTCTGGGAGTTCCAACTTGTGTTAAGATCGATGCTCTCAACGCAGTTCGTTCTAAGTCAACAGTGGCAAGCAGAGTCTCGGTCTGCTCCCAACCTACTGGACAAGTTCTGGACACTAAGTCAAACAATGACAAAGGTCAAATAAACGACGAGCTCAAAGAAATGAGAGCGAGGAGTTTCGTTCAGAAGTTGAGAGAAGAATTCGATTAAGTTGGAACTGAAGTCTAGCTACTTTACAAGATGGTTTATATATGTAAAAGAACAAGAGAAATATAAAAGGAAACGTACAGCTAAATACCTAAGAAAGGAAATGTGAAGGTAAAGTAGCTAAAGGAGATGAGCGTCCATGAAACGCATAACAATGATTATATAATAAAGTAAGTCCGTTAACGAAAGGGAAAGAAGTTGTAACAGTTTTGAGAACAAGGAAAACCATAAAGGGATTGCGCAGTAAGCACAGCTAACTACCTATGAAAGGAAATATGAAAGCGTTAGCTAAAGGAGATAAATGTCCATTAAACCGTATAGTAATGATGATGTAATATTAAAGTGTCCGTCATAGAAGAGGAAAAGAAACTGTAACACATATCTCTTTTATTCTATCACCTTTTCACGAGGCTTGTGGTTGTGGTGGGATCCATCCTAACATAATCTAGAGTCTTTAACCACACTCTTTGTTGTTGCACACAGCGCCGGGCACGTCTTGCTCATTGTCGCTCACAGCGTCGAATGAATCTATTCATTTTCTCTCACTTTCGACATCGACTGGCAACACAGCGTCACAACTGACGTTGGGACCACACTAGTTGACACACAGGCGCTAGACGAGAGTTGGGGCATGCAGCAGTCGACCAGGCAGGGTCTTGCTGGTACCAACACTAGTGCTTGCAGAATAGGCGGTGGAACCGTTGAAGACAATCAGGTGGTGTGTCATGTATCAAGGCACACAGTCTCAGAATACCAATCACGTATCGGGTCTTAGTTACCTGAGCACAAGGACATCTGAGTGAAGAGCCAGGCACCACCCCATTTGGTCTTGTGACGGAATTAAATCAAATATACAAGTGCAGGTGCATTGTTGACCGCATTGTACTCTGACTACGCTGGGAAGGGTAGTCCGCAACGAACAGACAACAGTCCTTGTCATCTGACGGGGATCTTAGGCGACAAAGGCCGCAACGAACGGACCGAGGTGCAAGTCAGGAGTGCTTGGCTCGGTTGAAGATTTATTTTTGGAACAATGACTCAATTGTTCAATTACGTTTTACCCTATGCCCAGGCGACACTAGAGGAGATCGGTCGGATCTTCAAAGCGGACTGGGCAGCAGCGCTCGAGCCGGTGCAGTTGAGGCCGGCAGCATTCATCGGTGACTCGGTCATCAGGTGCCACGACAATCACATCAGATTATGGCACAAACATCTAAAGGCAGTGGCAGCCCGTCAATGACAGAGAATCGTCAACGAGCTCAAACTCAAGGAGGCGGAGCAGATCCGTGAGCAGGAAGAGGCTTGGCAGGCCCTTCTGGAACAACGGCGCCTGGACAAGGCTTTACTCAGGGCGCATAGAGATAAGGGGGCCCTGGTGGGTCTAATTGAAAAGGCATACGGAGGACGGCCCGACAATGCGATTGTCAAAGCAATATTGGCCGTTCCCTACAACAGATATCTCCTCGTGGTGGAGGACGCGGCCCGAGCACTAGAAAAGTATCATATTGATGTAGCCACAATAGATTATGAAGCAGGGGCATGGACTCTGTATTTTAACGAGGGAATGCAGATGTCACATCAGGATTGGAACGCATTGATGCATGCCCTTAACGGAAATATTAAAGGCACCTTTCTGGGAAAGGCACAAAGATGGGAAGAAGCGGAGCAGCGTTGCCAAGGGCTTCGCTATGACCCATATATGCGTACGCATACGTCCAGAAAAGTGGGAGCAGGGACGCCAGCCCCATCCTTGGCAAATGGAATGACCTATGTAAACGATGTATTCCACGAGCTTGGAGAAGTTGAGTTAGAAAAGTTGCTGGAGGAATGCGGAGGGGATGAGACCCTCAGGGATCATGCCAAGAGGCTGAACGCATGGAGGGAGAATGTACCATGCAGACAGGTGGTGATGCCTGGACCAGCTGCAAAAGGAAAAGGAAAGCCGTACCCCTGGCGTGAAGACGGCCTATGCTATATGGTCCTATTCAAACAAGAATATCATGACAAATTCTGTTGGCCGCGATGGCCACGCGTTATGGATATTCTCAGCTGGGACCCCGAGTTCAGAGATTTAACGGTCCGGTTCGCGCTTCAGGACAACAGAGACCCACGAAAATTCCATGTGATAGAGGAATCTGCCATCAGGGAGTTTGATGACGAAATATATACGTGGGAGGAATTGATAAGGCTAGAATGTCTCCCCAACTATCGACTCCAGGCAGAGTTCAGGGGACTTGGAAAATCCAAGCCGAAAAGGTCACCTGCACTGACAATTTCTTCTTTCATCCAAGGACCATCAAAAAACCCCTCCCTCGTTACGGTCACAAAACTAACCTATGCGCAAACTCTTGAAAAAGCGACTGGACCTAGTAAAGCCAGAACGAGAACTCAGGGGGCGGACCTCACTTGGTGGGGAGGAGCAGTGCAACGGATAGAGGACTGGGTGGCAACGGACCCCACAGTACCCAATAAAGGCGAACAGGACCACAAACATATGGAGATAGACCAGTGGAGGAGAACGGTTGGTAGGGAGATAGATGTTCCTTACCCATACCCTAGACCTGCTAGTATTGTAGGAATGGTCAATCCATCCATGCCTGGTTACTGTTATCTGCACTTGATCCGACAGCAATACTGGTCCGAGTACGATTGGCCACAGTACCCACAAGTTCAAGAAATGATGCAATGGGATTTGGAACTTCAGAACACAGGAGTCCAAATTATTTTAAGATCTACCTATGGACGCCGAAACTGTCTTCATGTTATTGCTACTCCATGGGGGGAAACGGGCTGGGATCGAATGGCAATCTTGGTAACACAACGAAGGGGTTACATGCGGGTGGGAGCATTCCAATATATGGCTAACACGATTACTCGACTGTTACATGGCATATGGGGATGGCGTAACCTGCAAACTAGTCAGGATATTCCTCCACCGGCTGCTAATGCAGACCAAGCCGCTCTAAATGCACATGAGAATGCGGTTATCTTGCAAAATGAGCAACGATTGGATGCTGCAGCGGCCATTGGCGTTGCAATCACAGATTTGATTAACGAATACCATCGTGCAAACCCAAGGCCGGAACCACAACCTCTCACAAAAGCCAAGATGCTGGACCATTACGAAGGAGATCCCCGCATGGTCGATGGATGGTTATGGCAAATGGAAATTTACTTCCGACTGGCTAGAGAGACACACGCTGATAGGAAGATCTTACTGTGTCTATACCGGATTAGGAAGGGCAAGGACAATCGGGCAGGAGACTGGGCGGGAGTGCAGCTGAAACAGGCGCTGGAGGCAGATCAGGAGTATCAAGACAAGATGGACAATGCGTCACCATTTTGGGTACCTGGTCTTACCTGGGAAGAGCTGAATATCGGACAGTACAACCATTTAATGCAGCCGCCTACTCTATTAAGATGACCTCTGAGGAATCAATATCCCTTCACAACATGGACAGGATTCAAGGAGGAAATGCATCACTTTTTCATGTCCACGGAGACTAGGGAGAAGGCAACAGATGTGATTTTGGTACTGAAACAAGGGACACAGCTGGTTGAGGACTACATCATTAAATTTAATGCCCTGAAGCCATTGGTAAATTGGGACGATCGGGCGCTATTGGCACATTTCCTGGGACATATCCATCCGGCGTTGGGGCGAGATCTCATCCAATATGGGAACCTATCTGAGGACGCTACTCTGGATCAGACCCAAAAGAGGGCGATTGAACTTGCACGTGCATACTGGAAGGCAAACAAGGCTTATGGAACGGGCCGAAGTAATGACAGTTACAAGGAAAAACCGGTTGCTAAAGACTCCAAACCGAACCAGTTCCAGTATAGCGCCCCATCCAGATCTAAATCAACACGTGATCCGAACACCATGGATGTCGACAAAACTAAACGAACCAAGGGAGGTTGTTTCAACTGCGGCAATACGGGTCACTGGGCGAAAGATTGTCCAGAGCCAAAAAGGGCTAAAGCACAGGACAAGGGTAAGGGACGCATCAGGGAGCTGAGGGTTGAGGATCTCACAGAGGAGATGTGGAAGGAGTATGGGAAGGAGAAGGGTTTTGGTGAGGGTCAATAGGTGAGCACTCGGCGCTATTGACAAAAAAGGACTCAGTTGTACACGAGGACTCGTGTATTAATGTTCCGGAGTTACTATATGAATATTCATCCTTTGTTCATTGTATTCGGAATCTGAGTGTGAGCGCAAAACCCCGAATTAGGACTTGGACTCCAGCATGGGTCCTAAGACGGATATGGCAACAGGAAAAAACAACCGCAGTGTGGTGTTTGAAAGAATGGGTTCACAACAAAAGGACTCATCAAGTCAATGAGGACCTTGTAAGGGACTTAAACGCCTTACCAGAAGAAGAGGCGATATGGAATCTGGTACAACTGCGGGGGCAGTTAGTAAAAGCTGCAGGGAAGCAGGAAATGAATCTGAAAGGCACCATTATCACCATGGACACGGGTCAGACAATTAATGTCACAGCACTAGTAGATTCAGGCTGTACAGGATCTTGTATCAATGACGAGTTTGTGGAACGGCACAAACTAAATAAGCGAAAAATGCTTCGACCTATGGCAGTTTACAACGCTGACGGTATGCATAATGTAATGGGGAGTTTGGAATATATGGTACAATTCAAACTGCACATTGGTGACCATGAGGAGATAATTGAATGTGGGGTGGCACGGTTGGGAAAAACAGATCTGTTCCTGGGGCATGATTGGTTACAGCATCACAATCCGGTAATGGATTGGAAGAAACAGGAGATCCGTTTCAGCTGTTGTCCAGGAACTTGCTGGGATTGGTCGGAGGTAGTGGAACCAGAAGGGGAAGTAGATCCAATGCAGCCTCTGGAACTAGGAGAGCGGTTATTAGCCGTTCATATTGGAGATCTGGAACTTTGTATTCGATCAGTGGCAACGGACATTGCAGCGAGGGAAGCCGGTGCGGCAGCAAAGCATACTCTGGAAGAGGTTGTTCCTAAGCATTATTTGGGACATCGGAAGGTCTTTGAAAAAGAAACCTTCGATGAATTACCACCAAGACGTCCATGGGACCACGCCATTGAGTTAATACCGGGATCTAAAGCAGTGGATTGCAAGATCTACCCACTCAATGGAAACTGAGAAATTTAAAAATGATTGAAGGGGATGTCTGTGATTTGTGTCAAAGCAGAGCATGGCAGGGGCGCAGTAGAATAGTAGAGCCAAGTAAGTAAGACTTACTTGTAGCTGTAGATAGTCACTAAGGTCCGCTTGTGGCGATCACCTTGTAGTAGCTGAGAGGATGTAGATTGACATCTACCTACACAGGTATATATACTGTCTATCTACTAGTATCATGTCAGCAATATTAGTAGCGCTGACTGATGATTTGTATTGTGCTTGGTAATACGCAGTTATTGCTGTGCCAATAGCTGTGTGTAACACAGCTATGCACAGTCATGCATGTGGTGCACTATTGTCTGAGTATGACTCCTGTCAAACTCTATAATATCTGTCAAAGATATTAATAGGGTTGAACTCTAAAATTATGTACATAAGTACAAATAGATGTTTTAGGACAGATTACATAAGATCGATTGAGATCGGAGTAATCCGAAATGTTCTCACGATCTTTCCCATGCCTACGGACTTTTTGGGAGTAAGATCGTTTCAACAATTTGTTCAACAGAACACCACAATTCTAAGTTTCTGAGCTGTGAGAGAAAATGAGGGATAATGTGACATGTCTAGAAAGCTTCCTGTGACAATGGAATATGTGTAAAAAAAAAAGCCAGGAAATGATAACTGAGTGAAGAAGAAAAGAGTGAGGAGGATGCCTGTGATTCATTCAATAGAGCCCACCATTCTCAGTTTCTGAACTGTGTGGAAAAAATGACAAATAATGTGATTTGTATGGAGAGCAGCCTGTGACAATGTGAACTTCTGTGAAAATATTAGGAGAAGGTAATGGAGTCAAAAAGGAAGGAATGAAGGGGATATCTGTGATTTATTCAACAGAACACCACAATCCTCAGTTTTTGAACCATGGGAAAATATGCCAAATAGTGTAACATGTATGAAAAATATCCCATGACAATGTAAGCTTCTGTAAAATGGCTAGGAGAAGGTAATGCAGCAAGGAGAAAATGTTCTGGAACTCACCCACAATAAGTGGATTCATCATGGAATCCACACAGAATTCATATGGAATATTCCATCTGGACATTTCATGCACATTGTGCATTCCACAGTGTGACACAGTAACAAGTTCCACAGGGGAAGCATGTCACACAGATGCTATTAAAAAAACCATGAGAAATATAGTTGTATTACATGTAAAATGCCACTGTGTGACTGATGTGTGATATTTTTATACCCTAGATGGGTGGGAATGTCATGCAGATCCCATGAATTCTGTGTGAGTTGCACAAAGTCAACATGGAATCCATGTGGAATGGGAGGGAGTGAAAAGTACTTGCTAATGTGGGAATGTGGAGAGAAAGCTGACTTGACTGTGGGAAAATCAATTACAATGTGAGAATGTTGACATATATTAAGTGTTGATATGTTCTATGTCAATTGATATGCAGAGACTGGTCTATAAGTTGGTGATATGCACTTTTGAAATTACTTGGAATGTGTTACAACTTCTTTCCCTTTCGTTAACGGACTTACTTTATTATATAATCATCGTTATGCGTTTCATGGACGCTCATCCCCTTTAGCTATTTTACCTTCACATTTCCTTTCTTAGGTATTTAGCTGTACGTTTCCTTTTATATTTCTCTTGTTCTTTTACATATATAAACCATCTTGTAAAGTAGCTAGACTTCAGTTCCAACTTAATCGAATTCTTCTCTCAACTTCTGAACGAAACTCCTTGCTCTCATCTCTTTGAGCTCGTCGTTTATTTGACCTTTGTCATTGTTTGACTTAGTGTCCAGAACTTGTCCAGCAGGCTGGGAGCAGACCGAGACTCTGCTTGCCACTGTTGACTTAGAACGAACTGCGTTGAGAGCATTGATCTTAACACAAGTTGGAACTCCCAGATTGCTCAGTGTTTCTACACTAGCCAGACACCATTGATACCAGAACCTCGACCCTCAGACCCCCCAAGGGCTCGGTCCGTTTCAGACGAAAGTATTATCTAGATCGAAAGGAAGTCTTTCCATCGACTACAGGAACAGGGTGGTTTTTCCGCTCAGGAACTAAGAAAAAGAACGAACCAGTACCAGAATCCCTCTTTGAAGGTGATTACATTGAAGGACCAGAGGACGCCTTCCCAGACAACGTTTGGATTGATTGGGTAAACGAAGAACACGAAGAAGGATTTCTTTCATTATTCAAACCGCCCACAGACGAACCAGAACTTTCCTGGTGGAACGAATATCTCAACCTTGCTGATATTGCAGGACAAGAGCGATACGCACTCAAGGAAGGAGAACTACAGCCTTGGATAGAATTCCAAGAACAGAAACAGATCGAAACAAATCTATTCGGAGATCCAGAATCAGGGAAAAAGAAAGACGAAACAGGAGAACCTACAGATCCAAAAGAAGAAACAGAAAAGATGGCATCTGACGCAGCAGCACCTACCTCTAAAGGAGATATCAAACCGCAGCCTATGCGTGTTTTTACAGGAAAACGAACTGAAGCAAAGGCTTTCATTGGAAGTCTTGAAGATTACTTTGTTTTGAATGACGATAACTATAAAGGCAAAGCACAGAAACAGATTCGATTTACTCTTGCCTGTCTTGGGCAGGAACTCGATGATTGGAAAGTCCTGATCAAAGATGAATTAGAGGATGAAGAAGAAACAACCCTTACTTGGATGAACTGGGCAGAATTCAAGAAACGGTTCTTAGCTGATTGGGGCGAAGTTAATAGCGCTCTTAGAGTGCTGAACAATCTAGCCAATCTCAGAGTAGGGGGAGATGTTTCAGTCCCTGAATATATCAGAAAATTCCGCATGGAAATTGGTACTTCTGGATTGAAAGGAACTACTGCGCAGCTCCAGGCCTTTGTCAAAGGACTCCCTGAAAGTATTGCTACAAAGATACTTGAAGCAAACGTCCTGTCTATGAAAGAAGCATATGAAAAAGCAGAACAGCTTCATGGCGCTTGGGAAATGATGCGAGCGCTCAGGCAAAAACCAGGACAAGGGAACCGTTCTAATTTTAATCGAAACACCAATAACAGGAGCAGATCAACCCGATCAGTAAATGCGATGCCCACCGGACGTTTGACAGATGAACAAAAGGAGGAATACATGAAATCTGGAAAATGTTTCAGATGTGGAAACCAGGGGCATGTTTCAAGGAATTGTCCTAAATGAAACACCACGTCAAACACCTCCTTCAGGGCCTCCTCATCGTTTCAGAATAAGGGGATCAGATCTATCCCTGAAGATGCGCCCAAGGAAAAGAAAGATGACCCAGTTGCAAGCATCAGAGCGATCCTTGCTGGAATGAAAGCCGATGAACGAGAAGGTCTTCTCAACGAACTCGAAAACGAGGGTTTTTAATCCGGAAGCGTCACACAGCGGTTGGCACTTCCATAACAAATGGACATTCACAGTTAGCGCTTGATTCTGTAATAGTAAGATCAAATAATGACAAGCGCCTTTCAATTTCTGTGGAGACGTCCGATTTACTTGCTGAAACTTCAGCTCTAATTGATTGTGGAGCAGAAGGGAATTTTATTGACGAAGAAGTAACCACCAAGTTACCAAAAGAAAGATTGCGAAAACCAATTAGAGTCAGAAACGCAGATGGAACGGTTAACACTAATGGAATGATCACACATCGAGTCCACATTCAATATTCAATTGGAGGAAAACGATACAGCAACTGGTTTCTAATCACTAGATTGGGAGATCAACAATTAATTTTGGGAATCCCTTGGTTAGAAGAAAATAATCCTACTATTGATTGGAGAGATAAAACAATACACCTCATCGATGAACAACGAAATGAAGGAACTATCTGGCAAATGGCATTGGATAATCAACAATGGGGAGAAGATGATTACTGGATCAGAGTCAAAACATCAGCGTCTCAAGCATTAGAACATCAGTTGAAAAAGGACGAACCGAAGACAGAATTACCATCGGAATATAGGAAATGGCACTCGGTCTTTGAGAAAAAGGCATCGGAACGATTCCCAACCTCTAGAACTTGGGACCATGCCATCGATTTGAAAACCGGTTTTAATCCTAAAGTTAGCAAGATTTATCCATTATCAATCAAAGAACAATCATCGTTAGACGAATGGATTGAGGAACAGCTAGCTAAAGGATACATCAGACTGTCGAAAGCTCCTCAAGCTTCGCCGTTTTTCTTTGTCTCAAAGAAGGAAAGTGGTGCGCTTCGGCCATGCCAAGATTATAGATATTTAAACGATTGGACAATCAAAAACGCATACCCATTGCCCCTAGTATCCGATCTCCTTACAAAACTTGCCAGTTCACAATATTTCACCAAATTAGATCTCCGTTGGGGATATAATAACGTCAGGATCAAGAAAGGTGATGAATGGAAAGCTGCTTTTATTACCAACAGGGGACTATATGAACCAACTGTTATGTTCTTTGGCCTATGCAATTCACCGTCCACATTCCAAACTATGATGAACGAATACTTCAGAGATATGATTAATGAAGGATGGCTCATTATTTACATGGATGACATCCTAATATGTTCTCAGAACTTAAACGGGCTAGAAGAACGAACAAAGAGAGTCCTTGATCGGTTGGAAGAGAATGATCTGTTCCTGAAATTAGAAAAATGTAAATTCGCTGTTCAAGAAGTTGAATTTCTGGGCATGATCATCTCGCCTGGAAGAATACGAATGGATCCTATCAAACTTGCAGGAATAGCTGATTGGCCAGTACCATCGACGGTTAAACAAGTTCGATCATTCCTAGGTTTTGGGAACTTTTATCGACGTTTTATTGGAAATTTTGCAGCAATTGCAAAACCACTCACAGATCTAACCAAGAAAATGGAACCATTCGACTGGAATAATGAACGACAATTGGCCTTTGACACCCTAAAGCAACAGTTCACCTCTATGCCAGTTTTGTTAATGCCAAATCCTGCAAAACCATTTATCCTTCAAACTGACGCTTCTAACAAAGCAATTGGGGCAGTATTGAAGCAGGCTGATGAATCTGGAGCACTCCATCCATGTGGATTTATATCCCACACGTTAACACCAACGGAACAGAATTACCAAATTTATGACAGAGAACTGCTTGCAATCATCAAGGGACTTGCAGTATGGCGCCATCTATTACATGGTTCTCCTCATACAATCATCGTACATTGTGATCACAAGAACTTGTCCTACTACCGAACTGCTCAACGCTTAACACCCCGACAAGCTCGATGGTCATCATTATTATCTGAATTTGATCTTTGTATTGAACATATACCTGGAACAAAAATGTTCGAAGCAGATGCATTATCCAGACGACCAGATCACATGGGAAATGATGAAGAACAAACTACTGTCATTGTTCTGCCAAATGACCGATTTATTCGACTAATTAATGATGATCTTGCCAGTGAATTAAAGAAATATATGGCAAATGATGATTTTGGACGCATCCTTATTGAAGTTATCACTAAACAAAGGGCGCCACTGATTAAATTGAAACTGCAAGACTGGACATATACTCATGGCATTGTCTACTACCTAGGCAAGATCTATGTTCCTGATCGAATTGAGTTGCGCACTCGGTTAATCAAGGAAATACATGAAGCATTATCTTCTGGACATCCTGGACAACTAAAGATGCTAGCGCTTTTGAAGCGTGATTACTGGTGGCCTGGAATGTATAAACATGTCAAAGAATGGGTTGAAGGTTGCGCACTCTGCCAACAAATGAAAGTCAATACTCACCCAAATTCACCGGCATTAATCCCTATTCCATCAAAAGCTACTCGCCCATTTCAGCAGGTCACACTCGATTTCATCACTGATCTTCCTATTTCTGAAGGCTTTGATTCTATATTGGTCACGGTGGACCATGGCCTTACGAAGGGGGTAATTTTCACCCCTTGCAACAAGACAATCAATGCTTTAGGAACTGCAGATCTTTATATCTCTGAAATATTTAAACGCTTTGGACTCCCCGACATCCTAATCTCTGATAGAGGACCACAATTCTCTGCTAAAGTATTTCAAGAAATACGAAAAGCTTTAGGAATCGACCACAGGATGAGCACAGCCTATCATCCTCAGACAGATGGAGAAACTGAACGTGTAAATCAAGAACTTGAGATCTATCTTCGAATGTTCTGCACAAATGAACCCCATAAATGGAAGCCACTATTACCCATTGCTGAATTTGCACACAATAACCGATATCACGACACAATAAAAACATCCCCATTTCAACTTATGTATGGATCAGATCCGATTGCTATCCCTACAGCAGCAATCAAAATGACTGCACCAGCAGCAGAAGAACGCCTTCAAATGCTTCAAAAAGCCAGAGAAGAAGCTCTAGCTGCTCATGAACTTGCTAGACAAATGGTCGCTCACAGATACAGAGACAAGTCAATCAGATTCGAAAAAGGTGACAAAGTTTGGCTCGAAAACAAGAATCTCCGCATTCAGTATCAATCAAGAAAGCTAGCACCAAAACGAGAAGGACCCTTCCAGGTTGAACAAGTCATGGGACCAGTTACTTATAAATTGAAATTACCAAAACAATGGCGCATTCATCCTGTGTTTCATGCATCGCTCCTCACCCCATATAAGGAAACCTCAATGAATGGTCCGAATTTCACTATGCCACCCCCTGATATGGTTAATGGACAAGAAGAGTTTGAGATTGAGGCTATCCTTGGACATCGGAAACGCGGAGCCGGTTATCAATACCTAGTCAAATGGAGAGGCTATGGAGCAAATGATAATACCTGGGAACCAGAACGACATCTAGACAATGCTGCGGATATTCTGGTAGAGTATAAAAGCAGAAGAAACCTTTGAAACAATTAAACGCAATGACTTATTATCGCACCAACCTCCTATTAAAGCATAATATCCGTTATGTCAAAAGATTCTGCAGAACTGTTGGACGATACACTCCTACTGTCAAAACCAGATACTCCGTCATGCAGATGTTCGTTCCTGCCTTTAAACACCCTTCCAAACGAACGCTCTCTATATATCAAAAACTGAAATATGTTCCAATGATGTCAAAACCGCCCAAAGTATCGCGACTACCTCCTCACAAGCGAACACATCCGCAAGGACACACAGAGATTCCATATAACGCCTTACCAAAATATCTCCCTCAGTACCACCGCCTCTCTTTTGATCTAGGGGAGTTACCCACGTTTCAGGAAGCTGAATCACATTACCTTCCAGCATCAGTTCACCCTTGTTTTCAATATGACAACGTTTATCACAGGGTTTGGTTACGACGAACCTTCCCTGAATTATCAGAAGCTTTACAAAGGATTATTCAGCTTGGCAGAAACATCTCCGCGGAACAATGGCAATATGAACGGCAAATGAATATAAGGGGAAGTGAAAATTTTAACCGCACACAAGCGCAAATGGAAATAGCACTTGCAACCGAGCAATATTATGTTCTCCTGAACCAGGCAATACAGGACAGCATGGACAATCCAGAAATACGCGTTACACGGCATGAACGCCCTGATCAAATTCGTATTCAACACCCTGATGATGCAGGAACTCGATCAGAACAAGAAGAAACGGCCAGAAATTCTCGTGAGAATTTTCTCAGGACCAGAGCGCCAGAGATCGAAGAGATCTTAGCTTTGGACTCTGACGCCAAATTTGGGATATTTAAAATGCACTCGATGGACTCGTTTTCTCCATCTCATTGATACAATATGTCCACCGTCCTCGTCGTCATCGCCTACCTCGTTGCCTTCGCCTTCGCACTTCTGGTCACAGCCTGTGGCCACTGTTACGATCCTTCCTTTGCCGCTGCCTCCCCGTTCCTCGCCACCGCCCATGACCTCCCCATTGAGGTCTTCGTTACCACCACCACCACCATCGACGAATACCTCTTCCCGGATTGGCCCGCCTCCCCTTCCTCTACCGTTGCCGCCCTACATCAGCATCCGGACGAGCTCGCTGACTTCCTTATTGAGGAAGAAGCACCCCTACCCGCTCCACCAGCACCACCTCTCGCCAGGACTCCTAACGCCATTCTTCTTCGGGCTCAGGAAGCCCTCGCCACCTTCATTGTCGATTACCAACTCTTCGCCGGACCCCTCGACGCCATGCTCAACACCGCCCTCACCACTGATCCTCACACTGTCACGGATGAAGAACGCGACGCGATCCTTGAGCAAACAGTCCAGCTAGACTATATCACGAGGATTCTGCAATGGCGGTTTGAAACTGCTAACCACGATATCAATACCATCGCCGAATGGTTGAAATCGCGAAGGGATCATGGGTGGACAAATGGTGGAAATCATGGTTGGGGAACAGGATAAGAAGTCGGTGACTTCTTGCATATGAAGGGGGTAATGTTACAACTTCTTTCCCTTTCGTTAACGGACTTACTTTATTATATAATCATCGTTATGCGTTTCATGGACGCTCATCCCCTTTAGCTATTTTACCTTCACATTTCCTTTCTTAGGTATTTAGCTGTACGTTTCCTTTTATATTTCTCTTGTTCTTTTACATATATAAACCATCTTGTAAAGTAGCTAGACTTCAGTTCCAACTTAATCGAATTCTTCTCTCAACTTCTGAACGAAACTCCTTGCTCTCATCTCTTTGAGCTCGTCGTTTATTTGACCTTTGTCATTGTTTGACTTAGTGTCCAGAACTTGTCCAGCAGGCTGGGAGCAGACCGAGACTCTGCTTGCCACTGTTGACTTAGAACGAACTGCGTTGAGAGCATCGATCTTAACAGAATGAGCTTGGATTTTGGTCAGACTGGACTCGGATTCTACTCGGATTCCTTGTACTTTTTTACCCTACTTGGACTGGACTTGGACTGGACTCGGATTCTGCTCGGAATCCTCAGACTGAGCTCGGATTCGACTCGTACAGGGGGGGGAGTGTCACTTGCTCCCCAATCAGCTAAGAAACACTTCTTGAATTCAGCCCAGTTCATCCAAGTGAGGGTTGTCTCTTATGCATCGTCTAATTTGTCCTTGATCAGGACTCTCCAGTCATCAAGTTCCTGCCCAAGACAGGCAAGAGTGAATCAAATCTGTTTCTGTGCTTTGCCCTTGTAGTTATCATCATTTAAGACAAAGTAATCTTCAAGACTTCCAATGAAAGCCTTTGTTTTGGTTCGTTTTCCAGTAAAAATGTGCATAGGCTGCGGTTTGATATCTTCTTTAGAGGCAGGTGCTGCTGCATCGGTTGCCATCTTTTCTGTTTCTCCTTTTGGTTCTTCTGGTTCTCCTGTTTCATCTTTCTTCTTCCCTGATCCTGGATCTCCAAATAGACTTTGTTCAATCTGTTTCTGTTCTAGGAAGTTATTCCAAGGCTGTAGCCCTTTGTCTGTGAGTGCATATCAGTCCTGCAGTGGTGCTCCAGAGAGACTGAGGAATTCATTCCACCAGGAGGATTCTGGTTCTTCAGTAGGAGGATAAAATATTGAATAGAAGTTCTCTTCTAGATCTTTGTTAACCCAATCAATCCAAACGTTGTCTGGGAAAATGTCCTTTCCATCTCCTTCGATGTAATCACCTTCAAAGAGGGATGCTGGTACTGGTTTGTTCTTTTTCTTAGTTTCTGAGCAGAAAAACCACCCTGTTCCTGTAGTCAATGGAAAAACTTCTTGTCAATCTAGATAATACTTTCGTCTGAAACAGGTGGAGCCGTTCAGGGGTCTGAGGTTTGAGGTTCTGGTATCAATGGTGTCTGGCTAGTGTAGAAACACTGTGTTACAATTTCTTTCCCTTTCGTTGACGGACTTACTTCATTATATAATCATTGTTATGCGTTTCATGGACGCTCATCTCCTTTAGCTACTTTACCTTCACATTTCCTTTCTTAGGTATTTAGCTGTACGTTTCCTTTTATATTTCTCTTGTTCTTTTACGTATATAAACCTCCTTGTAAAGTAGCTAGACTCCAGTTCCAACTTAATCGAATTCTTCTCTCAACTTCCAAACGAAACTCTTCGCTCTCTTTGAGCTCGTCGTTTGTTTGACCTTCGTCATCATCTGACTTAGCGTCCAGAACTTGTCCAGTAGGCTGGGAGCAGACTGAGACTCTGCTTGCCACTGTTGACTCAGAACGAATTACGTTGAGAGCATCGATCTTAACACAAGTTGGAACTCCCAGAACCGCTCAGTGTTTCTACACTAGCTAGACACCATTGATACCAGAGCTTTGAACCTCAGACCCCCAAACGGCTCTGTCCGTTTCAGACGAAAGTATTATCTAGATCGAAAGGAAGTCTTTCCATCGACTACAGGAACAGGGTGGTTTTTCCGCTCAGGAACTAAGAAAAAGAACGAACCAGTACCAGAATCCCTCTTTGAAGGTGATTACATTGAAGGACCAGAGGACGCCTTCCTAGACAACGTTTGGATTGATTGGGTAAACGAAGAACACGAAGAAGGATTTCTTTCGTTATTCAAACCGCCCACAGACGAACCAGAACTTTCCTGGTGGAACGAATATCTCAACCTTGCTGATATTGCAGGACGAGAGCAATACGCACTCAAGGAAGGAGAACTACAGCCTTGGATAGAATTCCAAGAACAGAAGCAGATCAAAACAAATCTATTCGGAGATCCAGAATCAGGGAAGAAGAAAGACGAAACAGGAGAACCTACAGATCCGAAAGAAGAAACAGAAAAGATGGCATCTGACGCAGCAGCACCTGCCTCTAAAGGAGATATCAAACCGCAGCCTATGCGTATTTTTACAGGAAAACGAACCGAAGCAAAGGCTTTCATTGGAAGTCTTGAAGATTACTTTGTTTTAAATGACGATAATTATAAAGGCAAAGCACAGAAACAGATTCGATTCACTCTTGCCTGTCTTGGGCAGGAACTCGATGATTGGAAAGTCCTGATCAAAGATGAATTAGACGACGAAGAAGAAACAACCCTTACTTGGACAAACTGGGCAGAATTCAAGAAGCGTTTCTTAGCCGATTGGGGTGAAGTTAATAGCGCTCTCAGAGCGCTGAACAACCTAGCCAATCTGAGAGTAGGGGGTGATGTTTCAGTTCCTGAATATATCAGAAAATTCCGCATGGAGATTGGTACCTCAGGATTGAAAGGAACAACCGCACAGCTTCAGGCATTTGTCAAAGGACTCCCTGAAAGTATCGCTACAAAGATCCTTGAAGCGAATGTTCTGTCTATGAAAGAAGCATATGAAAAAGCAGAACAGCTTCATGGCGCTTGGGAAATGATGCGAGTGCTTGGGCGAAAACCAGGACAAGGGAACCGCTCTAATTTTAATCGAAACACCAATAACAGGGGTGGATCAACCCGATCAGTAAATGCGATGCCCACCGGACGTTTGACAGATGAACAAAAGGAGGAATACATGAAATCTGGGAAATGTTTCAGATGCGGAAACCAGGGGCATGTTTCAAGGAATTGTCCCAAACGAAATACCACGTCAAACACCTCCTTCAGGGCCTCCTCATCGTTTCAGAATAAGGGGATCAGATCTATCCCTGAAGATGCGCCCAAGGAAAAGAAAGACGATCCAGTTGCAAGCATCAGAGCGATCCTTGCTGGAATGAAGGCCGATGAACGAGAAGGTCTTCTTAATGAACTCGAGAACGAGGGTTTTTAATCCAGAAGCGTCACACAGCGGTTGGCACTTCCATAACAAATGGACATTCACAGTTAGCGCTTGATTCTGTAATAGTAAGATCAAATAATGACAAGCGCCTTTCAATTTCTGTGGAGACGTCCGATTTACCCGCTGAAACTTCAGCTCTAATCGATTGTGGAGCAGAAGGGAATTTTATTGATGAAGAAGTAACCACCAAGTTACTAAAAGAAAAATTGCGAAAACCAATTAAAGTCAGAAACGCAGATGGAACGGTTAACACTAATGGAATGATCACGCATCGAGTCCACATTCAATATTCAATCGGAGGAAAACGATACAGCAACTGGTTTCTAATCACTAGATTGGGAGATCAACGATTAATTTTGGGAATCCCTTGGTTAGAAGAAAACAATCCTACTATTGATTGGAGAGATAAAATGATACACCTCATTGATGAACACCGAGATGAAGGAACTATCTGGCAAATGGCATTGGACAATCAACAATGGGGAGAAGATGATTACTGGATCAGAGTCAAAACATCAGCGTCTCAAGCATTAGAACATCAGTTAAAAAAGGACGAACCAAAAATGGAATTACCACTGGAATATGAGAAATGGCGTTCAGTCTTCGAGAAAAAGGCTTCGGAACGATTCCCAACCTCCAGAACTTGGGATCATGCTATAGATTTGAAAACCGGTTTTAATCCTAAAGTCAGCAAGATTTATCCATTATCAATCAAAGAACAAACGTCGTTAGATGAATGGATTGAGGAACAACTAGCTAAAGGATACATCAGACCGTCAAAATCTCCTCAAGCATCACCGTTTTTCTTTGTCTCAAAAAAGGAAAGTGGTGCGCTTCGGCCATGCCAAGATTATAGATATTTAAATGATTGGACAATCAAGAACGCATACCCATTGCCCCTAGTATCCGATCTCCTTACAAAACTTGCTGGATCACAGTATTTCACCAAATTAGATCTCCGTTGGGGATATAATAACGTCAGGATCAAGAAAGGTGATGAATGGAAAGCTGCTTTCATTACCAACAGAGGACTATACGAACCAACTGTTATGTTCTTTGGCCTCTGCAATTCACCATCCACATTCCAAACTATGATGAATGAATACTTCAGAGATATGATTAATGAAGGATGGCTCATTATCTACATGGACGACATCCTGATATGTTCTCAGAACTTAAACGAGCTAGAAGAACGAACAAAGAGAGTCCTTGATCGGCTGGAAGAGAATGATCTGTTCCTGAAATTAGAAAAATGTAAATTCGCTGTTCAAGAAGTTGAATTTCTGGGCATGATCATCTTGCCTGGAAGAATACGAATGGATCCTATCAAACTTGCAGGAATAGCTGATTGGTTAAACAAGTCCGATCATTCCTAGGTTTTGGGAACTTTTATCGACGTTTTATTGGAAATTTTGCAGCAATTGCAAAACCGCTCACAGATCTAACCAAGAAAGCGGAACCATTCGACTGGAATAATGAACGTCAAATGGCCTTTGACACCCTCAAGCAACGGTTCGCCTCTATGCCAGTTTTGTTAATGCCAAATCCTGCAAAACCATTTATCCTTCAAACTGACGCCTCTAACAAAGCAATTGGAGCAGTACTGGAGCAGGCTGATGAATCTGGAGCACTCCATCCATGTGGATTTATATCCCATGCGTTAACACCAATGGAACAGAATTACCAAATTTATGACAGAGAACTGCTTGCAATCATCAAAGGACTTGCAGTATGGCTCCATCTATTACATGGCTCTCCTCACACAATCATCATCCATTGTGATCACAAGAACTTGTCCTACTACCGAACTGCTCAACGCTTAACACCCCGACAAGCTTGGTGGTCATCATTGTTATCTGAATTTGATCTTCGTATTGAACATATACCTGGAACAAAAATGTTCGAAGCAGATGCATTATCCAGACGACCAGATCACATGGGAAACAATGAAGAACAAACCACTGTCACTGTTCTGCCAAATGACCGATTTATTCGACTAATTAATGATGATCTTGCCAGTGAATTAAAGAAATATATGGCAAATGATGATTTTGGACACATCCTTATTGAAGTTATCACTAAACAAAGGGCGCCGCCGATTAAATCGAAACTGCAAGACTGGACATATACTCATGGCATTGTCTACTACTTAGGCAAGATCTATGTTCCTGATCGCATTGAGTTGCGCACTCGGTTAATCAAGGAAATACATGAAGCATTATCTTCTGGACATCCTGGACGATTAAAGACGCTAGTGCTTTTAAAGTGCTTTTAAAGCGTGATTACTGGTGGCCTGGAATGTATAGACATGTTAAAGAATGGGTTGAAGGTTGTGCACTTTGCCAACAAATGAAAGTCAATACTCACCCAAATTCACTGGCATTAATCCCTATTCCATCAAAAGCTACTTGCCCATTTCAGCAGGTCACACTCGATTTAATTTTCACCCCTTGCAATAAGACGATCGATGCTTTAGGAACTGCAGATCTTTATATCTCTGAAATATTTAAACGCTTTGGACTCCCCGACATCCTAATCTCTGATAGAGGACCACAATTCTCTGCTAAAGTATTTCAAGAAATACGAAAAGCTTTAGGAATCGACCACAGGATGAGCACAGCCTATCATCCTCAGACAGATGGAGAAACTGAACGTGTAAATCAAGAACTCGAGATCTATCTTCGAATGTTCTGCACAAATGAACCCCATAAATGGAAGCCACTATTACCCATTGCTGAATTTGCACACAATAATTGATATCATGACACAATAAAAACATCCCCATTTCAACTCATGTATGGATCAGATCCGATTGCTATCCCTACAGCAGCAATCAAGATGACTGCACCAGCAGCAGAAGAACGCCTTCAAATGCTTCGAAAAGCCAGAGAAGAAGCTCTAGCTGCTCATGAACTTGCTAGACAAATGGTCGCTCATAGATACAGAGACAAGTCAATCAGATTCGAAAAAGATGACAAAGTCTGGCTGGAAAACAAGAATCTCCGCATTCCGTATCAATCAAGAAAACTAGCACCAAAACAAGAAGGACCCTTCCAGGTTGAACAAGTCATGGGACCAGTGACTTATAAATTGAAATTACCAAAACAATGGCGCATTCATCCTGTGTTTCATGCATCGCTCCTCACCCCATATAAGGAAACCTCAATGCATGGTCCGAATTTCACTATGCCACCTCCCGATATAGTAAATGGGCAGGAGGAGTTCGAGATTGAGGCTATCCTTGGACATCGGAAACGCGGAGCCGGTTATCAATACCTAGTCAAATGGAAAGGCTATGGAGCAAATGATAATACTTGGGAACCAGAACGACATTTAGGCAATGCTGCGGATATTCTGGTAGAATATAAAAGCAGAAGAAACCTCTGAAACAGTCAAACACAATGACTTATTATCGCACCAACCTCCAATTAAAGCATAATATCCGTTATGCCAAAAGATTCTGCAGAACTGTTGGAAGATACACTCCTACTGTCAAAACCAGATACTCTGTTAGGCAGATGTTTGTTCCTGCCTTTAAACACCCTTCCAAACGAACGCTCTCTATATATCAAAAACTGAAATATGTTCCAATGATGTCAAAACCGCCCAAAGTATCGCGACTACCCCCTCATAAGCGAACACATCCGCAAGGACACACAGAGATTCCATATAACGCCTTACCAAAATATCTCCCTCAGTACCACCACCTCTCTTTTGATCTAGGGGAATTACCCACATTTCAGGAAGCCGAATCACATTACCTTCCAACATCAGTTCACCCTTGTTTTCAATATGACAACGTTTATCACAGGGTTTGGATACGACGAACCTTCCCTGAATTATCAGAAGCTTTACAAAGGATTATTCAGCTTGGCAGAGACATCTCCGCAGAACAATGGCAATATGAACGGCAAATGAATATAAGGGGAAGTGAAAATTTTAACCGTGCACAAGCGCAAATGGAAATAGCACTTGCAACCGAGCAATATTATGTTCTCCTGAACCAAGCAATACAGGACAGCATGGATAACCCAGAAATACGCGTTACACGGCATGAACGCCCTGATCAAATTCGTATTCAACATCCTGATGATGCAGGAACTCGATCAGAACAAGAAGAAATGGCCAGAAATTCTCGTGAGAACTTTCTCAGGACCAGAACACCAGAGATCGAAGAGATCTTAGCTTTGGACTCCGACGATGAGATTTGGGATATTTAAACCGCACCCAAAAGTCTTGTCCTTTCCCATCCTATCGATACAGCATGTCCGCCGTTGTCATCATCGCCTACCTCGTCGCTTTTGCTTTTGCACTCCTGGTCACAGCCTGTGGCCATTGTTATGACCCCTCCTTCGCCGCTGCCTCCCCGTTCCTCGCCACTGCCCACGACCTCCCCATTGAGGTCTTTGTTACCACCACCACCACCATTGACGAATATCTTTTCCCGGATTGGCCCGCTTCCCCTTCCTCTACCGTCGCCGCCTTACATCAGCATCCGAACGAACTCGCTGACTTCGTTATTGAGGAAGAAGCACCCCTACCTGCTCCGCCAGCACCATCTCTCGCCCGAACCCCCAATGCTACTCTTCTTCGGGCTCAGGAAGCCCTCGCCACCTTCATTGTCGACTACCAACTCTTCGCCGGACCTCTTGACGCCATGCTCAATACCGCCCTCACCACCAATCCTCACACTGTCACGGATGAAGAACGCGACGCAATTCTTGAGCAAACAGTCCAGCTGGACTATATCACAAGGACTTTGCAATGGCGGTTTGAAACCGCTAACCATGATGTCAACACCATCGCCGAATGGTTGAAATCGCGAAGGGATCATGGGTGGACAAATGGTGGAAACCATGGTTGGGGAACAGGTTAAGAAGTCGGTGACTTCTTGCATACGAAGGGGGTAATGTTACAATTTCTTTCCCTTTCGTTGACGGACTTACTTCATTATATAATCATTGTTATGCATTTCATGGACACTCATCTCCTTTAGCTACTTTACCTTCACATTTCCTTTCTTAGGTATTTAGCTGTACGTTTCCTTTTATATTTCTCTTGTTCTTTTACGTATATAAACCTCCTTGTAAAGTAGCTAGACTCCAGTTCCAACTTAATCGAATTCTTCTCTCAACTTCCAAACGAAACTCTTCGCTCTCTTTGAGCTCGTCGTTTGTTTGACCTTCGTCATCATCTGACTTAGCGTCCAGAACTTGTCCAGTAGGCTGGGAGCAGACCGAGACTCTGCTTGCCACTGTTGACTCAGAACAAATTATGTTGAGAGCATCGATCTTAACACACTGGGAGTTCCAACTTGTGTTAAGCTTGATGCTCTCAACACAGTTCGTTCTAAGTCAACAGTGGCAAGCAGAGTCTCAGTCTGCTCCCAGCCTACTGGACAAGTTCTGGATGCTAAGTTAAATGACAACGAAGGTCAAATAAATGACAAGCTCAAGAAGATGAGAGCAAGGAGTTTTGTTCAGAGGTTGAGAGAAAGATTCAATTAAGTTGGAACTGAGGTCTAGTTATGTTACAAGAGGGTTTATATATGTAAAAGAACAAGAGAAATATAAAAGGAAATGTACAGCTAAATACCTAAGAAAGGAAAGGTGAAGGTAAAGTAGCTAAAGGAGATAGGCATCCATGAAACGCATAGCAATGGTTATGTAATTATAAAATGTCTGTTAACAAAGGGAAAAGAAACTGTAACATTAATCACAGCCTGAACCCTCCTAGGCATACTCTCAATCAAATCCTGACACACCTTTGGCTCTATCCTGTCCCACACTGTCCCACAGCTCCAAGACACCAGATGGTGGCCTTTCATATTCACCAAGCCTCCTTTTTGGGATTGAGATCTGGTGACTGTGCTGGCCTCACCAAGCACTCCATTTGATGTTCTTGAAACCATTCCTTGGCCTTTTTGCATGTGTGCTTGGGGTAATTGTCCTGCTGGAAGATGATGTCAGCCACACCTTTGCCATAATAAGCCAGGCTGCCTTGAAGTTCATCATCCAAAATGGTAATGTAGAGGTCCCCATCCATCCTTCCATCAATTTTGCAAGCCAGTCCAGGCCCCTCCCACATCATACAACCCCAGACCATCACTGATCCTCCACCAAACTTCATGGTACCCTGCACAAGCCTGTCAGTGAGGCCCTCTCCACCCTTCTTCCTGTCGAATTAATAATGATCTGGAGCTAAGGGGATTGAACCCACAGCTTCATGTATTATAATATCATTATTAATGAGATGCTAAATAATCCCTTATTATAATCATTGACAGAAATTATAGAGTTTGACAGAAATTATAGAGTTCATACTCAGAGTAGAGATGCCAGCAAAGCACCACCTGGCACTACCCACAGTGCCACCTGGCGCTACACCCAGTTGCCACCTGGTGCTACTCTCTGTAGCACTCTGCTGGCATTACCCTAGGTAGTCCTAATGTACTCTGGCCCACATGTATATAAGGAGGGCCTTATGCCCTCATTTCAATAACATTGCATCACCTCTGTCATCTGTTAGTTGAGCCCTTTGCTCCTAAACAGCCTTCAACACATACAAACAGTACTAAGTAAGTTTCCTGCTTACTAAGCCTTGGTCTGTGCCAGCGTCATAAATTTTCAACAGGTTATGGGCCCTGCTGGGACAAATGGCCTTGTCGCTGGCATAGACATTTAGTCAGCAACCTCTTGTCATAACAAATGTAAACAAGGAAGGTCGTACATAGCATATATGCCTGTAATACTGTTATTTGTACCTGTTTACTGATGTCTGTTCCTGCTAATGCACTACTCTTGGGCTATGACAGGAATAGTCTTCACTCCCCTTTTGGGTTGAGTGACCACCTTGGATGGTGTGACAATAATCACCAGTGTGACACACTCTACTAGTCCCCAGTTTTGTGATATCTGGGTTAATAATAAAAACACTTCTTGATTGGTGGATCAATAAACCACTTGGTCTGGTGAACTGATTAAATCACTCGGGTTTAGGGCTGCCCCATGGCAGATAAAGAGTTATGCAGCACTTAACACTCCCCCCCCCTTCCGAGTGGATTCCGAGCTCATTCCAAGTATTCCGAGCGGAATCTGAGCAGAATCTGAGCCCATTCCGAGTTCATTCCAAGTTGTACCAAAAATGCTCAGAATTCCGAGCAGACTCTGAGCCCATTCCGAGCTCATTGGATTCCAAGGTGAACTTGGAATGGACTTGGAATGGACTTGGAATGGATTTGGAATGGACTCAGAATGGACTCGGAATGGGCTCAGAATGGACTCGGAATGGGCTCGGAATGGACTCGGAATGGGCTTGGAATGGACTCAGAGAATACTCATTTTGATCCATTCTTGGTGCCATAGAAGGTTTATTATGACCAAGTACAAGTACATATATGCCCTTTACCTCTTGTAAGCCATCTATCATGGTGTAACATGCACTGGCAAATGTCACACTATCCCACACCCATTTTGGAAACTTGCAAGCTCAATCACAGGTTAATAACTTCAGATGTGTTGACTGGGGTTTTTTGGGTTGCTGAATTCATTTGTGATGTTGGTTTAGCCAATGAGTGTAAAATAGACTAGCCAAGAGTGTTTGGATGCTCCAAATGTAATTTTGATCCTCATATCTCTTCCATTTCCTCAACACTTTACACTGCCCCATGTGTTCTGGGAGTCTCCAGGTAGACTCCAGGGACTCTACATGCTCCTGTTCATTCTCTACCATGTTCACACACCACTCCTCTTAGTCATTCCCACTAGCTGTTCCAATATTTACCATGTCTCTGACCATATTTCCACACACTATTTTCCCATATTCTCTTGAGGCAACACTTTATATCCTCCTGTTCATTTTCCCACCATGTGTTGATATTTCCACCCAGACCTATACAGGACTGGGGGAAGGTAGGTGCCAAATGAGGTTGGCCATGATAAGACACTGTGAGATAATGTTGCCTGGTAAATAGAGATCTTGGGTGACCACAGGTAAACCCAAACTGCAGTTGATTTGGCAATGGAAAATCCAAATTTTAGGTGATGTTGGGGGTAGAAGGTTGGTAGTGTGCTTAACAGGTTGTGCATGTAGCACTGGTGTTATAAGCAGGTAGAAGTGGGAGATAATTACTGGAGATTGGTGCATGGCTATTGAGCAATCACATGAGGTTGGAGAGTTGGTGAGGTTGGCTGGTGGAGAGTGGTAAACTTGGGTGATCACAGGTAAGTGGACAGCATTGGTGGGTGTTGGGTATGTCATAATGGCTGTTGGCAGGCAGTAAATAAGCAATGGTAGGTGATAGTCAGTTTTTTGGAACTGTGCAAACTCAAACTGATTAAGGCATGGACAAACCAAACCAAACTCCCTATGTTGAGAGCACTAATGAAAACTATATGAAGGTAAGTGAGTAGTGGCCTCACCTCAGACATGTGCACAGGCAAATGAATATGTTTTATGGTACAAAATAGGTGACTATGGCATCAGTAGGGTGCAATGGCTTATGGAAGGAGAAGAGCATAGAAGCTTTCACCTTTGCACTCATGCTCTGCAACACTCAGCACCATCCACATGTTTACTGTCTTTCTCACATCAGTTGACCTTGTGAGGAAAAATTGAAAAAACATGCACCAGAAAGAAATCAGTGTAACTCACCAAGTTTTGGGTGAAATAACATGACTATTAGTGCATTAGAACTGGAATAAAGTGTATTCTTTGCCTGTAATGGTCCAAGCATACAAAGATCAAGTTTTAAAGATTTCAGTTATCCCCTGCATCTTTGAATAATCTGAATGCTTTTTTGTAATTCCATGATTGTCAAAACATTTATCCCCATCTCTGATGCCATGTATACAGAACCCCAAAAATCTATTCTCATGTACTTGGTGCATCATGGACAAAAAGCACACTTTATTCTGGTTCTAAGACAATACCAACATTATTCAACCCAAAACTTGGTGAGTTGCACTGATTTCTTTCTGGTGTGCATTTTTCAATTTTTCCTCAAAAGGTCAACTGATGTGAAAAAGACAGTAATATATCATTGTTGCCTTATTCATTTAAGATTGAAAACATTTTAATTTTAATTTATTTATTACAAAATTATACATAAATGAGAGGGCAAGGATGAGAGGAGGGTGAGGGCAAGAGAGCAATGGCAAGAGGGTGAGGGCAAGGGTAAGGGCGAGAGGCCGAGGGTAAGAGGGTGGAGGGGGTAAGAACAATAGGCCAAGGTTAAGGGTGAGAGGTGAGGGTGAGAAGGCCGGGGCGTGGGTATGGGCATAAGGGCAAGAGGGCAAGAGGGCAAGAGGGTGTGGGCGTGGGCGTAAGGGCAAGAGGGTGAGGGTGGAAGGGCGAGAGGGTGTGGGCATTGGCATTGGCAGAAGGGCAGAAGGGCGGGAGGGCATGGGCATAAGGGTGAGAGGGCAAAAGGGCAAAAGGGCGAGAGGGAGTGGGCATAAGGGTGAGAGGGGAGAGGGCGGGGCAAGGGCAGAAGGGTGAGAGGGCGTGGGCGTTGGCGTTGGCGGAAGGGCGGGAGGGCGGGAAGGCGGGAAGGCGAGAGGGCGTGGGTGTAAGGGTGAGGGCAGAAAAGGCGAGAGGGTGTGGGGGTAAGAGCAAGAGGGTGTTGTTAAGATCGATGCTCCCAACGCAGTTCGTTCTAAGTCAACAGTGGCAAGCAGAGTCTCGGTCCGCTCCCAGCCTACTGGACAGATTCTGGACGCTAAGTCAAACAATGACGAAGGTCTTTTAAGTCGACGACGAGCTCAAAAGAAGAGAGCGAGGAGTTCAGGTCAGAGTTGAGAGTATGATTCGATTAAGTTGGAACTGAGGGATGTACAAGGTATTCTAGGGTTTATATACGTTTTGAGAACAAGGAAAACTATAAAGGGAATGCGCAGTAAGCGCAGCTAACTACCTATGAAAGGAAATATGAAAGCGTTAGCTAAAGGAGATAAACGTCCACTAAACCGTATAGTAATGATGTTGTAATAATGAAGTGTCCATCATAGAAGAGGAGAAGGAAACTGTAACATTACCCCCTTCGTATGCGAGAAGTCACCGACTTCTACCATTGTGCGTCCGTGGTCCAGCCATGGTCCTTCCTGGATTCGATCCATTTGATTATGGAGTCCAGATCCTTATTGGCAGCCTCGATGCGCCATTGGAGGGTCTTCGTGACCCACTCCAGCTGTTTGGCGTGCTCCCAAAGATTGTCTCGCTCTTCATATGTGAGGCATTGTGGGTCGGTGGAGAGCATAAGGTGGGTGACGGCGTCGAGGGGCATGGAGAGCTGGTTGAAGTCGACGACGAGGGTGCTGAGGGCTTCAGAGACGGGGGAGAGGACAGAGTGGCGAGGGCGGTGGGCATAGGGAATGTGGGTGACGGGATCCTGGACAATGGGGGTGGCGAAGGTCATGGGTTCGAGCTCCTCTGGGTGCTGGTGAAGTTCTGGGAGGTCGGCCCAGACGAAATCATCAATGGTGGTGGTGGTGGTGACGAAGACCTCGAGGGGGAGGTCATGGGCCGTGGCGAGGAAAGGGGAGGCGGCGGCGACGGGTTCAATGTAACAATGACCACACGCAGTGATCAAGAGGGCGAGGGCAAAGGCGACGAGGTAGGCGAGGGTGATGATGAAGGCGAACATTGTGTATCGAGTGGGATGAGGAAATGGATAGCTGGTGGATCGTCTTTTATCCCAAAGTTTCAAACGTAAAGGTCTTCCATAGAATCTTCTGTTTCGTTACCATCAGATTCTGTGGAGTGAGCAAGAATGGCGTGATACAGCGCATCGTCTGATGGTGATTCAGGGGTGTTTGGTCGAGTGAATTCGTCTTCTCTAATGAACGCTCCTTGAGCTGTGACTCTGCTAGTAATCTTTGGGTATCCTGGTTCGAAGTTATAAGTAGGATAGTGTGGAGGTCTTGGAGGGTAAGGAGGGGGAATGCGTTCCCATGTTAATGAATCGTATGGTGGTGGAATGGTTGCATCGGGATTGTCGATGGGGAATCTAATTTTCTGTGGGAAGAGATGATAAAATTGCATGAAACGGTCGCATCCATGTTCTTGTAAATCTCGTCGTCGATCTAATATCCATATATTCATTTTGTAAAGGATCCATTGCTGTAGATTTCGGAATTCCTGTTCCTGTTCTTTCGTTCTTGGTGCAACAAGGTTCGGTTGAATAGCTTTTGATGATGACAATGGTCGTCTTGGTGAAATGAAGAGTGTGTGTCTACTGGTGATTGGGTAGCGTCGTGCGTGTGGGAGTCGTACTAGGTATTTCTTATTGTGACGATGTGGTAATAGACGAGTCCGAGGGGGAAGGAATCGTCCTTTGAGTGCATAAAGGGTTTTCCAGAATTTCTTTGATCGGTTATAGGCCATAGATGAAGTTCTATAGGCGTCTTCTGTTCTTATATTCTATCAGAACGTCCGCAGCATTTCCCAGATTGCGTTCAGGTTCCCAGGTATTGTCATTCGATCCATAGCCTTTCCATTTAACCAAATATTGATAACCTGCTCCGCGTTTTCGATGTCCAAGGATAGCTTCGATCTCAAACTCCTCCTGTCCATTTACTATATCGGGAGGTGGTGTGGTAAAGTTCGGTCCATGCATTGATGTTTCCTTATATGGGGTAAGAAGCGATGCATGAAATACAGGGTGAATGCGCCATTGTTTCGGTAATTTCAGCTTGTATGTAACTGGTCCCATGACTTGTTCGACCTGAAAGGGCCCTTCTCGTTTCGGCGCAAGCTTTCTTGATTGATATGGGATGTGTAGGTTCTTGTTTTCGAGCCAGACTTTGTCGCCTTTTTCGAATTTAATTGACTTGTCTTTGAATCTTTGAGCAACTGTTTGCCTGGCGAGTTCATGTGCTGCTAATGCTTCTTCTCTCGCTCTTCGAAGCATCTGAAGGCGTTCTTCTGCTGCTGGAGCAGTCATCTTGAGCGCTGCTGTAGGGATGGCGATTGGATCTGTTCCATACATGAGTTGGAATGGGGATGTTTTTATTGTATCATGATAACGGTTATTGTGTGCAAATTCAGCGATAGGTAGGAGTAGTTTCCATTTGTGGGGTTCATTAGTACAAAACATCCGAAGGTAGATCTCGAGTTCTTGATTGACGCGTTCAGTTTCCCCATCTGTTTGAGGATGATAGGCGGTGCTCATTCTGTGATCAATTCCTAATGCTTTTCGTATTTCTTGGAATACCTTGGCGGAGAACTGTGGTCCTCTATCAGAGATTAGGACGTCAGGGAGTCCAAAGCGTTTGAAGATTTCAGAAATGTAGAGATCGGCTGTCCCTAAAGCATCGATTGTCTTGTTGCAAGGGGTGAAAATTACCCCCTTCGTAAGGCCATGGTCCACCGTGACCAATATTGAGTCATATCCGTCTGAGATGGGAAGATCGGTAATGAAATCAAGGGTTACTTGCTGAAATGGACGTGTCGCTTTGGATGGGATAGGGACTAATGCCGGCGCATTTGGGTGAGTATTAACTTTCATCTGTTGGCATAGTGCACATCCCTCTACCCATTCTTTGACATGTCTGTACATTCCTGGCCACCAGTAGTCGCGTTTTAGAAGTGCCAATGTTTTTAATCGTCCAGGGTGTCCAGAAGATAACGCTTCATGCGTATCTTTGATTAATCTGGTCCTTAATTCGATCCGGTCAGGGATATAGATCTTTCCGAGGTAGTAGACGATGCCATGGGTATATGTCCAATCTTGTAGCTTTGATTTGATTGGTGGTGCTCTTTGTCTTTTAATAACATCGATCAGAATTCGTCCAAAATCATCGTTCGCCATGTACTTCTTCAATTCATCGGCTAGATCGTTATTGATGAGGCGAATAAAGCGATCATTTGGTAGCATAGTAACTGTGGTCTGTTCTTCATCATTTCCCATGTGATCTGGCCGTCTAGATAGAGCGTCTGCCTCGAACATCTTCGTTCCTGGTACATGTTCAATTCGGAGGTCGAATTCGGACAACAGAGATGACCATCTGGCTTGTCTAGGTGTCAATCGTTGAGCCGTTCTGTAATAGGACAGGTTCTTGTGATCACAGTGCACAATGATGGTATGGGGTGATCCATGCAGAAGGTGACGCCAAACTGCCAACCCTTTAATGATGGCAAGTAATTCTCTGTCATAAATCTGGTAGTTCTGCTCCGTTGGTGTTAAGGCGTGGGAAATAAAACCGCAGGGATGTAATGCACCAGAGTCGTCCGCTTGTTTTAAAACCGCTCCTATTGCTTTATTAGAGGCGTCGGTTTGAAGGATAAACGGTTTTGCTGGGTTCGGCATTAAGAGAACTGGCATAGAGGCAAATCGTTGTTTTAGGGTATCAAAAGCAGTTTGACGTTCTGCGTTCCAGTCAAATATCTCCGTCTTTTTTGTTAAATCGGTGAGTGGTTTTGCTATAGCCGCAAAATTTCCAATGAATCGTCGGTAGAAGTTCCCAAAGCCTAGGAATGATCGAACTTGTTTGACTGTTGTTGGTATTGGCCAATCGGCTATCCCTGCTAGTTTAATAGGATCCATCTGTATTTTCCCAGGTGATATAATCATTCCCAGAAATTCGACTTCTTGTACAGCAAATTTACACTTTTCCAGTTTCAAGAACAAGTCGTTTTCCTCTAATCGGTCTAGAATTCGTTTTGTGCGCTCTTCCAATTCTGTCTTGCTTTGGGAACAAATCAAAATGTTGTCCATGTAAATGATGAGCCATCCTTCATTAATCATATCTCTGAAATATTCGTTCATCATGGTTTGGAATGTAGATGGTGAATTGCATAGCCCAAAGAACATGACAGTTGGTTCGTATAATCCTCTGTTTGTGATAAAAGCTGCTTTCCATTCATCGCCTTTCTTGATTCGAACGTTATTGTATCCCCAGCGAAGATCTAATTTGGTGAAGTATTGCGCTCCAGCAAGTTTGGTAAGGAGGTCGGATACTAGGGGTAATGGATATGCGTTCTTGATTGTCCAATCGTTCAGGTACCTGTAGTCTTGACATGGCCTTAACGCTCCGCTTTCCTTTTTGGAAACAAAGAAGAATGGCGAAGCCTGAGGTGATTTCGACGGTCTGATGTATCCTTTAGTAAGTTGTTCTTCAATCCATTCATCTAGAGATGATTGCTCTTTAATTGATAACGGATAGATCTTGCTAACTTTAGGAGTGAAACCGTTTTTCAGTTCGATTGCATGATCCCAAGTTCTAGAGGTAGGAAATTGTTCTGAAGCTTTCTTCTCAAAGACTGATCGCCATTTCTCGTATTCCGTAGGTAATTCTGTCTTTGGTTCGTCTCTTTTCAGTTGATGTTCTAATGCCTGCGATGCTGATGTTTTGACCCTTATCCAATAGTCGTCTTCTCCCCACTGATTGTCCAATGCCAGTTGCCAGATCGTCCCATCTTGTCGTTGATTATCAATGAGGTGAATCGTTTTGTCTCTCCAATCAATAGTCGGGTTATTTTCTTCTAACCAAGGAATTCCCAAGATTAATCGTTGGTCTCCTAACTTGGTGATTAAGAACCAGTTACTGTGACGCTTTCCTCCAATTGAATATTGAATTAATACTCGATGAGTGATCACTCCATTTGTGTTGATTGTTCCATCTGCGTTCCTGACTCGAATCGGTTTTCTTAACTTTTCTTTTGGTAATTTCGTTGTTATTTCTTCGTCAATAAAGTTCCCTTCTGCTCCACAATCGATGAGGGCAGAGGTTTCAGTGGGTAAATTGATCGTTTCGACAGTAATTGAAAGGCGCTTGTTATTATTTGATCGTACTATTACAGAATCAAGCGCTAACTGTGAAAGTTCATTTGCTGTGGAAGTGCCAACCGCTGTGTGACGCTTCCTGATCAAAAACCCTCATTCTCAAGTTCGTTAAGAAGACCTTCTCGTTCATCGGCCTTCATTCCAGCTAGGATCGCTCTGATACTCGCAACTGGGTCGTCTTGCTTTTCCTTAGGCGCGTCCTCAGGGATGGATCTGATCCCTTTATTCTGAAACAATGAGGAGGACCTGAAGGAGGCGTTTGGGGTGGTGTTTCGTTTCGGACAATTTTTTGAAACATGTCCCTGGTTTCCACATCTGAAACACTTCCCAGTTTTCATGTATTCCTCCTTTTTTTCGTCAGTCAAACGTCCAGTGGGCATAGCATTAACTGATCGAGTTGATCCGCCCCTAGTGTTGGTGTTTCGGTTAAAATTAGAGCGGTTCCCTTGTCCTGGTTTGCGTCCAAGTGCTCGCATCATTTCCCAAGCGCCATGAAGCTGTTCTGCCTTTTCATATGCTTCCTTCATTGATAGAACATTCGCTTCAAGAATTTTGGTAGCAATACTTTCAGGGAGTCCTTTAACAAATGCCTGAAGTTGTGCGGTTGTCCCTTTCAATCCTGAAGTTCCAATCTCCATGCGGAATTTTCTGATATATTCAGGGACTGAAACGTCGCCCCCTACTCTGAGATTGGCCAAATTATTTAGGGCCCTGAGTGCGCTGTTGACTTCGCCCCAATCGGCTAAAAAGCGCTTCTTGAATTCGGCCCAACTTGTCCAGGTAAGGGTCGTTTCTTCATCGTTGTCTAGTTCCTCTTTGATTAGAACCTTCCAATCGTCGAGTTCCTGTCCTAAGCAGGCAAGAGCGAATCGAATCTGTTTCTGGCCTTTGTTCTTATAGTTATCATCGTTCAAAACGAAGTAGTCTTCCAAGTTTCCAATAAAAGCCTTTGCTTCAGTTCGTTTTCCTGTAAAAATGCGCATGGGCTGCGGCTTAATATCTCCTTTAGAGGCAGGTGTTGCTGCATCAGATGCCATCTTTTCTGTTTCTTCTTTTGGGTCTGTAGGTTCTCCTGTTTCGTCTTTCTTCTTTCCTGATTCTGGATCTCCGAATAGATTTACTTCGATCTGTTTCTGTTCTTGGAAATCTATCCAAGGCTGTACTTCTCCGTCCCTAAGTGCGTATTGTTCTCGTCCTGCTGTTCCAGTGAGACTGAGATATTCGTTCCACCAAGAGAGTTCTGGTTCGTCTGTAGGCGGTTTGAATAATGAACGAAATCCTTCTTCGTGTTCTTCGTTTACCCAATCAATCCAAACGTCGTCTGGAAAAGCGTCTCCTTGTCCTTCAGTGTAATCACCTTCAAAGAGGGATTCTGGTACTGGTTCGTTCTTTTTCTTGGTTCCTGAGCGGAAAAAACCACCCTGTTCCTGTAGTCGATGGAAAGACTTCCCTTCGATCTAGATAATACTTTCGTCTGAAACGGGCAGAGCCGTTTGGGGGTCTGAGGGTTGAGGTTCTGGTATCAATGGTGTCTGGCTAGTGTAGAAACACTGAGCGGTCTGAGAGTTCCAACTTGTGTTAAGATCGATGCTCCCAACGCAGTTCGTTCTAAGTCAACAGTGGCAAGCAGAGTCTCGGTCCGCTCCCAGCCTACTGGACAGATTCTGGACGCTAAGTCAAACAATGACGAAGGTCTTTTAAGTCGACGACGAGCTCAAAAGAAGAGAGCGAGGAGTTCAGGTCAGAGTTGAGAGTATGATTCGATTAAGTTGGAACTGAGGGATGTACAAGGTATTCTAGGGTTTATATACGTTTTGAGAACAAGGAAAACTATAAAGGGAATGCGCAGTAAGCGCAGCTAACTACCTATGAAAGGAAATATGAAAGCGTTAGCTAAAGGAGATAAACGTCCACTAAACCGTATAGTAATGATGTTGTAATAATGAAGTGTCCATCATAGAAGAGGAGAAGGAAACTGTAACAGGTGTGGGCATAAGGGTGGGAGGCAAGAGGGTGAGGGCGAGGGCGAGGGGGAGGGCATAAGGGTGAGAGGCGAGAGGGCGAGAGGGCAAGGGCAAGGGTGAGTGCATGAGGGTGAGAGGCGGAAGGGCGAGAGGGCGAGAAGGCGAGAGGGCGTGGGCGTTGGCATTGGCGGAAGGGTGGGAAGGCGAGAGGGCATGGGCGTAGGTGCGAGAGGGCGAAGGCGAGGGCATAAGGGTGAGAGGCGAGAGGGCAAGAGAGGAGGTGAGAAGACCGGCATGGTGGGAGCTTAATAAAATATATTAGTCATAAGATAGAAATAAAATAAACATACGAGGGCCCAGACAATGTTTCATCTGGGTCCCTGGTAATGTTTAGGCCATGGACGGGATGCGGGCGAACGGGTGTGGGTGGGCGAATGGGTGAGTGTGTACATTTGCAACCGGCTGCGAGTGCGAGTGGAAGTGCAGGGGTGGGAAGTGTGGGTGCGAGGGGTGGTGTGTGGCGACTGAAGGGTGAATGTTGACAACGGGGGCGGTGGTATTGCGAGCGGTTGGCGGCGTTTGACGTGACGTGTGGAAATGCAGGTGTGGGTGGGCAAACGGGCGAGGCGGCGAGCACAACAGTGGGTGGCTGCTAACGGCTGGCGGCTGCTGTGTGCATGTGGGGTATGTGGTAGTGTGCCAGTGGGTGGGTGGACGAGGTGAAGGGGTGCAGGTGCAGGTGCGAGTGTGGGGTGGGGTTGGGCGAACGGGCGTCGGTGTTCAGGTGTGGGCGCAGGTGCGAGTAGTGACGAGACTACCTACAAAAAAGTTTAGTAATAAAAATAAACGAAAAAAAAACATACCAGGGCCCAGACAATATCGTCTGGGCCCCAGGAGGTGTTTGGGTGATCAAGTCGGCATGGTTTTGCACGAAAGGGGTGGCTAGTGGTGGATGCTCAAATGACGATGGCGGATGGTGTGGTTGCGGTGTGGATGCGTGTCGGGGCATGTGAATGGATGATCACTGGTAGCCATGGTTGCTGGTGGCTGATGGGACGCATGTGAATGGGGTGACTGGAGTGGTGTGTGGTTGTGATGTGCACTGTCAGGGCGTGTGAACGAGGGGTCGGGCATTGCTGATGGCAGTGATGGAATGCGTGTGAATGGTGTGAAACAGCAGCGTGGTTGTGACATGCCCTTTTGGTGTACCATGGATTTCCAGTCCGAGTTCCATTTTGAGTGAGCTTCCTGCCAACTTTTTGAGCTCGGAATGGCAGCTCGGAATCTGATCAGAATACGAGGAGTCCTCGTAATCCACTCAGATTCCGAGATTTGGGGGGGGGGGAGAGTAAAGTGCTCAGAGTTATGACATCATAGTCTAGACTTGGAAAGGTTTCGCACCCCCCTATTGGCCATGAATAATTAAGTGCTTATATCATTATACGAGTTTTCATCTCGTTTTTTCACATCTATTTATAAAACTATTCTGTATAAGGGTTGTGCTGCTTGGACCTTGTACCATGGTACACGCAGACCATCAATGGGCACTGATTAGCATCCCATTTACAGTAGGAATGCTTCTTAGCATCATAAATAGCTTGGTATCTAAATATAGCTGGTGGATATTTTTAACTGGCTGTGGGGAACTTGATGGAGCCCCCAAGTCAATAGAAGTGTGGAAACACTTCTGACAATGAATTATAAAGTGCATTTATGACAAAGAGCAAACTGATATGTCTATGAAGCACTTGGAATTCTACCCAGATGGAGGGAAAATTGTTCTATCCTTAGAGCAATCCCAAACCTAGTTTGGCTATTTACAGTGTTGATCGATTTGCAAGGATCGTTGCTTACCCAATCTATTTTAGACTTGCTCCAACCCTATCAATCTATTTTTGCCATGTCTTCGATCACCAACTCCACATCTTCGACTGCCACTTCCAGCAATGTCACCCCTGGAACCATCAGTTCCAAAAATACTTCTAGCTCTGATCTTCAGGGCAAGATTGCTAGGGCTGGATTTTCCAGCACTATATTTATCAACTCCCTCAAGAGCGTGACCGCTCATTGTGCTACCATTCCCACTGCTCCCATTGGGGAGATTATCAAAACCAATTCTGCAGAAGCACAGAAAGTTTGCTGTTACCTTGAAGAATGCCGCACTCGCATTGCAGGAGCGCAACAGTGCATGGAGGAGCACCACCTTGCGCTGAAGAAAGAGAAGGTGCTGTTAGACCAAGAAGGTCAGGAGATTCTGCCTGGGCATAGGGTAAAACGTAATTGAACAATTGAGTCATTGTTCCAAAAATAAATCTTCAACCGAGCCAAGCACTCCTGACTTGCACCTTGGTCCGTTCGTTGCGGCCTTTGTCGCCTAAGATCCCCGTCAGATGACAAGGACTGTTGTCTGTTCATTGCGGACTACCCTTCCCAGCGTAGTCAGAGTACAATGCGGTCAACAATGCACCCGCACTTGTATATTTGATTTAATTCCGTCACAAGACCAAATGGGGTGGTGCCTGGCTCTTCACTCAGATGTCCTTGTGCTCAGGTAACTAAGACCCGATACGTGATTGGTATTCTGAGACTGTGTGCCTTGATACATGACACGCCACCTGATTGTCTTCAACGGTTCCACCGCCTATTCTGCAAGCACTAGTGTTGGTACCAGCAAGACCCTGCCTGGTTGACTGCTGCATGCCCCAACTCTCGTCTAGCGCCTGTGTGTCAACTAGTGTGGTCCCAACGTCAGTTGTGACGCTGTGTTGCCAGTCGATGTCGAAAGTGAGAGAAAATGAATAGATTCATTCGACGCTGTGAGCGACAATGAGCAAGACGTGCCCGGCGCTGTGTGCAACAACAAAGAGTGTGGTTAAAGACTCTAGATTATGTTAGGATGGATCCCACCACAACCACAAGCCTCGTGAAAAGGTGATAGAATAAAAGAGATATGTGTTACAGTTTCTTTTCCTCTTCTATGACAGACACTTTAATATTACATCATCATTACTATACGGTCTAATGGACATTTATCTCCTTTAGCTAACGCTTTCATATTTCCTTTCATAGGTAGTTAGCTGTGCTTACTGCGCAATCCCTTTACGGTTTTCCTTGTTCTCAAAACGTATATAAACCCTAGAATACCTTGTACATTCTCCAGTTCCAACTTAATCGAATCATACTCCCAAATCTGACTCGAACTCCTCGCTCTCTTTCTCTTGAGCTTGTCGTCGACTTAACGACCTTTGTCATTGTTTGACTTAGTGTCCAGAACTTGTCCAGTAGGCTGGGAGCGGACCGAGACTCTGCTTGCCACTGTTGACTTAGAACAAACCGCGTAGGGAGCATCAATCTTAACACAAGTTGGAACTCTCAGACCGCTCAGTGTTTCTACACTAGCCAGACACCATTGATACCAGAACCTCAACCCTCAGACCCCCAAACGGCTCTGTCCATTTCAGACGAAAGTATTATCTAGATCGAAGGGAAGTCTTTCCATCGACTACAGGAACAGGGTGGTTTTTCCGCTCAGGAACCAAGAAGAAAAACGAACCAGTACCAGAATCCCTCTTTGAAAGTGATTACATTGAAGGACAAGAGGACGCCTTCCCAGACAACATTTGGATTGATTGGGTAAACAAAGAACATGAAGAAGGATTTCTCTCGCTATTCAAACCACCTACAGACAAACCAGAACTCTCTTGGTGGAACGAATATCTCAGTCTTACCAAAACTACAGGAAGAGAGCAATACGCACTTGGGGAAGGAGAACTACAGCCTTGGATAGAATTCCAAGAACAGAAACAGATCGAAGCAAATCTATTCGGAGATCCAGAAAAGAAGAAAGACGAAACAGGAGAACCTACAGATCCGAAAGAAGAAACAGAAAAGATGGCATCTGATGCAGCAGCACCTGCCTCTAAAGGAGATATTAAGCCGCAACCCATGCGCAGTTTTACAGGAAAACGAACCGAAGCAAAGGCTTTCATTGGAAACCTAGAAGACTACTTCATTTTGAACGATGACAACTACAAGAACAAAGGACAGAAACAGATTCGATTTGCTCTTGCCTGCCTAGGACAGGAACTTGATGATTGGAAGGTTTTAGTCAAAGAGGAACTGGACGATGATGAAGAAACGACCCTTACTTGGATGAGTTGGGCTGAATTCAAGAAGCGTTTTTTAGCCGATTGGGGCAAAGTTAACAGCGCACTCAGGGCCTTGAACAATTTAGCCAATCTTAGAGTAGGGGGCGACGTTTCAGTCCCTGAATATATCAGAAAATTCCGCATGGAGATTGGAACTTCAGGATTGAAAGGGACAACCACACAACTTCAAGCGTTTGTTAAACGTTCTATCGATGAAGGAAGCATATGAAAAAGCAGAACAGCTTCATGGCGCTTGGGAAATGATGCGAGCGCTTGGACGCAAACCAGGACAAGGGAACCGCTCTAATTTTAACCAAAACACCAACACTAGGAGCGGATCAACTCAATCAGTTAATGCTATGCCCACTGGACGTCTGACAGATGAACAAAAAGAGTACATGAAAACTGGGAAGTGTTTCAAATGCGGAAACCAGGGACATGTTTCAAAGAATTGTCCAAAACGAAACACCACTCAAAATGCCTCCTTCAGGTCCTCCTCATCGTTTCAGAATAAAGGAATCAGATCCATCCCTGAGGACGCGCCCAAAGACAGACAAGACGATCCAGTGGCGAGTATCAGAGCGATCCTTGCTGGAATGAAGGCCGATGAACAAGAAGGTCTTCTAAACGAACTCGAGAATGAGGGTTTTTGATCAGGAAGTGTCACACAGCGGTTGGCACTTCCACAGCAAATGGACTTTCACAGTTAGCGCTTGATTCTGTGATAGTACAATTGAATAATGACAAGCGCCTTTCAATCACTGTTGAAACGATCGATTTACCCGCTGAAAACTCTGCCCTCATTGATTGTGGAGCAGAAGGGAACTTCATTGACGAAGAAATAACAACAAAACTACCAAAAGAAAAGCTAAGAAAACCGATTCGAGTCAGGAACGCAGATGGAACAATCAACACAAATGGAATGATCACCCATCGAGTATTAATTCAATATTCAATTGGAGGAAAGCATCACAGTAACTGGTTCTTAATCACCAAGTTAAGGGACCAACGATTAATCTTGGGAATTCCTTGGTTAGAAGAAAATAACCCGACTATTGATTGGAGAAACAAAACGATTCACCTCATTGATGATCGACAAGATGGGACGATTTGGCAATTAGCACTGGACAATCAATGGGGAGAAGATGATTATTGGATTAGGGTCAAAACATCAGCATCTCAGGCACTGGAACATCAACTGAAAAAGGACGAACCAAAGACAGAACTACCTGTGGAATATGAGAAATGGCGATCAGTCTTTGAAAAAAAGGCGTCAGAATGATTTACTACCTCTAGAACTTGGGATCATGCGATCGAACTGAAAAACGGTTTCACTCCCAAAGTTAGCAAAATCTACCCATTATCAATTAAGGAGCAGTCATCCTTGGACGAATGGATTGAAGAACAACTTGCTAAAGGATATATTAGACCGTCGAAATCACCTCAGGCCTCGCCATTCTTCTTTGTCTCAAAAAAAGAAAGCGGAGCATTAAGACCATGTCAAGACTACAGGTACCTGAATGATTGGACAATCAAGAATGCATACCCACTGCCCCTAGTATCCGATCTCCTTACTAAACTTGCTGGAGCGCAATACGTTACCAAATTAGACCTTTGCTGGGGATACAATAACATCCGAATTAAGAAAGGCGACGAATGGAAAGCAGCCTTCATCACAAATCGAGGATTATATGAACCAACCGTTATGTTCTTTGGACTATGCAATTCGCCATCTACATTCCAAACCATGATGAACGAATATTTCAGAGATATGATTAACGAAGGATGGCTCATCATTTACATGGACGACATTTTGATTTGTTCTCAAAACAAGACAGAATTAGAAAAACAAACAAAACAAGTTCTAGACCGATTAGAGGAGAACGACTTGTTCCTGAAACTGGAAAAATGTAAATTCGCTGTGCAAGAAGTCAAGTTTCTAGGAATGATCATATCGCCTGGGAAAATACAGATGGATCCTATTAAACTAGCAGGGATAGCTGATTGGCCAGTACCAACAACTGTCAAACAAGTTTGATCATTTCTAGGTTTTGGGAACTTTTATCGACAATCCATGGGGAATTTTGTGGCCATAGCAAAACCGCTCACCAATTTAACTAAAAAGATGGAGATATTTGACTGGAATACTGAGTGACAAACCGCTTTTGACACCCTGAAACAACGATTTGCTTCTATGCCAGTTCTCTTAATGCCAAACCCAGCAAAACCGTTTATCCTCCAAACCGATGCCTCTAACAAGGCAATAGGAGCAGTATTGAAACAAGCAGATGACTCTGGCGCACTACATCCTTGTGGTTTTATTTCCCATGCCCTAACACCAACAGAGCAGAACTACCAGATTTATGATAGAGAATTGCTTGCCATCATTAAAGGGTTGGCAGTTTGGCATCACCTTCTACATGGATCACCTCATACTATCATTGTGCACTGCAATCACAAGAACCTGTCCTATTATAGAACAGCTCAACGATTAACACCTAGACAAGCCAGATGGTCATCTTTATTATCTGAATTTGACCTCTGAATTGAACATGTACCAGGAACAAAGATGTTTGAAGCAGATGCTCTATCTAGACGACCAGATCATATGGGTAATGATGAAGAACAGACTACGGTCACTATGTTACCAAACGATTGCTTTATTCGCCTCATCAATAATGATCTAGCTGATGAATTGAAGAAGTATATGGCGAATGACGATTTTGGACGAATTCTGATTGATGTTATTAAAAGACAAAGAGCACCACCAATCAAATCAAAGCTACAGGACTGGACATATACCCATGGCATCGTCTACTACCTTGGAAAGATTTATATCCCTGACCGGATCGAATTGAGGACTAGATTGATCAAAGATACACACGAAGCGTTATCTTCTGGACACCCAGGACAATTAAAAACATTGGCATTTCTAAAACGCGACTATTGGTGGCCAGGGATGTACAGACATGTCAAAGAATGGGTAGAGGGATGTGCATTATGCCAACAGATGAAAGTTAACACTCACCCAAAGCAACACGCCCGTTTCAACAAGTAACCCTTGATTTCATTACCGATCTTCCCATCTCGGACAGATATGACTCAATATTGGTCATGGTGGACCATGGCCTTATGAAGGGGGTAATTTTTACCCTTTGTAACAAGACAATCGATGCTTTAGGGACAGCCGATCTCTACATCTCCGAAATCTTCAAACGTTTTGGACTCCCTGACGTCCTAATCTCTGATAGAGGACCACAGTTCTCCACCAAAGTATTCCAAGAGATACGAAAGGCATTAGGAATCGACCACAGGATGAGCACTGCCTATCACCCTCAAACAGATGGGGAAACCGAACGCGTCAATCAAGAACTTGAGATCTACCTTCGGATGTTTTGTACCAATGAACCCCACAAATGGAAACCACTCCTACCTATTGCTGAATTTGCACACAATAACCAATATCATGATACAATAAGAACATCCCCATTTTAACTCATGTATGGAACAGATCCGATCGCCATTCCCACAGCAGCGCTCAAGATGACTGCCCCAGCAGCAGAAGAGCGTCTTCAGATGCTTCGAAAAGCAAGAGAAGAAGCTTTAGCAGCACATGAGCTTGCCAGGCAAACAGTTGCTCAAAGATTCAAAGACAAGTCGATTAAATTCGAGAAAGGCGACAAAGTCTGGCTTGAAAACAAGAACTTACACATTCCATATCAATCAAGAAAGCTTGCGCTGAAACGAGAAGGACCCTTTCAAGTTGAACAGGTTATGGGACCAGTTACATACAAGCTGAAATTACCGAAACAATGGTGCATTCACCCTGTATTTCATGCATCGCTTCTCACTCCATATAAGGAAACGTCAATGCATGGACCAAACTTTACCACACCACCTCCCGATATAGTAAATGGACAGGAGGAGTTTGAGATCGAAGCTATCCTTGGACATCGAAAACGCAGAGCAGGCTATCAATATTTGGTTAAGTGGAAAGGCTATGGATCAAATGACAATACTTGGGAACCTGAACGCCACTTGGGAAATGCTGCAGACATTCTGACAGAATATAAGAACAGAAGACGCCTATAGAACTTCATCTATGGCCTATAACCGATCAAAGAAATTCTGGAAAACCCTTTATGCGCTCAAAAGACGATTCCTTCCCCCTCAGACTCGTCTATTACCACATTGTCACAACAAGAAACACCTGGTACGACTCCCACACGCACGACGCTACCCAATCACCAGTAGACACATACTTTTCATTTCACCAAGACGACCACTGTCATCATCAAAGGCTATTCAACCAAACTTTACTGTACCAAGAACGAAAGTGTTACAATTTCTTTTTTTCCTTTCGTTAACGGACTTTTATAATTACATAACCATTGCTATGCGTTTCATGGACGCTCAATTCCTTTTAGCTATTGACCTTCACATTTCCTTTCTCAGGTAATTAGCTGTACAACTTCCTTTTATATTTCCCTTGTTCTTTTAGTATATAAAGCCTCTCATGTATGTCTATATTCTTTAGTTCCAACTTAATCGAATTCTTCTCTCAACTTCTGAACGAAACTCCTCGCTCTCATCTCTTTGAGCTCGTCGTTTATTTGACCTTTGTCATTGTTTGACTTAGTGTCCAGAACTTGTCCAGTAGGTTGGGAGCAGACCAAGACTCTGCTTGCCACTGTTGACTTAGAACGAACTGCGTTGAGAGCATCGATCTTAACACAAGTTGGAACTCCCAGATTGCTCAGTGTTTCTACACTAGCCAGACACCATTGATACCAGAACCTCGACCCTCAGACCCCCCAACGGCTCGGTCCGTTTCAGACAAAAGTATTATCTAGATCGAAAGGAAGTCTTTCCATCGACTACAGGAACAGGGTGGTTTTTCCACTCAAGAACTAAGAAAAAGAACGAACCAGTACCAGAATCCCTCTTCAAAGGTGATTACATTGAAGGACCAGAGGACGCCTTCCCAGACGACATTTGGATTGATTGGGTAAACGAAGAACACGAAGAAGGATTTCTTTCATTATTCAAACCGCCCACAGACGAACCAGAACTTTCCTGGTGGAACGAATATCTCAACCTTGCTGATATTGCAGGACGAGAGCGATACGCACTCAAGGAAGGAGAACTACAGCCTTGGATAGAATTCCAAGAACAGAAACAGATCGAAACGAATCTATTTGGAGATCCAGAATCAGGGAAGAAGAAAGACGAAACAGGAGAACCTACAGATCCAAAAGAAGAAACAGAAAAGATGGCATCTGACGCAGCAGCACCTACCTCTAAAGGAGATATCAAACCGCAGCCTATGCGTGTTTTTACAGGAAAACGAACCGAAGCAAAGGCTTTCATTGGAAGTCTTGAAGATTACTTTGTTTTGAATGACGATAACTATAAAGGCAAAGCACAGAAACAGATTCGATTTACTCTTGCCTGTCTTGGGCAGGAACTCGATGATTGGAAAGTCCTGATCAAGGATGAATTAGAGGATGAAGAAGAAACAACCCTTACTTGGACGAACTGGGCAGAATTCAAGAAACGGTTCTTAGCTGATTGGGGCGAAGTTAATAGCGCTCTTAGAGCGCTGAACAATCTAGCCAATCTCAGAGTAGGGGGAGATGTTTCAGTCCCTGAATATATCAGAAAATTCCGCATGGAAATCGGTACTTCTGGATTGAAAGGAACTACTGCGCAGCTCCAGGCCTTTGTCAGAGGACTCCCTGAAAGTATTGCTACAAAGATACTTGAAGCGAACGTCCTGTCTATGAAAGAAGCATATGAAAAGGCAGAACAGCTTCATGGCGCTTGGGAAATGATGCGAGTGCTCGGGCGAAAACCAGGACAAGGGAACCGTTCTAATTTTAATCGAAACACCAATAACAGGAGCAGATCAACTCGATCAGTAAATGCGATGCCCACCAGACGTTTGACAGATGAACAAAAGGAGGAATACATGAAATCTGGAAAATGTTTCAGATGTGGAAACCAGGGGCATGTTTCAAGGAATTGTCCTAAACGAAACACCACATCAAACGCCCCCTTCAGGGCCTCCTCATCGTTTCAGAATAAAGGGATCAGATCTATCCCTGAAGATGCGCCCAAGGAAAAGAAAGATGACCCAGTTGCAAGCATCAGAGCGATCCTTGCTGGAATGAAAGCCGATGAACGAGAAGGTCTTCTCAATGAACTCGAAAACGAGGGTTTTTAATCCAGAAGCGTCACACAGCAGTTGGCACTTCCATAACAAATGGACATTCACAGTTAGCGCTTGATTCTGTAATAGTAAGATCAAATAATGACAAGCGCCTTTCAATTTCTGTGGAGACGTCCGATTTACCCGCTGAAACTTCAGCTCTAATTGATTGTGGAGCAGAAGGGAATTTTATTGACGAAGAAGTAACCACCAAGTTACCAAAAGAAAGATTGCGAAAACCAATTAGAGTCAGAAACGCAGATGGAACGGTTAACACTAATGGAATGATCACGCATCGAGTCCACATTCAATATTCAATTGGAGGAAAACGATACAGCGATTGGTTTCTAATCACTAGATTAGGAGATCAACGATTAATTTTGGGAATCCCTTGGTTAGAAGAAAATAATCCTACTATTGATTGGAGAGATAAAACGATACACCTCATCGATGAACAACGAAATGAAGGAACTATCTGGCAAATGGCATTGGACAATCAACAATGGGGAGAAGATGATTACTGGATCAGAGTCAAAACATCAGCGTCTCAAGCATTAGAACATCAGTTGAAAAAGGACGAACCAAAGACAGAATTACCATCGGAATATAGGAAATGGCACTCGATCTTTGAGAAAAGGGCATCGGAACGATTCCCAACCTCCAGAACTTGGGATCACGCCATCGATTTGAAAACCGGTTTTAATCCTAAAGTTAGCAAGATTTATCCATTATCAATCAAAGAACAATCGTCATTAGATGAATGGATTGAGGAACAGCTAGCTAAAGGATACATCAGACCATCGAAATCTCCTCAAGCTTCGCCGTTCTTCTTTGTCTCAAAGAAGGAAAGTGGTGCGCTTCGACCATGCCAAGATTATAGATATTTAAACGATTGGACAATCAAGAATGCATACCCATTGCCCCTAGTATCCGATCTCCTTACAAGACTTGCCGGTTCACAGTACTTCACCAAATTAGATCTTCGTTGGGGATATAATAACGTCAGGATCAAGAAAGGTGATGAATGGAAAGCTGCTTTCATTACCAACAGAGGATTATATGAACCAACTGTTATGTTCTTTGGCCTATGCAATTCACCATCCACATTCCAAACTATGATGAACGAATACTTCAAAGATATGATTAATGAAGGATGGCTCATTATTTACATGGACGACATCCTAATATGCTCTCAGAACTTAAACAAACTAGAAGAACGGACAAAAAGGGTTCTCGATCGATTGGAGGAGAACGATCTGTTCCTGAAATTAGAAAAATGTAAATTTGCTGTTCAAGAAGTCGAATTTCTGGGCATGATCATCTCGCCCGGAAAAATACGAATGGATCCTATCAAACTTGCAGGAATAGCCGATTGGCCAATACCATCGACGGTTAAACAAGTCCGATCATTCCTAGGTTTTGGGAACTTTTATCGACGTTTTATTGGAAATTTTGCAGCAATTGCAAAACCACTCACAGATTTGACCAAGAAAGCGGAACCATTCGACTGGAATAATGAACGACAACTTGCATTTGACACCTTAAAGCAACAGTTCGCCTCTATGCCAGTTCTGTTGATGCCAAATCCTGCAAAACCATTCATCCTTCAAACTGATGCCTCTAACAAAGCAATCGGAGCAGTACTGAAACAGGCTGATGAATCTGGAGCACTTCATCCATGTGGATTTATATCCCATGCGTTAACACCAACGGAACAGAATTACCAAATCTATGACAGAGAATTGCTTGCAATCATCAAGGGACTTGCAGTTTGGCGCCATCTATTACATGGTTCTCCTCATACGATCATTGTTCATTGTGATCATAAGAACTTGTCCTATTACCGAACTGCTCAACGATTAACACCTTGACAAGCTTGGTGGTCATCATTGTTATCTGAATTTGATCTTCGTATTGAACATATACCTGGAACAAAAATGTTCGAAGCAGATGCATTATCCAGACGACCAGATCACATGGGAAATGATGAAGAACAAACTACTGTCACCATTCTGCCAAATGACCGATTTATTCGACTAATCAATGATAATCTTGCCAGTGAATTAAAGAAATATATGGCAAATGATGATTTTGGACGCATCCTTATTGAAGTTATCACTAAACAAAGGGCGCCGCCGATTAAATCGAAACTGCAAGACTGGACATATACTCACGGCATCGTTTACTACCTAGGCAAGATCTATGTTCCTGATCGAATTGAGTTGCGCACTCGGTTAATCAGGGAAATACATGAAGCATTATCTTCTGGACATCCTGGACGATTAAAGACGCTAGCGCTTTTGAAGCGTGATTACTGGTGGCCTGGAATGTATAGACATGTTAAAGAATGGGTTGAGGGTTGCGCACTCTGCCAACAAATGAAAGTCAATACTCACCCAAATTCACCGGCATTAATCCCTATTCCATCAAAAGCTACTCGCCCATTTCAGCAGGTCACACTCGATTTCATCACTGATCTTCCTATTTCCGAAGGCTTTGATTCCATATTGGTCACGGTGGACCATGGCCTTACAAAGGGGGTAATTTTCACCCCTTGCAACAAGACGATCGATGCTTTAGGAACTGCAGATCTTTATATCTCTGAAATATTTAAACGCTTTGGACTCCCCGATATCCTAATCTCTGATAGAGGACCACAATTCTCCGCTAAAGTATTTCAAGAAATACGAAAAGCTTTAGGAATCGATCACAGGATGAGTACAGCCTATCATCCTCAGACAGATGGAGAAACTGAACGTGTAAATCAAGAACTTGAGATCTATCTTCGAATGTTCTGCACAAATGAACCCCATAAATGGAAGCCATTATTACCCATTGCCGAATTTGCACACAATAACCGATATCACGACACAATAAAAACATCCCCATTTCAACTCATGTATGGATCAGATCCGATCGCTATCCCTACAGCAGCGATCAAAATGACTGCACCAGCAGCAGAAGAACGCCTTCAAATGCTTCGAAAAGCCAGAGAAGAAGCTCTAGCTGCTCATGAACTTGCTAGACAAATGGTCGCTTATAGATACAGAGACAAGTCAATCAGATTCGAAAAAGGTGACAAAGTCTGGCTTGAAAACAAGAATCTCCACATTCCATATCAATCAAGAAAGCTAGCACCAAAATGAGAAGGACCCTTCCTGGTTGAACAAGTCATGGGACCAGTTACTTATAAATTGAAATTACCAAAACAATGGCGCATTCATCCTGTGTTTCATGCATCCCTCCTCACCCCATATAAGGAAACCTCAATGCATGGTCCAAATTTCACTATGCCACCTCCTGATATGGTTAATGGACAAGAAGAGTTTGAGATTGAAGCTATCCTTGGACATCGGAAACGCGGAGCCGGTTATCAATACCTAGTCAAATGGAGAGGCTATGGAGCAAATGACAATACATGGGAACCGGAACGACACTTAAGTAATGCTGCGGATATCTTGACTGAATATAAAAACAGAAGGAACCTCTGAAACAATTTAGAAGAAAATGACTTACTACCGCACCAACCTACAACTAAAGCATAATATCCGTTATGTCAAAAGATTTTGCAGAACCGTTGGAAGATATACCCCTACCATCAAAACCAGATATTCCGTCACGCAGATGTTCGTTCCTGCCTTTAAACACCCCTCCAAACGAACGCTATCTATTTATCAAAAACTGAAATACGTCCCAATGATGTCAAAACCGCCTAAAGTATCACGATTACCTCCTCACAAACGAACGCATCTGCAAGGACACACAGAGATCCCATATAATGCTTTACCGAAATATCTTCCCCAGTATCATCGCCTCTCTTTCGATCTAGGAGAACTACCCACATTCCAGGAGTGAATCACATTATCTCTCAGCGTCAGTTCACCCTTGTTTTCAATATGATAACGTTTATCACAGGGTTTGGTTACGACAAACTTTCCCTGAATTATCAGAAGCTTTACAACAAATTATTCAATTAGGTCGAGACATCTCCGCGGAACAATGGCAATATGAACGGCAGATGAATATAAGGGGAAGTGAAAATTTTAACCGCACACAAGCGCAAATGGAAATAGCACTGGCAACTGAACAATATTACATTCTTCTGAACCAAGCGGTACAGGATAGCATGAACAATCCAGAAATACGTGTTACACGACATGCACACCCTGAACAAATTCGTATTCCACACCCTGATGACACAAGAACCCAATCAGAACAAGAAGAAGCGGCCAGACATTCTCGTGAGAATTTTCTCAGAACCAGAGAACCTGAGATCGAGGAGATCTTAGCTTTAGACTCCGACGATGAAATTTGGGATATTTAAACCATACTTAACGATCTCATTTCCTTCATCCTATCGATACAAAATGTCTGCTATTGTCATCATCGCCTACCTCGTCGCCTTCGCTTTTGCGCTCTTGGTCACAGCCTGTGGCCATTGTTACGATCCCGCTCTTGCCGCTGCTTCCCCTTTCCTCGCCACCGCCCATGACCTCCCCATTGAGGTCTTCATCACCACCACCACCACCATCGATGAATATCTTTTCCCGGATTGGCCCGCCTCCCCTTCCTCCACCGCCGCCGACCTTCATCAGCACCCAGATGAGCTCGCTGATATCATTATCGAAGAAGAGGCACCCCTACCCGCTCCGCCAGCAGTACCTTTCACCTGGACTCCTAACGCCACTCTTCTTCGGGCTCAGGAAGCCCTCGCCACTTTTATCGTCGACTACCAACTTTTCACCGGACCTCTCGACGCAATGCTCAACATCGCCCTTACCACCGACCCTCACACCGTCACAAATGAAGAATGCGATGCGATCCTTGAACAAACGGTCCAGCTTGACTATATCACAAGGACCCTACAATGGCGGTTTGAAACCGCTAACCATGACATCAACACCATTGCTGAATGGTTGAAATCGCGACAAGATCATGGTTGGACCAATGGTGGAAATCACGGTTGGGGAACAGGTTAAGAAGTCGGTGACTTCTTGCATACAAAGGGGGTAATGTTACAATTTCTTTTTTTCCTTTCGTTAACGGACTTTTATAATTACATAACCATTGCTATGCGTTTCATGGACACTCAATTCCTTTTAGCTATTGACCTTCACATTTCCTTTCTCAGGTAATTAGCTGTACAACTTCCTTTTATATTTCCCTTGTTCTTTTAGTATATAAAGCCTCTCATGTATGTCTATATTCTTTAGTTCCAACTTAATCGAATTCTTCTCTCAACTTCTGAACGAAACTCCTCGCTCTCATCTCTTTGAGCTCGTCGTTTATTTGACCTTTGTCATTGTTTGACTTAGTGTCCAGAACTTGTCCAGTAGGTTGGGAGCAGACCAAGACTCTGCTTGCCACTGTTGACTTAGAATGAACTGCATTGAGAGCATCGATCTTAACAGAAAGAACAGGAACAGGAATTCCGAAATCTACAGCAATGGATCCTCTACAAAATGAATATATGGATATTAGATCGACGACGAGATCTACAAGAACATGGGTGCGACCGTTTCATGCAATTTTATCATCTCTTTCCACAGAAAATCGAGTTCCCCATTGACAACCCTGATGCAACCATTCCACCACCGTATGATTCGTTAATATGGGAACGCATTCCCCCTCCTTACCCGCCAAAACCTCCACACTATCCCACTTATGACTTCAAACCAGGATATCCAAAGATTACCAGCAGAGTCACAGCTCAAGGAGCGTTCATTAGAAAAGACGAATTCACTTGACCAAATACCCCTGAATCACCATCAGACGATGCGCTGTATCATGCCATTCTTGCTCACTCCACAGAATCTGATGGTAACGAAACAGAAGATTCTATGGAAGACCTTTACGTTTGAAGCTTTAGGATAAAAGACGACCCACCAGCTATCCATTCTCTCCATCTCATTTGATATACAATGTTCGCCTTCATCATCACCCTCGCCTACCTTGTTGCCTTCGTCCTCGCCCTCCTGATCACCGCATGTGGTCATTGCTACATCAAACCCGTCGCTGCCGCTTCCCCCTTCCTCTCTACAGCCCATGACCTCCCCCTCGAGGTCTTCATCACCACCACTACCACCATTGATGACTTCATCTGGGCCAACCTCCCAGAACTCCACCAACACCCGGAGGAACTCGAACCCATGACCTTCACCGCCCCCATCGTCCAAGATCCTGTCACCCACATTCCCTACGCCCACCGCCCTCGCCATTCCACCCTTTCCCCTGTCTCTGAAGCCCTCAGTACCCTTGTCGTCGACTTCAACCAGCTCTCCATGCCCCTCGATGCCGTCACCCACCTCATGCTTTCTACCGACCCACAGTGCCTCACTTATGAAGAGCGGGACAATCTTTGGGAGCATGCCAAACAACTGGAGCGGATCACGAAAACCCTCCAATGGCGCATTGAGGCAGTGAATAAAGACCTGGACTCCATCATCAAGTGGATTGAATCCAGGAAAGACCATGGCTGGACCACAGACGCGCAATGGTAAGAAGTCGGTGACTTCTCGCATACGAAGGGGGTAATGTTACAGTTTCTTTTCCTCTTCTATGACGGACACTTTAATATTACATCATCATTACTATACGGTCTAATGGACATTTATCTCCTTTAGCTAATGCTTTCATATTTCCTTTCATAGGTAGTTAGCTGCGCTTACTGCGCAATCCCTTTACAGTTTTCCTTGTTCTCAAAATGTATATAAACCCTAGAATACCTTGTACATTCTCCAGTTCCAACTTAATCGAATCATACTCCCAAATCTGACTCGAACTCCTCGCTCTCTTTCTCTTGAGCTTGTCGTCGACTTAACGACCTTTGTCATTGTTTGACTTAGTGTCCAGAACTTGTCCAGTAGGCTGGGAGTGGACCGAGACTCTGCTTGCCACTGTTGACTTAGAACAAACTGCGTAGGGAGCATCAATCTTAACAGTCGAGAACTGGTGGACCTGGAACTGAACCCTGGTATTTGGTTAAGGAGTGGGAAAAAGTTGGATGAATTAAAATAGTGCCAGCTAGAAAGTGGGGGAATCATACCCCTGCTACATCATCTAATAAACCTGCGTCAGTTCCTGCCTATCCACAGTCTAATAAATTAAGTCAGAATCAATATCTACATCTGCAAAATCCTTTGCAGACTAGATCACAGGATAAGATGCCAATAGAGAAGATGAGAGAAGACATTCAGGTTATGATGAAAAACCTGAATATTGAAGTGACTAAGGAGAAAGCTGCTAAAAAGACTAACAAGAAATTGCTCCAAAAACAGAAACACCAAGAAGCCTGGAAAGCATTTGAGGATTCAAATCGTCCTCCTACACACAGAAAAGATGTCATTAACAACGATGTCTTTGAATCAGACAACTCACACACAGAGTTGGACAATGATAACTATAGCACAATTCTGTGTGTTAATGACGATTCTGAACTTGAGCCAGGCGAAATCATGTATGTCAGACTTGACAACATGATAGATCCCTTCATACATTCCAGAAATACCCCAGTATGGGAAGTATGAGGATACTGTTATTTGGCGGCAATCAAAACAAGGGCACTCCCTTGTTATCAATGGCAGCCTTTTATTAAAATCAAAGTGTTGGCATCCTATTCTAAGTTGATTAGGAAGAATGTTGCCTTTGATCTAATGAAAACTGAGATTCGTGACAACTATCATCTCCAATTAAATCCACAATCTACTTCTGGATGGATGGAAATTGATAGCATTGCTAGTGGTAGCAATGCTCACCTTTCACTTGGTGGAGATGAGGATGTTGGCAAAATTCCAATTTTAACAGGATTAAATTGGAATGAGTGGTCTGTAGCCATGATCGCCTATGTTTGCTACAAAGGTCTTTGGCTATATGTCAAGGGATCTAAAGCAGCAATCACAAATCTGACAGATTCAGAGAAAGTACTTTATAATGTGGCAGATACTAAAAAGGAAGATAGGGACAGACTACAAACCAAGCTTGAACTTTGGGAAGAATTTCTTGAATATGACGACAAAGCACTTGGGTTAATCACACTCAAACTGGCACCATCACTGCGTCACTATGTTGATTCTACTGCATTAAAAACATGGAATGCATTAGAGAAAGCTTTTGGGCAACCAGGAGCTGCAGGAATCTTCATTGATTTTTCAAAGGCGATCCATTGGAAAGTCAATGTCAACAAAGTCACTGAGTCAGTTAATGATTTATTGACTACTACTCAACAACTTCACACCAATGGATTCACATTTCCTGACAATATGGTCGCCATGTTAGTGCTGGCATCACTTCCACAAGGATGGGATGGTGTCTTGTCCAGTATTCTTTTCACTACGAAAGCAAGTGATTTAAAACTTGCTGATGTTCTTCCTAAAATTGAGGAAGGACAGCAAAGACATTGAATGTCTTCATCATCAAGGGGGGCTGTTAATACAGCTCGTATTACTAGAGGTCTGATGAGACCTCAATGGCAAAACTCTGGTTCGGCCAGTCCTAGTAATAGGGCCAATTTTCAATGTCAATCTGGAAATTTCCAAAATAACAAGGGAAAATCCAGAGATCAGAATCAACTGCCTGCAGGACCATTCAGGCAGTTTAGTTCTAACCAGGAACGCAACTGCTTCAACTGTGCAAACAAGAAAAAGAAGTGTGCTTTCTTGTTGCAACAGGAACAATCTGCTGGGTCCAGTAGATCTAGAGGAAAAGCGAAGGCATCTACCTTTGCTAGCACAGCGTTGATTGATAGGCTTGGATCTCAACCCCTGATCGACAGGGTTGAACCAGCCTTATTACCCAATAATCTCAAAATGCTACAAGAGCAAGGCTTTTGCATGGCAGATGAGATTGAATGGCCAGTTAAAACTGGAGGGAATGCAGAAAATTGCTTTATTCCAAAGAGCGATGACATGGATGTGGACAAAAATGATGCATTGGATACAGTCTCTTTAGGAGAATTTGAAGATGCAGAATCTTGGTATCAGTGTGTATATTTCACTAATTTAAAGTCTGATACTGATAATAAATCAGTGAGGACTATGTTACAGAAGACTTCGGAGAATTCAAAGCTTCTTAATTCTAAAGGTAATAATAGTAGTAATCAATGTACTGCTGTAGATAGCGATAATGTAATCGCTGAAATAACCTGCTATAATAGTGAGATTAAGGCGTGCTACTGTAATAATTGCCTTAAAATGGCACTTAAAGGAAAGTCATGGATGATAGATTCTGGAGTGTCTGTCCATGTAACTCATGACTTAGAAGACTTTGCTGATTATCAACCATTTGATAATCCAAAACCTATTTATACTGCTGATAAAAAATCAAAAGTTTCTTTATTAGGTGAAGGGACTGTGTTCCTTCAAATAGAAAATTCCAAAGCACTTAGACATTTCATTAAACTTGAGAAAGTTTGCTACATGCCTGAAGCTAGTCATAGACTTATATCATCTGGACAGTTAAAGCTTCAAGGCTGGAAGGAACAATCAGATAAACATGGGACAATTTTTTCACTAAAGTCTGGTCAACATGTTCTACAAGCATATCCTAGACATGATAATGAACCTATTCATTGGGTCTTGACTCAGATAGTCAAGCCAGATATACAAATAATGGACCATGCTGCATATGTTGTCAATTATGACACTTGGCATAAACAATTGGGACATCCTTCAAAGAATGTTCTTAGACATACTTTTGAACACACTAAAGGATTTGATGAGAAAATCATATTCCCATCAACGAATCCTATATGTCCTGGATGTGCTCAAGGAAAAATGCACAATAAACCTTTCCCTATTTCTAATAAGCATGCTTCTAAACCGCTTGAATTAATTCATGCTGATTTACTTGAATTACCAATGGAATCATATCATTGTAAAAAGTGGTGTTTAATGCTACTAGATGATTACTCTTCATTTGCTCATATGGCACTTCTTTGATCAAAATCAGAAACCTTTACTGCTGTCCAAAGTTACATAGAACTTATGGAAAATCAGCACAATATTAAAGTAAAATGTTTCAGATTGGATCAAGGGGGGGAATTTAAGTCACATGAATTCGACAAATATCTTGCATCTAAAGGGATATTCAGGGAACAGAGTGCACCACACATACATCAGCAAAATGGTCATGCAGAACATCTTAATGACACTATACTTGAGAAAGCAGAAAGCATGAGACTTGAGTCTTCCTGTCCAAAATCATGGTGGGAATTTGCTTTTGAAACTGCTATTCATGTATACAATCACACTCCATTAAGAAGAACAAACTGGAAAACACCTTATGAAAATCTGACTGATAAAAAGCCAGATGTAAGCTACTTTAAAATATTTGGTTGTCTTGCATGAGTTCTTATACCTAAAGAAATGAGAAAAGATAAGCTAGTGCCAAGATCTGAACCAATGACCTTCATAGGTTATGAAAAAGGATCTAAAGCTTATAAATTTATGAGAAAAGCCAACACAATATTTATAGGTGTTCAATCACTGTTTGATGAATCAGTGTTTCCACAAAAAAGCGAAAATTACAACAAAGATAGAATATTTGAATGTCCACCAGGTATTGATCAATGGGATCAATATGGACAAGAATCTGACTCCGATTCCCAAAGTGATTATCTCGATGATAGTGATAATGATGATCCCACATCAAAAAGGAAATCATATAGAAATCATGATTCTACATGTGACAATCAGCAGACATTGTCTCATGATAAAGATGATAAGGATAAAGAGCTTGATAAAGAGGTTGAAGAACAGGAACCACCAGTGGAACCTCCTGTTGATCCTGATGTTCGAGGCCCAAGTAAAAACAGGTTTGTTGAGAACCCTAGTGAATGGCCTAGGACACAACATCAGATCGAACCTCCTAGCATTAAGAGAACACAAAAAGAGAAAAAGGATTCCAAACGTGCTGAACAAAGAATACCACGTAAAGAGCCTATTCAATTTCCTCTCTGCAGGGGAATAAGAGATAGAAAACCAGACTATAGAGAGGGAAATATATATGGTCAAAAGACTCCTCTTGAAATTGAAAAAGACTTGGGAAATGACTCTGATCCTTTTGGCTCAGATCAGGATGATAACAATAATAATCCTGATAAAACTATTTATGAAGATGCACCAGAAGGACCAAATCCTGGTTCTAGTCAGGATACTCAGGATACTCTTTGTTACGGTCGAAAGCCATAGCCCTAGGTTCTAACCCTAGACTAGGAGAGTAGAAGAGGAGAGCGGTCTAGAGCTAAGACTGTTACTCGACTAAGGTCAAGATGGGGAGCTACAGGCTCTACCTAGCTACTTATATACCTATGGACCCAGGTAGCTGTTACATGTATCAGATCATAAGGGATCAGACAGGGGCTGATACAAGGGATGAAACTAGGGGCTGATACAGGAGGTGAAACCAGGGGGTGAAACCAGGGGTTGAAACTAGATCAGCCCTTAAGGGTCTGTGAGAGAGTTCCCAGGATCATGGGAGAGATCTAGGCCAAATGGGGAACCCTAGGGTAGGGTCGCAGTTAGGGTAACAAGGTCGATCATAAAACTCTTGATAGTTTAAGACTGCTAAAGAAATTACAAAAAGAAGGAGGCACAAAATTTGTGAACTTCTTATTATCAAAAGCAGTTGAAGTAAAATCAGAGGTACCTGTGCACTTCAAAGACGTGTTGAAAATTAGAAATCTCAATCCAAAAGCTTTCCAAGAATGGGTTACAGCTATGGAAGAAGAGATACAAGCTCTATGTGATCGAGATGTCTGGGAGTTAGTGGAATGTCCCAAAAATTGTAAACCTGTTAAGTGTAGATGGGTTTACAATATTAAAAGTGATGGTTGAAAACGTGCTCGATTAGTTGCTAAAGGTTTTTCACAAATACCTGGTATTGATTATGATGACACATTTTCTCCTGTCGCATGCTTTGAGACAGTGAGATTACTTTTGGCTTCTGCAGCACTCAAAGATTGGGATATCGAGGTGCTGGATGTTAAAACAGCATTCTTATATGGAAATCTTGATGAAGAGATTTACATGGAACAGCCAGAAGGTTTTGTCACTAAATGACAAGAAGGGAAAGTCTATCACCTTAAAAAGGCCTTGTATGGTCTTAAACAAGCATCTTATGCTTGGAACAAACAAGCTGATAAAAGCTTGAAATCCTTAGGATTCCATCAATGTCTTTCAGACACAGGAGTTTATATCTTAAGGAAAAATTCATCAATTTTAGTAGTTATCTTATATGTAGATGACGTTTTATGGATGGGCAATAACTCTGAACTGCTACAAACTCTCAAAAGCAAATTCATAAAAATATGGGAATGCAGAGATTTAGGAAAAGTCTCTGAATATCTTGGAATGAAAATTGTCCAAGATAGACAAAATCGATTATTAACTATCGATCAAATAGACTATGCTATGAAAGTTGTTAAATGTTTTGGTCAAGAAAATGCCAAACCTGCTAGAACACCTTTACCAGCAGGCTGTGTTCCTAAACCAAATAATGGAACAGCAACTTCTCAGCAGAGAAGTCATTATCAATCCATAATTGGATCTTTATTATATCTGACACTTGGAACTCGTCCAGATATTGCTTATGCAGTAATCATGATGTCACAATTCGTGGTTAATCCTTCTGAAGAACATATTCAGAAAGCATTGTATATTGTCAAATATGTTGCCACTAATCCTAATGGCAAAATAATATATAATGGTAAACAAAAAGAGGGATTTGTTGCATATTGTGATGCAGACTGGGAGCACTTTACACTCCCCCCCCCTTATTCTGAGATTCCGAGCTCAGATTCTGAGTAGCCTACTCAGACTCTAAGTGGTTTTTTAAATGGCTGACAGCTCACCCAAACTGAACTTTTACTCTGAGTCCAGTCCGAGCAGAATCCAAGCCAAATCCAAGCAGAAGCTCGGACTAGGCCATCAGTCCTAGGGCTGATGGAGCTCAGATTGAGCTAGGACTCCAACTGGAGTACGAGCTGGTGAGCTGGGGCAGTATCATGCCTGCCACCTCCTATATAGGTAGTTGTGACATGTGACATGTGATATCAGACGTGCACCTCGCGTCTTTGTTTATTGTCACATGGGTACCATCACACCACACACCGCCACACGTTGCCCCTCCGCCATTGTCTCCACTGTCGCTCTGCACATCACCACTGTCGTCGCTACCACGCCTCCACACCGCTTCATCATCACACCTCACCATCACCATCGTCATGCACCACTGTGGGTGCCGCCATCATCACTACCGCTGCCTCACCACCATTGTCACTGTCGTCATCACCTCACCATTGTCACCATATCGCCACGACCATGACCACCACTGCCACGTCACGTGTCACTGCCTCCCAACTACCCTGAACCTGCGCCCATTTGCACACTGTCACTGCCTCGTCACTGCCTCCACCACAGACTCCTCCAATGGGGGCCGGACGCTGCATCCAGCCCCATCGTACGTTTTTTTTTTATCATTTCTTTCTTGCTAATGCTTTATTTTGACCACCAGGATTGTCACATGTGCCCCTGCCATACGCCCTCACCCTGACACCCATGCCTATGCCCTCACCTCACCCCTCACCCATAGCCACCCCACTTGTACCCAGGCCATCCCCTCACCTGTCCCAATGCCCAACCCCGTGCCTTTGCCCTCGCCTTTCCCCAGCCATCACCCAGCCCATATCCGCGCCCTCACCCATTACACTCGCCCTTGCCCACACCCTGACCTCACCCATGCCCTCGCCCTCACCCATGCCCTCACCCATGCCCATGCCCTCTCTCATGCCCACGCCCAGCACCCTCGCCCATTACCCTCACCCATGCCTTCACCCATCCCCTCGCACATAGGTAAGTTACAGTGTAGCGTGTGACACGGTGCAGCGAAGGCATACAGTGTAGCGTGCGACATGGGTCGAGCGAATTCGCTGGGCCCTATTGGCTTTGCTAGGTCCTCGCAGGTGTTCTCTGGGTCTTTGTGCATATCTACCATCCTGCTTGGTGACCCACACAGTTGCCGGGGGAGTGTGGTGATGGCAGTACATTGTAGGCCGGCAGGGACAATTTTGAAGCTATAATAAAGGCAGGTATGATGCCCTGCACAGGAGGGCAGTTCGGTCACACCGGCCATGATAGGTGACAGGATGTGGCTTTCATCCTCATCAGGTCCAGCGTTGTGCTGCCCATTGTATTGGCCGGTTTGGGATAATGTGGATGATTTGATTATACAGGCTGATTTGATATTGAATTGGCTGTTGCGAGTGAAACAGCCAATGATGAAGTTCATGTCCTGCGGCCATAAGGGTGCTAACCGGTGTGATGGACAGTGAAAGTAGAAAGTACCCACATTGTTTAAATGGCCAATGAATATAGGCTCGCATAGCTAGGGTTGGCCGGCATGATGGGCAGGGTGAAGTACTGCAGATATCTATTTGTCCTACAATGCTTGGCTGATGATTGAGAATGGGCCGGTGTGAAGAAATGCCCCGCAATATGATTTGGCTTAAATGGCTGATGACTAGCTAGGCCGGCATATGGAAACCCATGATATGGCCCACAATGTACGCCGGCGTCAATGGCCAATGATTATACTAGCCGGTGTAATGGGCCAGGTGAAAGTACCCAGATATGTATGTCCCACAACACATTGTTTACGTGGCCGATGAATATGGGCTGGCATAGCTAGCTAGTGTTGGCCAGTATGATGGGCAGGGTGAAGTGCTGCGGATATTTATTTGTCCTACAATGCGTGGCTGATGTGAAAGAATGACCAGCAATATGCAGCTTCGATGGCTGATGATTATGCAGGTCTGCATAGGCAGCCAGTTGAGGATAGGCCAGTGTGATAAAATCCATGATACAACCCGCAATACACCAGGATATGCAAACCATTAATGTGTATGGCCAGCAACAATGTGCTGTGGCTTAAATGGCCAATCATTATACTGGCTGGCATCTGGAAAGCCATGATATGGCCCGCAACACGATCCGACTTAAATGGCCATGGCCGATTTTTATACAGGCTGGCATATGGAAACCTATGATATGGGCCGCAAGGCGATCTGGCATAAATGGCTGACAATTATACAGGCCGGCATACTACATACAGGCCAGCATGAGATTGTCGGCCAGTGGCCGATTGTCCTCTGAGGCTATGACTCTTTCTTCTACCACCATCATCGTGGTCGTCCTCTCCATCTGTGGCAGACTGTCCGTTTTCATCAGTCGCACATCGCCCACAGCATTTTTATTTGGCAATCTGTTTAACATCTTGCCTCGCTGTCAACAGTGTGGTGGGCCGCAGCAGGGATTATGGCCAGCAATTGGTCACGTGATGTATGTATCATGTTGCAGTTTAGCCAGACCGGCTGCACAGGCAATGGAGTTTAATTGTGATGTATTTATTTGTATTTACACATCATGTGAAAAGTTTTTTTTCATTTATCCTCTCTCTCTCCCCTCACAAAGTCCACCTAGCCGGCGCCTGAACTCCACCATCCACAATGTTCACCGTATCTGAAGTCACCGCTATCATTGAGAGAATTGACACAGCTATTCGAGCTGGACTGGAGGACTGAGACGTCCTTGCTATGATGACCGACAACAAGAGCGATCTGGTGAGTTCTCCAGTAGGAAAAAAGCCGATGACTAAAGTAACATAGGGCCACCTATTCCGAATCGAAAAAGACGCGCCATCTATCGAGATGGCAGCTGTATTTGCTGAGCCCCGCTTTTTGTGGTGGTTCTGTATGGCTTGGATGAAGTCAGACAGAACCGGCAACGATGAATTCATCGGCCAACAACGGGTGGAGCTCATAAGATGGGATCAAGAACAACAACAACAGGCCAGGCAAATACCGGCAAAGGAAGCCGATGTACCTGCATCGGCCAGTGAGGAATCCGACGTTCCTCTTGCATTGCAAGTGAGAAAGAAACCGGCCAGACATGCAGTGCAAAAGCGACGCAGGGCGGTGAGCGAAGGGTCGGAGGCCGAACACCCAGCAAAAAAGACAAAGCCAGCCAGGGCAAGAGTGGAGCTGATCTGCGGTAGGCATCTTGAGCCCCCCTGTAGGCGGTGCGTTCGGCGGGGGGAACCATGTTATGAAAGGGAGAATGGGAGAGGCGCATGTTGGGGCTGCGGAAAGGTCAAAATGAGGTGCAACTGGCAAGACATTGATGCCTGCAACACCACAGATGCTGGCAACATGTCCACAGCACCTGCCCGGCCACGTAAACAACCGGCAAGGGCTATAAAGAGCAAAGCGTTCCTGTCAGATACTGACTCGGACGCTTCGAGGCTCTCAGCAGTGCGAGTGATACGCCCGGCCAGGGCCAAAGCTCCAGCAGAGGCGGCGGCCACCAAGAAAACTTGACCGGCCAAGGAAAAACGACCGGCACCAGTCGAAGCATCGACATCAATGGCCGTCGCCAATGATGCGCCGGCTTACTCCTGGCGTGAAAAGGGGAAGTGGATGTTACAATTTTCTTCTCTCTTCATTAACGGACTTGTTTATTACATAACCATCGCTATGCGTTTCGTGGACGCTCATCTCCTTTAGCTACTTTACCTTCACATTTCCTTTCTTAGGTATTTAGCTGTACGTTTCCTTTTATATTTCTCTTGTTCTTTTACGTATATAAACCCTTTGTAAAGTAGTTTTCTTTAGTTCCAACTTAATCGAATTCTTCTCTCAACATCTGAACGAAACTCCTCGCTCTTCTTCTTTGAGCTCGTCGTTTATTTGACCTTCGTCATCGTTTGACTTAGTGTCTAGAACTTGTCCAGTAGGCTGGGAGCAGACCGAGACTCTGCTTGCCACTGTCGACTCAGAACGAATTGTGTTGAGAGCATCGATCTTAACACAAGTTGGAACTCCCAGAACCGCTCAGTGTTTCTACACTAGCCAGACACCATTGATACCAGAACCTCGAACCTCAGACCCCCGAATGGCTCTGTCCGTTTCAGACGAAAGTATTATCTAGATCGAAAGGAAGTCTTTCCATCGACTACAGGAACAGGGTGGTTTTTCCGCTCAGGAACTAAGAAAAAGAACGAACCAGTACCAGAATCCCTCTTTGAAGGTGATTACATTGAAGGACCAGAGGACGCCCTCCCAGACAACATTTGGATTGATTGGGTAAACGAAGAACACGAAGAAGGATTTCTCTTGTTATTCAAACCGCCCACAGATGAACCAGAACTTTCCTGGTGGAACGAATATCTCAACCTTGCTGATATTGCAGGATGAGAGCAATACGCACTCAAGGAAGGAGAACTACAGCCTTGGATAGACTTCCAAGAACAGAAACAGATCGAAACGAATCTATTCGGAGATCCAGAATCAGGGAAGAAGAAAGACGAAACAGGAGAACCTACAGATCCGAAAGAAGAAACAGAAAAAATGGCATCTGACGCAGCAACACCTGCCTCTAAAGGAGATATCAAACCGCAACCTATGCGTGTTTTTACAGGAAAACGAACCGAAGCAAAGGCTTTCATTGGAAGTCTTGAAGATTACTTTGTTTTAAATGATGATAATTATAAAGGCAAAGCACAGAAACAGATTCAATTTACTCTTGCCTGTCTTGGGCAGGAACTCGATGATTGGAAAGTCCTGATCAAGGATGAATTAGATGATGAAGAAGAAACAACCCTTACTTGGACAAATTGGGCAGAATTCAAGAAGCGTTTCTTAGCCGATTGGGGTGAAGTTAATAGCGCTCTCGCTGAACAATCTAGCCAATCTCAGAGTAGGGGGTGACGTTTCAGTCCCTGAATATATCAGAAAATTCCGCATGGAGATCGGTACTTCTGGATTGAAAGGAACTACTGCGCAGCTCCAGGCTTTTGTCAAAGGACTCCCTGAAAGTATTGCTACAAAGATACTTGAAGCGAACGTCCTATCCATGAAAGAAGCATATGAAAAGGCAGAACAGCTTCATGGCGCTTGGGAAATGATGAGAGCACTTGGGCAAAAACCAGGACAAGGGAACCGCTCTAATTTTAATCAAAACACCAATAACAGGAGCGGATCAACCTGATCGGTAAATGCAATGTCCACCGGACGTTTGACAGATGAACAAAAGGAGGAGTACATGAAATCTGGAAAATGTTTCAGATGTGGAAACCAGGGGCATGTTTCTAGGAATTGTCCCAAACGAAACACCACATCAAACACCTCCTTCAGGGCCTCCTCATCACTTCAGAATAAAGGGATCAGATCTATCCCTGAAGATGCGCCCAAAGAAAAGAAAGACAACCCAGTTGCAAGCATCAGAGCGATCCTTGCTGGAATGAAGGCCAATGAACAAGAAGGTCTTCTTAATGAACTTGAAAATGAGGGTTTTTAACCCGGAAGCGCCATACAGCGGTTGGCACTTCCATAATAAATGGACATTCACAGTTGGCACTTGATTCTGTAATAGTAAGATCAAATAATGACAAGCGCCTTTCAATTTCTGTGGAAACGTCCAATTTACCCGCTGAAACTTCAGCTCTAATCGATTGTGGAGCAGAAGGGAATTTTATTGACGAAGAAGTAACCACCAAGTTACCAAAAGAAAGATTGCGAAAACCAATTAGAGTCAGAAACGCAGATGGAACGGTTAATACTAATGGAATGATCACGCATCGAGTCCATATTCAATATTCAATTGGAGGAAAACGATACAGCAACTGGTTTCTAATCACTAGATTGGGAGATCAACGATTAATTTTGGGAATCCCTTGGTTAGAAGAAAATAATCCTACTATTGATTGGAAAGATAAAACGATACACCTCATCGATGAACAACGAAATGAAGGAACTATCTGGCAAATAGCATTGGACAATCAACAATGGGGAGAAGATGATTACTGGATCAGAGTCAAAACATCAGCGTCTCAAGCATTAGAACATCGGTTAAAAAAGGACGAACCAAAGACAGAATTACCATTGGAATATAGGAAATGGCACTCGGTCTTTGAGAAAAAGGCATCGGAACGATTCCCAACCTCCAGAACTTGGGATCATGCCATCGATTTGAAAACTGGTTTTAATCCTAAAGTTAGCAAGATTTATCCATTATCAATCAAAGAACAATCGTCGTTAGATGAATGGATTGAGGAACAGCTAGCTAAAGGATACATCAGACCGTCGAAATCCCCTCAAGCTTCGCCGTTCTTCTTTGTCTCAAAGAAGGAAAGTGGTGCGCTTCGGCCATGCCAAGATTATAGATATTTAAACAACTGGACAATCAAGAATGCATACCCATTGCCCCTAGTATCCGATCTCCTTACAAAACTTGCCGGTTCACAGTATTTCACCAAATTAGATCTCCGTTGGGGATATAATAACGTCAGGATTAAGAAAGGTGATGAATGGAAAGCTGCTTTCATTACCAACAGAGGACTATATGAACCAACGGTTATGTTCTTTGGCCTATGCAATTCACCATCCACATTCCAAACTATGATGAACGAATACTTCAGAGATATGATTAATGAAGGATGGCTCATTATTTACATGGACGACATCCTAATATGCTCTCAGAACTTAAACGAGCTAGAAGAACGAACAAAGAGAGTCCTTGATCGGTTGGAAGAGAATGATCTGTTCCTGAAGTTAGAAAAATGTAAATTCGCTGTTCAAGAAGTCGAATTTCTGGGCATGATCATCTCACCAGGAAGAATACGAATGGATCCTATCAAACTTGCAGGAATAGCTGATTGGCCAGTACCATTGACGATTAAACAAGTTCGATCATTCCTAGGTTTTGGGAACTTTTATCGACGTTTTATTGCAGCAATTGCAAAACCGCTCACAGATCTAACCAAGAAAACGGAACCATTCAACTGGAATAATGAACGTCAATTGGCCTTTGACACCCTAAAGCAACGGTTTGCCTCTATGCCAGTTTTGTTAATGCCAAATCCTGCAAAACCATTTATCCTTCAAACTGACGCCTCTAACAAAGCAATTGGGGCAGTACTGAAGCAGGCTGATGAATCTGGAGCACTCCATCCATGTGGATTTATATCCCATGCATTGACACCAACGGAACAGAATTACCAAATTTATGACAGAGAACTGCTTGCAATCATCAAGGGACTTGCAGTATGGCGTCATCTATTACATGGTTCTCCTCACACAATCATCATCCATTGTGATCACAAGAACTTGTCCTACTACCGAACTGCTCAACGCTTAACACCCCGACAAGCTCGGTGGTCATCACTGTTATCTGAATTTGATCTTCATATTGAACATATACCTGGAACAAAAATGTTCGAAGCAGATGCATTATCCAGACGACCAGATCACATGGGAAATGATGAAGAACAAACTACTGTCACTGTTCTGCCAAATGACCGATTTATTAGACTAATTAATGCTGATCTTGCCAGTGAATTAAAGAAATATATGGCAAATGATGATTTTGGACGCATCCTTATTGAAGTTATCACTAAACAAAGGGTGCCGCCAATTAAATCAAAACTGCAAGACTGGACATATACTCACGGCATCGTTTACTACCTAGGCAAGATCTATGTTCCTGATCGAATTGAGTTGCGCACTCGGTTAATCAAGGAAATACATGAAGCATTATCTTCTGGACATCCTGGACGATTAAAGACGCTAGCGCTTTTGAAGCGTGATTACTGGTGGCCTGGAATGTATAAACACGTCAAAGAATGGGTTGAAGGTTGCGCACTCTGCCAACAGATGAAAGTCAATACTCACCCAAATTCACTGGCATTAATCCCTATTCCATCGAAAGCTACACACCCATTTCAGCAGGTCACACTCGATTTCATCACTGATCTTCCTATTTCTGAAGGCTTTGATTCTATATTGGTCACGGTGGACCATGGCCTTACAAAGGGGGTAATTTTCACCCCTTGCAACAAGACAATCGATGCTTTAGGAACTGCAGATCTTTATATCTCTGAAATATTTAAACGCTTTGGACTCCCCGACATCCTAATCTCTGATAGAGGACCACAATTCTCTGCTAAAGTATTTCAAGAAATACGAAAAGCTTTAGGAATCGACCACAGGATGAGCACAGCCTATCATCCTCAGACAGATGGAGAAACTGAACGTGTAAATCAAGAACTCAAGATCTATCTTCGAATGTTCTGCACAAATGAACCCCATAAATGGAAGCCGCTATTACCCATTGCTGAATTTGCACACAATAACCGATATCACGACACAATAAAAACATCCCCATTTCAACTCATGTATGGATCAGATCCAATTGCTATCCCTACAGCGGCAATCAAAATGACTGCACCAGCAGCAGAAGAACGCCTTCAAATGCTTCGAAAAGCCAGAGAAGAAGCTCTAGCTGCTCATGAACTTGCTAGACAAATGGTCGCTCATAGATACAGAGACAAGTCAATCAGATTCGAAAAAGGTGACAAAGTCTGGCTCGAAAACAAGAATCTCCACATTCCGTATCAATCAAGAAAGCTAGCACCAAAACGGGAAGGACCCTTCCAGGTTGAACAAGTCATGGGACCAGTTACCTATAAACTGAAATTACCAAAACAATGGCGCATTCACCCTGTGTTTCATGCATCGCTTCTCACCCCGTATAAGGAAACTTCAATGCATGGACCGAATTTTACAATGCCACCCCCTGATATGGTCAATGGACAAGAAGAGTTTGAGATATGGACTCGTTTTCTCCATCTTATTGATACAATATGTCCGCTGCCCTTGTCGTCATCGCTTATCTTGTTGCTTTCACCTTCGCGCTTCTGGTCACAGCCTGTGGCCACTGCTATGATCCCTCCCTTGCCGTCGCCTCCCCGTTCCTCGCTACCGCCCATGACCTCCCCATAGAGGTCTTCATTACCACCACCACCACTATCGATGAATACCTCTTCCCTGATTGGCCCGCCTCTCCCACCTCCACTATCGCCGATCTTCACCAGCACCCGGACGAGCTCGCCGACCTCCATATTGAGGAAGAAGCACCTCTACCTGCTCTGCCGGCACCACCCCTCACCCGGACCCCTAACGCCACACTTCTTCGGGCTCAGGAAGCCCTTGCCACTTTCATCGTTGACTATCAGCTCTTCGCCGGACCTCTCGACGCCATGCTCAATACCGCCCTTACCACCGATCCCCACACCGTCACAGATGAAGAACGTGACGCCATCCTTGAACAAACGGTCCAACTCGATTATATCACAAGGACCTTGCAGTGGCGGTTTGAGACCGCTAACCACGACATCAACACTATAGCGGAGTGGTTGAAGTCACGAAGGGATCATGGTTGGACAAACAACGGGAACCACGGATGGGGAACAGGGTAAGAAGTCGGTGACTTCTTGCATACGAAGGGGGTAATGTTACAATTTTCTTCTCTTTTCGTTAACGGACTTGTTTATTACATAACCATTACTATGCGTTTCATGGACGCTCATCTCCTTTAGCTACTTTACCTTCACATTTCCTTTCTTAGGTATTTAGCTGTACGTTTCCTTTTATATTTCTCTTGTTCTTTTACGTATATAAACCCTTTGTAAAGTAGCTTTCTTTAGTTCCAACTTAATCGAATTCTTCTCTCAACCTCTGAACGAAACTCCTCGCTCTCTCTCTTTGAGCTCGTCGTTTGTTTGACCTTTGTCATCATCTGACTTAGCGTCCAGAACTTGTCCAGTAGGTTGGGAGCAGACCGAGACTCTGCTTGCCACTGTTGACTCAGAACGAATTGTGTTGAGAGTATCGATCTTAACAAAATTTATGACAGAGAACTGCTTGCAATCATCAAGGGACTTGCAGTATGGCGCCATCTATTACATGGTTCTCCTCACACGATCATCATCCATTGTGATCACAAGAACTTGTCTTACTACCGAACTGCTCAACGCTTAACACCTCGACAAGCTCGGTGGTCATCATTGCTATCTGAATATGATCTTCGTATTGAACATATACCCGGCACAAAAATGTTCGAAGCAGATGCATTATCCAGACAACCAGATCATATGGGAAATGATGATGAACAAACTACTGTCACGGTTTTGCCGAATGACCGATTTATTCGACTAATCAATGATGATCTTGCCAGTGAATTAAAGAAATACATGGCAAATGACGATTTTGGACGCATCCTTATTGAAGTTATCACCAAGCGAAAAGCACCACCAATTAAATCCAAATTACAAGACTGGACATACGCTCATGGTATTGTTTATTACTTGGGCAGGATTTATGTGCCTGATCGAATTGAGTTGCGCACTCGATTAATTAAGGAGATACATGAAGCATTATCTTCAGGACACCCTGGACGATTGAAAACACTAGCACTTTTGAAGCGTGATTATTGGTGGCCTGGAATGTATAGACATGTCAAAGACTGGGTTGAAGGTTGCGCACTTTGCCAGCAAATGAAAGTCAATACTCACCCAAATTCACCGGCATTAATCCCTATCCCATCAAAAGCTACACGCCCATTTCAGCAGGTCACACTCGATTTCATCACTGATCTTCCCGTTTCCGAAGGCTTTGACTCCATATTGGTCACGGTGGACCATGGTCTTACGAAGGGGGTAATTTTCACCCCCTGCAACAAGACAATCGATGCCCTAGGAACAGCCGATCTCTATATTTCTGAAATCTTCAAGCGCTTTGGACTCCCAGATGTCTTAATATCTGATAGAGGACCACAATTCTCTGCTAAAGTATTCCAAGAAATACGAAAAGCATTAGGAATTGATCACAGGATGAGCACTGCTTATCATCCTCAAACAGATGGCGAAACTGAACGCGTCAATCAAGAACTTGAGATCTATCTCCGGATGTTTTGTACCAATGAACCCCACAAATGGAAACCACTCTTGCCTATCGCCGAATTTGCACACAATAATCGTTATCATGATACAATAAAAACATCTCCATTCCAACTTATGTATGGAACAGATCCGATCGCTATCCCTACAGCAGCGCTCAAAATGACTGCTCCAGCAGCAGAAGAACGCCTCCAGATGCTTCGAAAAGCCAGAGAAGAAGCTCTAGCTGCTCATGAACTTGCTAGACAAATGGTCGCTCATAGATACAGAGACAAGTCAATCAGATTCAAAAAGGGTGACAAAGTCTGGCTCGAAAACAAGAATCTCCACATTCCGTATCAATCAAGAAAGCTAGCACCAAAATGAGAAGGACCCTTCCAGGTTGAACAAGTCATGGGGCCAGTTACCTATAGATTGAAACTACCGAAACAATGGCGCATTCACCCTGTGTTTCATGCATCACTCCTCACTCCATATAAGGAAACCTCAATGCATGGTCCGAATTTCACCATGCCACCTCCCGATATGGTTAATGGACAAGAAGAGTTTGAGATTGAGGCTATCCTTGGACATCGTAAACGCGGAGCCAGCTATCAGTACCTAGTCAAATGGAAAGGCTATGGAGCAAATGATAATACCTGGGAACCAGAACGACATCTAGACAATGCTGCGGAAATTCTGGTAGAATATAAAAACAGAAGAAACCTCTGAAACAGTCAACACAATGACTTATTATCGCACCAACCTCCAGTTAAAACATAATATCCGTTATGTCAAAAGATTCTGCAGAACTGTTGGACGATACACTCCCACTGTCAAAACCAGATACTCTGTCACGCAGATGTTTGTTCCCGCTTTCAAACACCCCTCCAAACGAACACTTTCTATATATCAGAAACTGAAATACGTTCCAATGATGTCAAAACCGCCTAAAGTATCACGATTACCTCCTCACAAATGAACGCATCCACAAGGCCATACAGAGATCCCATATAATGCTTTATCAAAGTATCTTCCCCAATATCATCGCCTCTCTTTTGATCTAGGAGAATTACCCACATTTCAGGAAGCCGAATCACATTATCTTCCAGCATCAGTTCACCCTTGTTTTCAATATGACAACGTTTATCACAGGGTTTGGTTACGACGAACCTTCCCTGAATTATCAGAAGCTTTACAATGGATTATCCAGCTCGGCAGAGACATTTCCGCGGAACAATGGCAATATGAACGACGAATGAACATAAGGGGAAGTGAAAATTTTAACCGCACACGAGCGCAAATGGAAATAACACTTGCAACCGAACGATATTACGATCTTCTGAACCAAGCAATACAGGCTAGCATGAACAATCCAGAAATACGTGTTACACGACATGCACACCCTGAACAAATCCGTATTCCACATCCTGACGATGCAAGAACTCGATCAGAACAAGAAGAAGCAGCTAGGAACTCTCGTGAGAACTTTCTCAGAACCAGGGAACCTGAGATCGAAGAGATCTTAGCTTTGGACTCCGACGATGAGATTTGGGATATTTAAACCACACTCAACGGTCTAGTCCCCATCATATCGATACAGCATGTCCACAATCGTCGTCATCGCCTACCTTGTTGCTTTTGCTTTTGCGCTCTTGGTCACAGCTTGTGGCCATTGTTATGACCCTTCTCTCGTCGCCGCCTCCCCGTTTCTCGCCACCGCCCATGACCTCCCTATCGAGGTCTTCGTTACCACCACCACCACCGTCGACGACTACCTTTTCCCAAATTGGCCCGCCTCTCCCTCATCCACCGTCGCCAACCTTCACCAACATCCAGATGAGCTCGCAGATTTCGTCATTGAAGAAGAGGCACCCCTACCCGCTCTACCCGTACCACCTCTCGCTAGGATCCCTAACGCCACCCTTCTTCGGGCTCAGGAAGCCCTCGCCACCTTCATCGTTGACTATCAACTTTTCGCTGGACCCCTCGACGCCATGCTCAACACCGCCCTCACCACCGACCCTCACACCATCACGGATGAAGAACGCGATGCAATCCTTGAACAAACGGTCCAACTCGACTATATCACAAGGACATTGCAATGGCGGTTTGAGACCGCTAACCACGACATCAATACCATCGCCGAATGGTTGAAATCGCGAAGGGATCATGGGTGGACAAATGGTGGAAACCATGGTTGGGGAACAGGTTAAGAAGTCGGTGACTTCTTGCATACGAAGGGGGTAATGTTATGATTTCTTTCCCTTTCGTTAATGGACTCATTTTATTATATAATCATCGTTATGCGTTTCATGGACGCTCATCTCCTTTAGCTACTTTACCTTCACATTTCCTTTCTTAGGTATTTAGCTGTACGTTTCCTTTTATATTTCTCTTGTTCTTTTACATATATAAACCATCTTGTAAAGTAGCTAGACTTCAGTTCCAACTTAATCGAATTCTTCTCTCAACCTCTGAACGAAACTCCTCGCTCTCATCTTCGAGCTCGTCGTTAATTTGACCTTTGTCATCGTTTGACTTAGCGTCCAGAACTTGTCCAGTAGGCTGAAAGCAGACCGAGACTCTGCTTGCCACTGTTGACTTAGAACGAACTGCGTTGAGAGCATCGATCTTAACACTTTTATCGTCAACTATCAGCTCTTCGCCGGACCCCTCGACGCCATGCTCAACACCGCCCTTACCACTGACCCCCACACCGTCACAGATGAAGAACATGATGCCATTCTTGAACAAACGGTCCAACTAGATTACATCACAAGGACCTTGCAATGGCGGTTTGAGACCACTAACCACGACGTCAACACCATAGCAGAGTGGTTGAAGTCACGAAGGGATCATGGTTGGACAAACGGTGGGAACCATGGATGGGGAACAGGGTAAGAAGTCGGTGACTTCTTGCATACGAAGGGGGTAATGTTACAATTTTCTTCTCTCTTCATTAACGGACTTGTTTATTACATAACCATTGCTATGTGTTTCGTGGATGCTCATCTCCTTTAGCTACTTTACCTTCACATTTCCTTTCTTAGGTATTTAGCTGTACGTTTCCTTTTATATTTCTCTTGTTCTTTTACGTATATAAACCCTTTGTAAAGTAGTTTTCTTTAGTTCCAACTTAATCGAATTCTTCTCTCAACATCTGAACGAAACTCCTTGCTCTTCTTCTTTGAGCTCGTCGTTTATTTGACCTTCGTCATCGTTTGACTTAGTGTCTAGAACTTGTCCAGTAGGCTGGGAGCAGACCGAGACTCTGCTTGCCACTGTCGACTCAGAACGAATTGCGTTGAGAGCATCGATCTTAACAGTGGAAGGCCGGTGGAGATTTATCTCATCGGCTTGCCATGCTGGAGGTGAGAATGGATGCTGGGCCGGACGTATCCCAGGAAAGGGCCAAACAGCTGGAGGAACGAATGACGCGACTGGAGAATATGGTGGAGGATTTGAATAAGCGTTTGGAGGAAGCGGTTGAAAGCCAGCATGAGCTATGGCGGAACATGCATGACTTGAGTAAGTGGGGCTTGGAAAGTGAAGACCAAGTCAAGAAAATGGTGACATACTTACAACGTGCTGGCCCGAGGTGGAGCGAAGGCTCAACGACGCTCAACGAGGTGGCCGAGTATTTGGGAATCCGGCCACATGATCTGCCGGCCAATGACGGCCTCGAGACCACACCGGCCACAGTGGCTGAACCACTGGGGTCAGCCGATGACACCCAACAGGGGGCAGCACCGGTGGCAGAAGCATCACTGGCCACACCAGCGGTGGCCACACATGGTCCAATGGAGGAAGATGGTTGCACGGACACGGCCACACATGATGTGTCAGCCACATGCTCACCAGTTCCAGCAGCATCCATGGCCAAACCATCAAGTGTCAAGCTGGCGGAAGGTATGGCCACAGAAATCCCAACAGGTGAAGACATAGTGACAGGGCCAGCCACCATTATACCACTGGCTGAAGACATTGCAGCCACAGCAATCATGGCACCACCCGCAGACATGCCGGCTGAAGACACACCGGCCATAATTGAGACGACGGCCACGGATGACATGCTGGCCACGAATGACAAGCCGGCCATGTCAAACATCCCAGCCTTTGACATGGCAGCAACGGCAAATGCAGCTGGGCCCGCTCTGAACCTTATTCCCCCCACCCCGCAAACATCACAGGACAGGGTTCAGCTGCCAGCCCCAGTTGCAGTTCTGCCCGCAGTCAACTTTATGCCAACATTGTTGGCTATGTCACCACCGGCCGTGGAACTTTGCCAGTCGCCTTGCCTAAGCCCCCGACCACCATCGCGCAGTCAAACCCCCGGTTCTTCGAAGCCCCATTCGCGCTGCACAACTCCTAGCCCCCATCCGATGGTCAGACATAGCGAAAATGCTGGGTAGAGCACCCATCTGTTTTTTTTTGCATTTTGGACACATATATATACTTTGGACATGTATATATATAAATATAATTTTGCACAGTTTTTTGCTGTTTGTGTGGCCGGTGATGGTGGGATGATTCATGAAAAAATGTGGCCGACAGTTCCAATGCGGCCGGTGTTAGGTTGAAAAATGTGGCCGACAACTCCCATCTGGCTGGTATTGGATTGAAAAATGTGGCCGACAGTACCCATGTGACCGGTGTTAGGTTAGTAGTGCCTTGGCCAATATTGTCATTGGTGACGTCGGTATCAATCATGGCCAGTTCAAAACTGGCCGCAGGATAGATGCATTGCATGAATGTATTCTATCTACCTTGTATCTACTGTGAAGAAGGCTTGAGGATATTCTCCGTACGGTCTTTTAAGCTCAAGAAGGCCTTGTGGGCCTTGTCATTGGCCTTTAGTTTTTCGTACTCAGCCATATATAGCTGGTGTGAAGCATCTTTATATGATAGCCCTAGCCAGGCTTGCAATGCCTTCACCTCGGCATGTAGACTTAACAACTCTCGATCAGTCAATGGCTAAAAGATAAGAGTCTGTCTGAAGCATGCGAAGAAAAACGCACACTTACAGGATTGGGAGGCATCATCAGATTGCCACCGCCCATGGTCAAATAGGGAATATCAAGGTTATTCCTAGACTGATATTGCATTAATCACGGCTGGCCGGTGCCGGTATAATACAAATGGAACAGGCTTACCCCGCCTGTTGTGTGTTCAACGCCAATCCATGGCTTGGTGGGTGGCCGGCAGTACAAAGTTCGGAACAACATACAGTGACTCAAAAAACTGTCCCAATGTTTGGCACTTTTTGACTGTTTGTGGCATAGCATTGCACAAAGGACAAACACAGCCAAACTGTTGGTGTAAATAAAAAAGGATTACATAAGAACTACATGGAAAACCAAAAATTACATGATGTGATGCATTTACCATGGAGATATAGGCAAATTAGTTTGACACCTCATTGGGACAGTTATTTGAGTGGGCATCAGAAGTATCAGAATCTGATGGTGGCTGGTTCCTGTGGCATGAGAAATCCAATAGATTCCCATCAGAGTGATTGTACCTTAGATTATGCCTAAATTCAATGTATTTAACAAGGGCCAGCTGTTAAGATCGATGCTCTCAACGCAATTCGTTCTAAGTCAACAGTGGCAGGCAGAGTCTCGGTCTGCTCCCAGCCTACTGGACAGGTTCTGGACACAAAGTCAAATGATGACAAAGGTCAAATAAACGACGAGCTCGAAGATGAGAGCGAGGAGTTTCGTTCAGAGGTTGAGAGAAGAATTCGATTAAGTTGGAACTGAGGTCTAACTACTTTACAAGAGGGTTTATATATGTAAAAGAACAAGAGAAATATAAAAGGAAACGTACAGCTAAATACCTAAGAAAGGAAATATGAAGGTAAAGTAGCTAAAGGAGATGAGCGTCCATGAAACGCATAACGATGATTACATAATAAAGTAAGTCCGTCGACGAAAGGGAAAGAAATTGTAACACCAGCATCCAGAGAGTCCCCCAATCCAACATGCACCCATCTCCTCTGCTCAGAAGGAAAACATTCTCTCCCTTGCTCATAATGGTTTCTCCACTTGCCATATTGCCTCCAAACTTGGTGTTGGTGGGTCCACTATCTCCAGACTCCTTCAGGAACTTCATCCCTGCCAACAAATCTCTTGTGGTGGTTGTCCTTCCAAGCTGTCTCCCACTGACAAACAATCTGTTCTCACACAAATCACCCTGGGAAGGTTGCCAATGCTGTCCAGGTCACCAACAACATTAACAGCATCATTTCTCACACAGTCTGCCCACAGACAATTAGAAATATGCTGAAGCAGAAGCCATTGCTCACTGCAGTGCACAGGAAGAGGAGCTTGACCTTTGCTCTAAGCACAAGAAGTGGACTGTGGAGGATTGGAAGAGGATTATTTGGTCAGATGAGACTAAAATAAACAGGATTGGGTCAGATGGGAAGCAATGGGTGTGGAAACAGGTGGGGGATGGGCTGATTGAGAGGGAGGTCCAAGGGACAGTGAAATTTGGTGGTGGGAACATCATGGCATGGGGCTGCATGGGCTGGAATGGTGTTGGAAAACTTGCAGAGGTTGAGGGGAGGATGGATGCTGACCAGTGTGTGAACATTTTGGACAACCACTTACTCCCCAGCATAAAGGAATCTGGGATTTGTGATGGGGAGTGCATTTTTCAGCAAGAAAATGACCCAAAATGCACCTCCAAAAAGGCCTGAAACTGGATGGAAGAGAACACTATCACTCTCCTGGACTGGCCTGCACAGTCTCCTGACCTTAATCTAATTGAACACCTCTGGCATCACATCAAATTGTAGCTGTGGAGGTATGAAAGACCAGCAAGGGGAATTTGGAAGATTTGGGAGAGAGTGGCAGAGGTGTGGAATGCTATAGAGCCAGAGGTGTGTCAGGGGTTGATTAAGGGTATGCCTAGAGGGTTGGAAGCAGTTATCAAGGCCAAGGGAGGCAATACAAACTACTAAATTGTGCATTTTTTGTAATTCTGATGCTCACTCAAAAAACTGTCCCAATGAGGTGTCAAAATGAATTGCTCATATCTCCATGGGAAATACATTAAAGCACATAATTTTTAGTTTGTCATGTATTTATTATGTAATCCTTTCTTATGTACACCAATAGTTTGGTTGTGTTTGGTCTTGGTGTGATGCTATGCCACAAACAGTCAAAACATGCCAAACATTGGGACAGTTTTTTGAGTCACTGTACTGCCTGCTGAGGTGATCAGTCACCAGGATAAATCCATCTGGTATCAATAAGCCCTCTTGCAATGGACCGGCTGGAGAGTTCAAGTTCGACATTGATCAATTGATTTATGAATGATCCTGAAATGATTGCAAACAAGATTGAGATGTATTTGTATGTATTTATACATATCATGTGCACGTTGCTTTTTTTCATTTGTCCTTTCATCCTTCCATTCACGAAGTCCGTCCAGCCGGCGCCTGAACTCCATCACCCATCATGTCTACCACAACAGAAATCATGGCTGCCATAAAAAGGATTGATGCGGCTGTTCGTGCCAGACTGGAGGAATGGGACATCTTAGCTGTAATGACTGAAAATAAGAGTGAGCTAGTAAGTACTTCACAATGGAAGTAAACTGATTAATTAAGTTACTTAGGGCCAACTATTCAAAATTGTCCAGAACGTGTCAGTTGAAATGGCAGCAGTGTTTGCCAAGCCACGCTTTTTGTGGCCATTCTGTATGGCTTGGATGAAATCAGACCGAACAGGTGACGATGAATTTATTGGGCAGCAACGCGCAGAATTGGTGAAGTGGGACCAAGAGCGACAACAGGGGAGCAGGATACTGGCAGGGCATGCCAACGTACCCGCATCGGCTAGCAAGGAATCACACGATCCCCCTGTGTTACAGTTTCCTTTTCCTCTTCTATGATGGATACTTCGTTATTACATCATCATTACTATATGGTTTAGTGGACATTTACCTCCTTTAGTTAATGCCTTCATACAGTGACTCAAAAAACTGTCCCAATGTTTGGCATGTTTTGACTGTTTGTCACATAGCATCACACCAAGGCCAAACACAACCAAACTATTGGTGTACATAAAAAAGGTGTACATAATAACTACATGACAAACCAAACACTATGTGCTTTGATGTATTTCTCATGGAGATATGAGCAATTCATTTTGACACCTCATTGGGACAGTTTTTTGAGTGAGCATCAGAATGACAGAAAATGCACAATTTAGTAGTTTGTATTGCCTCCCTTGGCCTTGATAACTGCTTCCAACCTTCTAGGCATACTCTCAATCAACCCCTGACACACCTCTGGCTCTATAGCATTCCACACCTCTGCCACTCTCTCCCAAATCTCCCAAACTCCCTTTGCTGGTGTCTCATACCTGCACAGCTGCAATTTGATATGATGCCAGAGGTGTTCAATTAGATTAAGGTTAGGAGACTGTGCAGGCCAGTCCAGGAGAGTGATATTGTTCTCTTCCATCCAGTTTCTGGATTTTTGGAGGTGTGTTTTGGGTCATTGTCTTGCTGAAAAATGTGCTCCCCATCACCAATCTCAGATTCCTCTATGCAGGGCAGTAAGTGGTTGTCCAAAATGTTCACAACTTGTCAGCATCTATCCTCCCCTCAACCTCTGTAAGTTACTCAACACAATTCTAGCCCATGCAGCCCCATACCATGATATTCACACCACCAAATTTCACTCTCTCTTGGACCTCCCTCTCAATCAGCTCATCCCCCACCTGTTCCTGCACCCATTGCTTCCCATCTGACCAAATGATCCTCTTTCAATCCTCCACAGTTTATCCCTTGTGCTTCAGAGCAAAGGCCAACCTCCTCTTCCTGTGCACTGCAGTGAGAAATGGAATTTTCTTTTTGTCACACCTTTGAATGAGTGCTGCTTCAGCACATTTCTGATTGTTTGTGGGCAGACTGGGTGGGAGATGATACTGTTAATGTGGTTGGTGACCTGGACAGCATTGGCAGCCTTCCCAGTGGTGATTTGTGTGAGGACAGATTGTTTGTCAGTGGGAGACAGCTTGGAAAGATGACCACCAGAAGAGATTTGTCAGTTGGGGTGAAGATCCTGAAGGAGTCTGGACATAGTGGACCTGCCAACACCAAGTTGGAGGCAATATGATGGGTGGAGAAACCATTAGAGGCAAGGGAGAGGATGTTTTCCTTCTGAGCAGAGGAGATGGGATGCATGTTGCATTGGGGGACTCTCTGGATGCTGGCCATTGTTAAATACATTGAATTCAGGAACAATCTAAGGTACAATCACCCTGATAGGAATCTATTGGATTTCTCATGCCACAGGAACCAGCCACCATCAGATTCTGATACTTCAGATGCCAACTCAAATAACTTGTTACGGTCGAAAGCCATAGCCCTAGGTTCTAACCCTAGACTAGGAGAGTAGAAGAGGAGAGCGGTCTAGAGCTAAGACTGTTACTCAACTAAGGTCAAGATGGGGAGCTACAGGCTCTACCTAGCTACTTATATACCTATGGACCCAGGTAGCTGTTACATGTATCAGATCATAAGGGATCAGACAGGGGCTGACACAAGGGATGAAACTAGGGGCTGATACAGGAGGTGAAACCAGGGGTTGAAACCAGGGGTTGAAACCAGATCAGCCCTTAAGGGTCTGTGAGAGAGTTCCCAGGATTGTGGGAGAGATCTAGGCCAGATGGGGAACCGTAGGGTAGGGTCACAGTTAGGGTAACAAGGTCGATCGTAAAATAACTGTCCCAATGAGGTATCAAACTGAAATGCCTATATCTCCATGGTAAATGCACCAAATTACGTAATTACTGGTTGGTCATGTAGTCATTATGTAATACCTTCTTATGTACACCAAAGGTTTGGCTGTGTTTGGTCTTTGTGTGATGCTATGCCACAAACAGTCAAAAAGTGCCAAACATTGGGACAGTTTTTTGAGTCACTGTATTTCCTTTCATAGGTAGTTAGCTGCGCTTACTGCGCATTCCCTTTTATATTTTCCTTGTTCTCAAAACGTATATAAACCTTAGAATATCCTGTACATTCTCTAGTTCCAACTTAATTGAATCATACTCTCAACTCTGACTCGAACTCCTCGCTCTCTTTCTCTCAAGCTCGTTGTCAACTTAAGGACCTTTGTCATCGTTTGACTTAGCGACCAGAACTTGTCCAGTAGGCTGGGAGCGGACCGAGACTCTGCTTGCCACTGTTGACTAAGAACGAACTGCGTTGGGAGCATCAATCTTAACACCCTGTCAGACGGAAACTGGCCAAGCTGCAAAAGCGACCTATAGTGAGTGGAGAGTCGGATGCAGAGCTCCCACCTGAAAAGCCGGCCAGGCCGACTATGCCAAAAACAGAGCCGCTCCGTGGTAGGCGTCATGAGGCCCCTTGCACAAGGTGCATTCGCTGGGGCGAATTGTGCTACGAAAGAGAGAATGGAAGGGGGGCATGTTGGGGATGTGGGAAAGCGAAGATAAGGTGTGACCGGCCACACAACGATGGCAACATGACCAATGCCGGCATCACATCAAGTGCACCAGCCTGGCCACAATCTGCCCGGCCACGTAAACACCTCGCAGAAGCAATGCAGAGCGACTCTTCAGCGGCTGTTGTAAGCCCAGTCTCCCTAACAGTGGTGCTGGCCACAAAGGACACTTGGCCGACGAAAAGAAGACGACCGGCACCAGCTGAGGCATTGACATTGGTCGCCTTTGATGGGCTGCCATCCTCCTGGCGCGAGAAGGGCAAGTGGAAGGCCGACGAAGGATAAAATGGAAATTTGTTCCTTTGTGTCAGGAATATCAGAGGAAAGTCTTGAATGCATGGAGGGGCAGATGACTCGACTCGAGAGCCAAGTCAAGGATTTCGGCCAGCTTCTAGAGGAGTCTCTAGAAAATCAGCAGGAGCAAAGTGGGAGCTTGCTTGGCTTGGCTAAGTGGAGTGAGGCATGTGAAGATCGCATCAACCAGGTGTCAAGATATTTGCACCAGGGCAGCCGGCAATGGATCGAGACTAGTGTGAAGGCAAAGGAGGTGGTGCATTTCTTGGGCATGGACACGTGGTGTCTGGTCCTATACGACAGTCAGGCAGCATCAGTGACCAATTTGAGGCCATCACTGGACAATACTATGGCCACACAGGAGGGCTCACCCGCTGCTCTAGCCGCATCGGGTGCGCAATTAACAATGGCTGCGCAACTCATACTGGCCATGCAAGTTGCACTGGCCGCAGTCACACCGGTTGCCGCAATAGCCGAAGGGCATGAGACAGAGTGAAACTGCGGACCCGGTATTTTGTTGGCCAGCTTTACATACAAATTGTTCAAATATGATTTATATACATTTGTGTGTAATGGATGGAAGATTCATATATTCAGCAAAATTAGTGCTGCTAGCCGGTCATGCTTGCCAACCTTGCTTCCTCCGCCGCCCTCTGGGATCCTTGCCCTGACCTAATTGCTCACCTGGCTGACCATGCAAATCATTGGCCATGACACTGGCCAGTGATAATTGCCGACCTCTAGTTTTCATCTGCCGACAGCTTGGCTGCTGCTGGGCCTCCCTGCTTGTGGTGCCACATGTTTGTCGACCTCGTTTCCTACTATTTTGGGGTACTTCCTCCCCACCCGTGCTGGCCAGTAATATTTGCCGTGCTCTTGTTTGCTGACCTGTCCTATGTGTACGATTGGGTGGCTCCTCATCCGCGGTCATGTCATCCCCCCCTCTAGTGCTAACCGGCAATATTTTGCATGCTCCTGTTTGCTGGCCTGCCCTATATGCACAATTGGGTGGCTCATCCGTGGTCATGTCATCATCCCCTCTGCTAGCTGGCAATGTTTGGCATGCTCTTGTTTGCTGGCATCCCTTACTATGTGTGCGATCTTTTTGGGGTGGTTCGTCTTCACTGCTCGTCTCAACCCATGGGTTAACGGCTTTCCTTCTCAATGTCCTTTTTCTCGACTTATTTATTGGATCATGAGAGGAAGCATCCGCTCCATATTTTGCATTCACAATGCCATCACCTTCTTTGATTGCTTTGAAGCGAAATGCTAGTGCAGGGCCATGCATAGACTGTCGGCCAGTGATGTGTGAGAAAAACTGTTGAAGGGCTTCCTTCCGCATATTACGGGGTTGCATGATTTTGATCCCGGCCGGTATATATTGCTCCTCAATGAACCCAGAAATGTCGTTGGCTATTGCTGCAAAGGGGACATGACTGGTGCGCTTGTTTGTGGCAAGATCTGCTGAAAGTTAGTATTTAGAATTTATGTATAATAGACCTACGTACGGTAGTGCTGACTGAGATACATGGTGAATAACTGTTCATAGTCGTTTTTGTTGTAGTCCTTGGGAGTCCATGGATCCGGTAATATTGGAAAGCCCTCATTGGTCAGTGTCAAGGAAGCTGCTGGTTGTGTTGGAAGGTTTGGACATGGAGTCAGCTCGGCTTGGTGAGTATTGATGTATTGTAGGAGGAGACGCTTCATTTCATTAACCTGGTCCCCATAGCTATCGACAAATGACCTGGCTGGTAATGACATCTTCCCTGACATATGATCATGGCTATTGCTTGTCAACATCGAACCATGGACATGATATGTCACTTACACATCAATAGCCAATTGACCGTCTGGCTCAGTGTGAGCTGTAAATGTCACTGATAGCATACCCATTTCCAGCCACTGGGCCTTGGCAGCTTGTTCCACACATTTTGCACCATGTCTGTGGGCAAGCCTGCATATACGTGGATGAGTTGCACTGGCCGGCATTGATCTCCGGCAAGCTTAATGATCCTTACTGTCGTCTCGTTTCCTCAGGAAAACCCTCTTCCCTCATTCTTTGCACTTCTGCATCTAATACTACAAGTTCTCCTTCGCTCATCCTCCTGACAATGTTCTTAATAGCCAGCAGCCACTGGCCGAGCCAATTTGGGGTTGCCAAATTTGCCACATCAATCCCCAAGATCTTGGCAATTTCTTCGAACACCTCATCTTGCCGAGTATTCCAGATAACATCAGCTCGCGCCACTTGAAATCCACGCTCTTTTCCAGCAAATGATTTCAGTGGCCGCCAATTGTTGCTCAGCCACGCCGTCAGCTTCTGGATTTTTGTTAGCAAACACTAGTTAACACCCTGGGAGGTTCACCTTGGCATGCTGGCAACTGTCCTCGTCATTCTCAGGTGGACAATTGGACTCGACCCAATGATTAAAAATGGCCGGCAAAATCTTGGATCGTAGTACCAGCAGGCGGCCAGCCTTTGAAGTTTGCGACCTGAATTCGACCTTGTACGGCTGAATGACCTTGCGTTCTTCCGCACTATAGAAGCAATCCGTTTGCAGTTGCCTTCTAGTTGCATGTTGAGCTGACATGATGGGGGAAAGGATAGGATGTAAAAAGATCAAGGGGTGCCTAGTTATAGAAAGCATGTGTCGCGTTCAGAAAACATGTGCTGCATTTATTGATCAAATCATGGCATGTTGGTGGCATGTCAGGGTTCATACAAACATGTGGCAGTCAGGAACGTAGCATGAGGACAAAAAATATCAAGCATTGACACTTGTCTTTGCATTCCTTGCCAATGAGTACCCAGCCCATATTACTAGCATCCAAACGAAAGAGGCATTCCAAAAAAACAATTTTGCGTGTGAACGATGTTGAGGCAGCCAACACTATTACGCATGAGGATGTTGAAGTGGAAACAAAGGCAGGGCTACGAAGGAAGCACGTGAAGGTACCATTGGAGCCTCGCTTTGAGGTGCTTGGCACAGGGGATTCTCAATCAGCAGATATTCTCGATGGCTTTGACTTGAATCCAAATACGGATGCTGTGGAGGACTTCCTAGAGGAGAGAACAAAACCAAGCAAGGTAGGTGCCAATCATATTTATTCAAGAAATGCGGTATAATGTGGGTAGACTCAAAGGGACTATGTGGACGAATTCATAGAACGCATAGATGATCTACTCGAAGCATCGTTGTGCCACGAGGCATGGCCGGCCAGCCAACAAAAGTGCCCTCATTGCACGGAGAATAATTGGGCAGTTTGGAGGTGCATTGATTGCTCAGTAGGAACTCCTTTATGCTGGCAATGCATGTGGCACACACACTGGAAGAGTCCATTGCACCGCATTGAATGATGGACCAGTGGCCATTATGAGCTGGCCGGCGACCAGTCTTGGCATGAATATGGAGGACCGATATTGTTACAGTTTCTTTTTCCTCTTCTATGACAGACGTTTTATTATTACATCATCACATACGACTTAATGGACGGTTATCTCCTTTAGCTAACACTTTCATATTTCCTTTCATAGGTAGTTAGCTGCACTTACTGCGCATTCCCTTTATAGTCTTCCTTGTTCTCAAAATGTATATATACCCTAGAATATCTTGTACATTCTTCAGTTCCAACTTAATCGAATTATACTCTCAATCTTGACTTGAACTCCTCGCTCTCTTTCTCTCGAGCTCGTCGTCGACTTAGAGACCTTTGTCATCGTTTGACTTAGTGTCCAGAACTTGTCCAGTAGGCTGGGAGCAGACCGAGACTCTGCTTGCCACTGTTGATTTAGAACGAACTGCATTGGGAGCATCGATCTTAACAGATATCCCACTGCAAAACCCTGCTTGGATGATGCCGGTGCCGATGGTTCAGATACAGATGCCGGTGTGGATGATTCAGACGGGGGCGACGCTGATGCTGATGAACAATTTGATGGCATTGAATATCTACCTGGAACCGGAACATTTGGAGAACCAGACTCAATAAACTCGGCCAAAAATGTTCCATCTGGTGACGCCTTGAATAATTCATACGTGTGCGTTGTCCATACAAATGGAATACACCATTTGGCATTGGTGTCTTGCCAATGCCACGGTGAGCAGGAGTTACTACTTGACCTCATGGCTTGCCGGTTGATACCGGCCAGCTTTAGCCGAATTCGTACTCTGTTCTCAGCCCAGGTGTTGGACCATTTCCGGCTGTGTAATTTAGAACTAAAAGCATTGGCTTATCAGTTCTACCAACTGCTCTGCCGGCAAACAATGCCGGTCACACCGGCTAATGTCACCAATTTATACCATGAATTTCGGAGGATGTCCCGTGTGTGGCGTTGGATCAAGAGGCTCAAGTGGGCCGGCTATGGACATAACAAACAGGATCCACAAAATGTACCGGCCAGTGCTCTTGTCAACTTTTGCCCTGCCTGTCCCCAGCCAGAGATAAATTTGCCAAATAATTGGAAGGATGATCCAAATAGGTGGCGTCTTCATTCACTTGCTGAAACCCAGCCGCTGATGCAATACAAGGTTTGTTTTTTGACAAGTGGTCGTGGCCGATGGGAACTTTAAGGCCGATCATGTTCGGCAGCGACATCAGGACAATGACATCTGGCTTTCTGAAGGAGGGGGGATGATTCCCAAACGAGAAGAGTATTTCGAGTTCCTCAAGCATGCTATCCAAACATCAACAGTGAGTTTGCTGAATATTTGGCTGGTCATGGCCAGCAGCTGATTTGCCCACAGAAGGCACCATGTGAAAATACTTTCAGGACCATCATCAATGCGATGCAAGCTTCCAAAGCATGTGACATCACCGGTCTTGTTGCCATAGCCTGTGCTCGGCATGGATGCTTTGCGCCTAATGCCATGGCCGACCTGTTCTTGGGTGAGCAACAGAAGAACGTAGATTTTGTCTTCCTCAAGAGCCTGGAAACCACTGGCATTGATCCTCAGCAAGGTGTCATGATCATCTATGACATCGTGTGCCAGTATTATGTTCATTTACAAGAACGCATTGGGAGACATCTGCCGGCAGGCCTCATCATTGATAAAGCAATTGGTCTATTCCATGTCCATGCACACAAAGATGAGTGCTTTTTCCAATTTGTGTCCTTTTTTATACCCGGTGCTGGAGTCGTGGCTGGTGAAATCCTGGAGTCGCTCTGGGCATCCCTCAATGCAATTTCTCTGACTGTGCGCACAGCCACCCTTGCACATCGGGCGGAGATGCTCGATGACCATGCCAGTGATTCCAATCATAAGAAGACACTTGGTATGACGGGTGCACTGTGCAGGAGGTTTGCTGAAGCATCGGCCATGTCCTTGCAATCAACGAAATATTTTGAAGAGTTATCGGCCAGTGCAGGGCTCGCAATACACAACTGGGCAAATGAAATCACGGCAGCAGAGGGCTCACGACATTCTGACATATCGGTAATGGACACATATGAAGCAAGAGTGGTTGACCAGCAAGCAACTCAAACATCAGTCATGTCAGCCAGACCGGCATCGGCAGTACATGAGTGGATCAACTTTGCCCTGTGCGTGGAAGAAAAACAGTCAGTTGCTCAAATTCAGATTCATGGCAAAGCTCCTAATGGCCAACAGAATAGAATTACAGGATAAAGTTCGTCAGCTAAGCAAATATCCTTCTGCCGCTCACCGGCAGAGTGTCGAAGATGGCCGGAAAAATCTCGAGTCGCTCTTATTACAATTGAAACAGTTGCAAGACCGGGCTGAAGTCCTTGAGAAGATTTCTACTATGCCTCTTCATGTCAACAATGAGGATGAATTTGACGATGTGGAAGGAGATACAGGCGACCAGTCACCGCCACTGGCCGTCTCAGTTTCCAGTGCCTTGCCAGAACGTTGGCAACTCTATCTTCCCTCCAATGGGAATGTGGGAGGCTCCTTTGATGATGTTGAACTTTCACTGCGTATATGCCAGGCTCAGCAACAACTAAACAGGCTAAGGGACCTCATTGCTGATAAATCCTTCCACTACTCGCACATCGTCAGGTCTGCTCCACGGAAGGAAATTTGCACATGGGCATGAAGCCAAATAAAAGGACTGAACCATGAGATTGTTTCACATTGTTGCATCTACTCCTGCTGCCAATCTCGAATGGCCAGTCTTGGTGCCGATGAAACGATACTTGCAAATTTCCAGGTTTTAAGGAAGCAGCATGTACAGGCTAGTTTGGCTATTTTAGATCCCAATACTCCTGGCTCCACTCGCCTCTGCTTGTCTTGGATTTGGCAGGCATGTAATGCCGGCCGCATTACAAGCATACTTTCCAACCCAACCGCGGCCGGCTCTATACCCGACACAGCGACTCTCATGGAATGTAGGTCACTCTTGTTTGGGTTCAAATGTCATCCTCACCTTGCCCTAAGTCAAGCGTGTTCATTGGCTGCGTGCTCGAGCACAGCATCAACGGTGGTGTTACAGTTTCCTTCTCCTCTTCTATGATGGACACTTCATTATTACAACATCATTACTATACGGTTTAGTGGACGTTTATCTCCTTTAGCTAACGCTTTCATATTTCCTTTCATAGGTAGTTAGCTGCGCTTACTGCGCATTCCCTTTATAGTTTTCCTTGTTCTCAAAACGTATATAAACCCTAGAATACCTTGTACATCCCTCAGTTCCAACTTAATCGAATCATACTCTCAACTCTGACCTGAACTCCTCGCTCTCTTCTTTTGAGCTCGTCGTCAACTTAAAAGACCTTCGTCATCGTTTGACTTAGCGTCCAGAATCTGTCCAGTAGGCTGGGAGCGGACCGAGACTCTGCTTGCCACTGTTGACTTAGAACGAACTGCGTTGGGAGCATCGATCTTAACACAAGTTGGAACTCTCAGACCGCTCAGTGTTTCTACACTAGCCAGACACCATTGATACCAGAACCTCAACCCTCAGACCCCCAAACGGCTCTGCCCGTTTCAGACGAAAGTATTATCTAGATCGAAGGGAAGTCTTTCCATCGACTACAGGAACAGGGTGGTTTTTCCGCTCAGGAACCAAGAAAAAGAACGAACCAGTACCAGAATCCCTCTTTGAAGGTGATTACACTGAAGGACAAGGAGACGCTTTTCCAGACGACGTTTGGATTGATTGGGTAAACGAAGAACACGAAGAAGGATTTCGTTCATTATTCAAACCGCCTACAGACGAACCAGAACTCTCTTGGTGGAACGAATATCTCAGTCTCACTGGAACAGCAGGACGAGAACAATACGCACTTAGGGACGGAGAAGTACAGCCTTGGATAGATTTCCAAGAACAGAAACAGATCGAAGTAAATCTATTCGGAGATCCAGAATCAGGAAAGAAGAAAGACGAAACAGGAGAACCTACAGACCCAAAAGAAGAAACAGAAAAGATGGCATCTGATGCAGCAACACCTGCCTCTAAAGGAGATATTAAGCCGCAGCCCATGCGCATTTTTACAGGAAAACGAACTGAAGCAAAGGCTTTTATTGGAAACTTGGAAGACTACTTCGTTTTGAACGATGATAACTATAAGAACAAAGGCCAGAAACAGATTCGATTCGCTCTTGCCTGCTTAGGACAGGAACTCGACGATTGGAAGGTTCTAATCAAAGAGGAACTAGACAACGATGAAGAAACGACCCTTACCTGGACAAGTTGGGCCGAATTCAAGAAGCGCTTTTTAGCCGATTGGGGCGAAGTCAACAGCGCACTCAGGGCCCTAAATAATTTGGCCAATCTCAGAGTAGGGGGCGACGTTTCAGTCCCTGAATATATCAGAAAATTCCGCATGGAGATTGGAACTTCAGGATTGAAAGGGACAACCGCACAACTTCAGGCATTTGTTAAAGGACTCCCTGAAAGTATTGCTACCAAAATTCTTGAAGCGAATGTTCTATCAATGAAGGAAGCATATGAAAAGGCAGAACAGCTTCATGGCGCTTGGGAAATGATGCGAGCACTTGGACGCAAACCAGGACAAGGGAACCGCTCTAATTTTAACCGAAACACCAACACTAGGGGCGGATCAACTCGATCAGTTAATGCTATGCCCACTGGACGTTTGACTGACGAACAAAAGGAGGAATACATGAAAACTGGGAAGTGTTTCAGATGTGGAAACCAGGGACATGTTTCAAAAAATTGTCCGAAACGAAACACCACCCCAAACGCCTCCTTCAGGTCCTCCTCATTGTTTCAGAATAAAGGGATCAGATCCATCCCTGAGGACGCGCCTAAGGAAAAGCAAGACGACCCAGTTGCGAGTATCAGAGCGATCCTAGCTGGAATGAAGGCCGATGAACGAGAAGGTCTTCTTAACGAACTTGAGAATGAGGGTTTTTGATCAGGAAGCGTCACACAGCGGTTGGCACTTCCACAGCAAATGAACTTTCACAGTTAGCGCTTGATTCTGTAATAGTACGATCAAATAATAACAAGCGCCTTTCAATTACTGTCGAAACGATCGATTTACCCACTGAAACCTCTGCCCTCATCGATTGTGGAGCAGAAGGGAACTTTATTGACGAAGAAATAACAACGAAATTACCAAAAGAAAAGTTAAGAAAACCGATTCGAGTCAGGAACGCAGATGGAACAATCAACACAAATGGAGTGATCACTCATCGAGTATTAATTCAATATTCAATTGGAGGAAAGCGTCACAGTAACTGGTTCTTAATCACCAAGTTAGGAGACCAACGATTAATCTTGGGAATTCCTTGGTTAGAAGAAAATAACCCGACTATTGATTGGAGAGACAAAACGATTCACCTCATTGATAATCAACGACAAGATGGGACGATCTGGCAACTGGCATTGGACAATCAGTGGGGAGAAGACGACTATTGGATAAGGGTCAAAACATCAGCATCGCAGGCATTAGAACATCAACTGAAAAGAGACGAACCAAAGACAGAATTACCTACGGAATACGAGAAATGGCGATCAGTCTTTGAGAAGAAAGCTTCAGAACAATTTCCTACCTCTAGAACTTGGGATCATGCAATCGAACTGAAAAACGGTTTCACTCCTAAAGTTAGCAAGATCTATCCGTTATCAATTAAAGAGCAATCATCTCTAGATGAATGGATTGAAGAACAACTTACTAAAGGATACATCAGACCGTCGAAATCACCTCAGGCTTCGCCATTCTTCTTTGTTTCCAAAAAGGAAAGCGGAGCGTTAAGGCCATGTCAAGACTACAGGTACCTGAACGATTGGACAATCAAGAACGCATATCCATTACCCCTAGTATCCGACCTCCTTACCAAACTTGCTGGAGCGCAATACTTCACCAAATTAGATCTTCGCTGGGGATACAATAACGTTCGAATCAAGAAAGGCGATGAATGGAAAGCAGCTTTTATCACAAACAGAGGATTATACGAACCAACTGTCATGTTCTTTGGGCTATGCAATTCACCATCTACATTCCAAACCATGATGAACGAATATTTCAGAGATATGATTAATGAAGGATGGCTCATCATTTACATGGACAACATTTTGATTTGTTCCCAAAGCAAGACAGAATTGGAAGAGCGCACAAAACGAATTCTAGACCGATTAGAGGAAAACGACTTGTTCTTGAAACTGGAAAAGTGTAAATTTGCTGTACAAGAAGTCGAATTTCTGGGAATGATTATATCACCTGGGAAAATACAGATGGATCCTATTAAACTAGCAGGGATAGCCGATTGGCCAATACCAACAACAGTCAAACAAGTTCGATCATTCCTAGGCTTTGGGAACTTCTACCGACGATTCATTGGAAATTTTGCGGCTATAGCAAAACCACTCACCGATTTAACAAAAAAGACGGAGATATTTGACTGGAACGCAGAACGTCAAACTGCTTTTGATACCCTAAAACAACGATTTGCCTCTATGCCAGTTCTCTTAATGCCGAACCCAGCAAAACCGTTTATCCTTCAAACCGACGCCTCTAATAAAGCAATAGGAGCGGTTTTTAAAACAAGCGGACGACTCTGGTGCATTACATCCCTGCGGTTTTATTTCCCACGCCTTAACACCAACGGAGCAGAACTACCAGATTTATGACAGAGAATTACTTGCCATCATTAAAGGGTTGGCAGTTTGGCGTCACCTTCTGCATGGATCACCCCATACCATCATTGTGCACTGTGATCACAAGAACCTGTCCTATTACAGAACGGCTCAACGATTGACACCTAGACAAGCCAGATGGTCATCTCTGTTGTCCGAATTCGACCTCCGAATTGAACATGTACCAGGAACGAAGATGTTCGAGGCAGACGCTCTATCTAGACGGCCAGATCACATGGGAAATGATGAAGAACAGACCACAGTTACTATGCTACCAAATGATCGCTTTATTCGCCTCATCAATAACGATCTAGCCGATGAATTGAAGAAGTACATGGCGAACGATGATTTTGGACGAATTCTGATCGATGTTATTAAAAGACAAAGAGCACCACCAATCAAATCAAAGCTACAAGATTGGACATATACCCATGGCATCGTCTACTACCTCGGAAAGATCTATATCCCTGACCGGATCGAATTAAGGACCAGATTAATCAAAGATACGCATGAAGCGTTATCTTCTGGACACCCTGGACGATTAAAAACATTGGCACTTCTAAAACGCGACTACTGGTGGCCAGGAATGTACAGACATGTCAAAGAATGGGTAGAGGGATGTGCACTATGCCAACAGATGAAAGTTAATACTCACCCAAATGCGCCGGCATTAGTCCCTATCCCATCCAAAGCGACACGTCCATTTCAGCAAGTAACCCTTGATTTCATTACCGATCTTCCCATCTCAGACGGATATGACTCAATATTGGTCACGGTGGACCATGGCCTTACGAAGGGGGTAATTTTCACCCCTTGCAACAAGACAATCGATGCTTTAGGGACAGCCGATCTCTACATTTCTGAAATCTTCAAACGCTTTGGACTCCCTGACGTCCTAATCTCTGATAGAGGACCACAGTTCTCCGCCAAGGTATTCCAAGAAATACGAAAAGCATTAGGAATTGATCACAGAATGAGCACCGCCTATCATCCTCAAACAGATGGGGAAACTGAACGCGTCAATCAAGAACTCGAGATCTACCTTCGGATGTTTTGTACTAATGAACCCCACAAATGGAAACTACTCCTACCTATCGCTGAATTTGCACACAATAACCGTTATCATGATACAATAAAAACATCCCCATTCCAACTCATGTATGGAACAGATCCAATCGCCATCCCTACAGCAGCGCTCAAGATGACTGCTCCAGCAGCAGAAGAACTCCTTCAGATGCTTCGAAGAGCGAGAGAAGAAGCATTAGCAGCACATGAACTCGCCAGGCAAACAGTTGCTCAAAGATTCAAAGACAAGTCAATTAAATTCGAAAAAGGCGACAAAGTCTGGCTCGAAAACAAGAACCTACACATCCCATATCAATCAAGAAAGCTTGCGCCGAAACGAGAAGGGCCCTTTCAGGTCGAACAAGTCATGGGACCAGTTACATACAAGCTGAAATTACCGAAACAATGGCGCATTCACCCTGTATTTCATGCATCGCTTCTTACCCCATATAAGGAAACATCAATGCATGGACCGAACTTTACCACACCACCTCCCGATATAGTAAATGGACAGGAGGAGTTTGAGATCGAAGCTATCCTTGGACATCGAAAACGCGGAGCAGGTTATCAATATTTGGTTAAATGGAAAGGCTATGGATCGAATGACAATACCTGGGAACCTGAACGCAATCTGGGAAATGCTGCGGACGTTCTGATAGAATATAAGAACAGAAGACGCCTATAGAACTTCATCTATGGCCTATAACCGATCAAAGAAATTCTGGAAAACCCTTTATGCACTCAAAGGACAATTCCTTCCCCCTCGGACTCGTCTATTACCACATCGTCACAATAAGAAACACCTAGTACGACTCCCACACGCACGACGCTACCCAATCACCAGTAGACACACACTCTTCATTTCACCAAGACGACCATTGTCATCATCAAAAGCTATTCAACCGAACCTTGTTGCACCAAGAACGAAAGAACAGGAACAGGAATTCCGAAATCTACAGCAATGGATCCTTTACAAAATGAATATATGGATATTAGATCGACGACGAGATTTACAAGAACATGGATGCGACCGTTTCATGCAATTTTATCATCTCTTCCCACAGAAAATTAGATTCCCCATCGACAATCCCGATGCAACCATTCCACCACCATACAATTCATTAACATGGGAACGCATTCCCCCTCCTTACCCTCCAAGACCTCCACACTATCCTACTTATAACTTCGAACCAGGATACCCAAAGATTACTAGCAGAGTCACAGCTCAAGGAGCGTTCATTAGAGAAGACGAATTCACTCGACCAAACACCCCTGAATCACCATCAGACGATGCGCTGTATCACGCCATTCTTGCTCACTCCACAGAATCTGATGGTAACGAAACAGAAGATTCTATGGAAGACCTTTACGTTTGAAACTTTGGGATAAAAGACGATCCACCAGCTATCCATTTCCTCATCCCACTCGATACACAATGTTCGCCTTCATCATCACCCTCGCCTACCTCGTCGCCTTTGCCCTCGCCCTCTTGATCACTGCGTGTGGTCATTGTTACATTGAACCCGTCGCCGCCGCCTCCCCTTTCCTCGCCACGGCCCATGACCTCCCCCTCGAGGTCTTCGTCACCACCACCACCACCATTGATGATTTCGTCTGGGCCGACCTCCCAGAACTTCACCAGCACCCAGAGGAGCTCGAACCCATGACCTTCGCCACCCCCATTGTCCAGGATCCCGTCACCCACATTCCCTATGCCCACCGCCCTCGCCACTCTGTCCTCTCCCCCGTCTCTGAAGCCCTCAGCACCCTCGTCGTCGACTTCAACCAGCTCTCCATGCCCCTCGACGCCGTCACCCATCTTATGCTCTCCACCGACCCACAATGCCTCACATATGAAGAGCGAGACAATCTTTGGGAGCACGCCAAACAGCTGGAGCGGGTCACGAAGACCCTCCAATGGCGCATCGAGGCTGCCAATAAGGATCTGGACTCCATAATCAAATGGATCGAATCCAGGAAGGACCATGGCTGGACCACGGACGCACAATGGTAGAAGTCGGTGACTTCTCGCATACGAAGGGGGTAATGTTACAGTTTCCTTCTCCTCTTCTATGATGGACACTTCATTATTACAACATCATTACTATACGGTTTAGTGGACGTTTATCTCCTTTAGCTAACGCTTTCATATTTCCTTTCATAGGTAGTTAGCTGCGCTTACTGCGCATTCCCTTTATAGTTTTCCTTGTTCTCAAAACGTATATAAACCCTAGAATACCTTGTACATCCCTCAGTTCCAACTTAATCGAATCATACTCTCAACTCTGACCTGAACTCCTCGCTCTCTTCTTTTGAGCTCGTCGTCGACTTAAAAGACCTTCGTCATCGTTTGACTTAGCGTCCAGAATCTGTCCAGTAGGCTGGGAGCGGACCGAGACTCTGCTTGCCACTGTTGACTTAGAACGAACTGCGTTGGGAGCATCGATCTTAACAGGTGGCAGGAAGAAGTCATGCTTGTGACATATGAAATGCAATGGACAGTTCGTTATTTCATTCACAAAAGTGACAAGTGGAAGTTGGCTTGGGTTGCCGGCAGATCGCCAAGTACAGTATTGGCCGGCCAAAGTGATTTGAGACAGACCTCTGAGGGAGCATTGGCCTATATCCATCGTCAATACACGCTGTGGCATCGGTTGGCCACCATTGCTGATGACCGCTTTCGGTCAGCCAATGAACAGTTCAATTCCTTAATTAGGCAGTAGATATATGTGATTTCATTGGGCAGTGCAATTTTCTTATCCGACCATCAACACTCAGATAACCACAATGTCCCAAAACATGCTTACCATTTTCAGCCCGTTTTCTTTCCAGGCTGGATCGCAACGCAAAGAGCATGTCCTCACTCAGGAGGTTATTCACTATGGCAAATCCTGGTTCAGGCAAACCTTGTTGAGTCTCAGCAAGGCCAGCAGCATGGCGCAAAAATGGATGCAGAAAGTGCTGCAGATAGAGCTCATACGTAACCCAATTGTCATTCATATATTGTCTTCAGCGATAGCCATAGTTATTTGTGATGTCATTTCTTGGCATCGTGACTGCGACTGGCCAAGTCATAGACGTGCCAATCATAGTGCATTCGCTGGCCGAAAGCTTGGCTCGCCGGCCAGACTCAGATCTGCCACTCACTTTTCATCCCGATCTCCTCGCTACCCTTGACATCGGCACCGATCCTGAAAATTACGGCTGTTTGGTGGACAAATATGAATACAATTGGTGGAATGCAGGCAGCCCGCCGGCCACCGGCTGCATTTTCAACAGTGAAACTTTGGATAGGTGCCTTGCAACTCACCGGCAACAGTTGGCCAATTTACCCCGCCACCTGAAGCCCATCAAACATGTGACTACCGGTCCCCCGACCGGCAACGCTTGTGCAAATTGTCACCAATTGCTGGCCGAGGTCCAAGGCATCCATGGTTTTGCACAGGCCATGGAAACGTCCACGTTTAACCAAGGAGACTTGGATGCCCGGTGAGCAGCAGGGTTTTTCTTGCTGCACGAGAAAGTGGTCATGAAGGAGATGTCTGCCGCACCGGCTACTGGCGATGCCCTGCCCAGGAGCCATCAAAAAGTTTACACCAGGTCACAGCTCGTCATGGAGCATGCACAGGCGGACCTGGACCGTCTGCAAGCACTACCGGCCAGCTCGGCCAAGTGGACTTGGGGCACGGACCTCACCATCAATGATGTCCTCACGATAGACCGGCCATCTGTTGGCAAAGTTCATTCAGGGTACAACAAATCCCTTCCCATTGGTGTAATGCAGGGAAAGTGGTCTCGCACACCCTCGGACCCGACTGGATCTGGTATGTATGACAACCTTCGGTTGGACTTCCCTTCCATACCCCTTCTGTCAGAGTCTGAGGCAGTTGGCAAGCCTGGCCACTTTGCGACATTGAGAACTGCAAGAGCGGCAGGTGACTTGTGGTTGGCCGATCGAGCAGGATCGGTCGCGAGCCAGCCGGTATTTCCAACCGGCCAGCCAGGGTCAGCAAGAGTGGCAGGCAGTTTATGGCTGGCCAGTGACTCAATGTCAGCCGGTGTGGAAGATGAAGACGATGCTGAGGTTTCTGAAGATGGGTCGGACAAGGGGTCGGCAAGAGTGGCAGGGAGCTTATGGCTGGCCGGTGACTCGGAGTTGGCCGGTGCAGACGATGCAGAAGAAGCTGACATTTCTGAAGATGGGTCAGACAAGCCAACTGCAAGAGCAGCTGCAAGTATGTGGTTGGCTGATGCTGGGATGGACACGCAGACAGCGAGAGAAGCTGCCGATCTCTGGTTGGCTGATGAAGAGATGCCAGATGTTAACCAGCCGGCCACAGCCCATGCTGCAGGTGCGCTGTGGTTAATGGACGACGAAGACAATGATGATGGGGAGAACGAGGACGACCTGGAGTATGTAGGGGATGGAGGACACGATTCAACCATGTTGCCGGCCTCGCAACTTGTGGCCCCATTGGAACAGATAACCCTTCCGGGACGTCACGTTTACGGACCATCTGACTTTGACTTTGTAGATGAGTCTTGGTTGTAAAAACATAGCCAATAATATAGGAATGCAATTTTGTTAATCATTGCAATTTTAATCATACAACTGGCCGAACAGTTACTGGTTACACAATGCCGACCAGCCTCTAATCTGGGATTTCATCACACCGGCCCATCCTCAATTGGCTACCTGTATAATTGGCCATTTAAGTCGGGTCATATTGTGGGCCATACCATGGATTTCCGTATGCTGGCCTATATAACCATCGGCCATTGAAGCCGGCGCACTTTGTGGGCCATATCATGGTCCCGGTCATATCATTGCTTTCCATATGCCGGCCTATCTAATTATCAGCCATTTGTGGGCCATATCATCTATTTTTTACACCAGTCCATTCTCAATCAGCTACCTGTGCTGGCCTGCAGAATCATCAGCAAGTTGCATATTGCTGGTCATATTCTTTCATGTCACCCATACATTGTAGGACAAATAAATATATGCAGTACTTCATCCTGCCCATCATACCGGCCAATATTAGCTATGCCAGCCTATATTCATCGGCCATTTAAGCGATGTGTTGGACATACTTTCACCCGGCCCATTACACCGGCTAATGTTGACAACAAGGCAAGATGTTAAACAGGTGGCCAGATAAAAACGCTGTGGGCGATGTGCGACTGATGAAAACGGACAGTCTGCCACAGATCGAGAGGACGACCACGATGATGGTGGTTGGTAGAAAGAGTCAGCCTCAGACCACTGGCTGACCATCTCATGTGGGCCTGTCCTATACCGGCCTGTATAATGAAGTTATCGGCAATTTAAGCCAAATCATATTGCAGGGCATTTCTTCACACCGGCCCATTCTCAATCATCAGCCAAGCATTGTAAGACAAATAAATATCTGCAGTACTTCACCCTGCCCATCATGCCGGCCAACCCTAGCTATGCGAGCCTATATTCATCGGCCATTTAAACAATGTGGGTACTTTCTACTTTCACCGTCCATCACATCGGTTAACGCCCTTACAGCCGCAGGACATGAACTTCGTCATTGGCCGTTTCACTCGCAACAGCCAATTCAATATCATATCAGCCTGTATAATCAAATCATCCACATTATCCCAAACCGGCAAATACAATGGGCAGCACAGTGACCAAACTGCCCTCCTGTGCAGGGCATCATACCTGCCTTTATTATAGCTCCAAAATTGTCCCTGCCAGCCTACAATGTACTGCCGTCACCACACTCCCCCAGCAACCGTGTGGGTCGCTAAGCAGGATGGTAGATATGCCCAAAGACCCAGAGAACACCTGCGAGGACCTAGCGAAGCCAATAGAGCCCAGCAAATTCACTCGACCCATGTTGCATGCTACACTGTATGCCTTTGCTGCACCGTGTCACACGCTACACTGTAACTTACCTACCTGCCCCTCGCCCATGCCCTCTCCCATGCCCATGCCCTCTCTCATGCCCACATTCAGCACCCTCACCCATTACCCTCGCCCATGCCCACGCCCACGCCCATCCCCTCGCCCATGCCATCCCCTCGCCTATCCCCTCTCCCATGCCCTCGCCTACACCCACACCCACGCTCACACCCTCGCCTCACCTCACCTGTACACCATGATCCCACGCCCACACTCATACCCACCCTCTACCCATGCCCACCCACTAACTACCCACTTCTACCCACCAACATGACCAGCCACTGACCAACCACTGATTAATCATATATAATTATTTCAATATAAATTTTTGTATTAAACATAATGAAAAAAAATTTTGATCTAGTTTTGTGAGAGCTTATTCCCACTAAATGAACAGTGTAGTTAAGCCTAGTGGATGGGCAGATGGTTTTGACTTAATTTTGAGTGCTCTGTCATGACACCATATATTTTTCTGTAATTTTCTGTAATTTATTCAGTAAAGTACCATGCAGGTCTGTAGCTAAAAATAGAATGAAACTAGAATATGGATGTGTAATCACTTCACCAATCATCCAAATTCTAATTCTAGCCAACTCCTTGTTAGGATGATTCATAGGTGAGATAGTTATAGCATCCACTTAGCCTGAGAAGTGCTTTACCCACCCAGCCCACTCCTCCCCTCCTTGTCTCAGACCAAACTCTTGAGATAATGTGAAAATATGACATTTTAAAAAGTCCTCCAAGTCATTGACACCTGATGTATTACTTGTGGGAATATGTATATATGAGAAATGTGAGAAATGTGAGAAATGGACAGCACTTAACACTCCCCCCCCCTTCCGAGTGGATTCCGAGCTCATTCCGAGTATTCCAAGCGGAATCTGAGCCCATTCCGAGTTCATTCCGAGTTATGCCAAAAATGCTCGGAATTCCGAGCAGACTCCGAGTTCATTCCGAGCCCATTCCAAGTCCATTCCGAGCTCACAGGAATCCGAGGTGAACTCGGAATGAACTCGGAATGAATCCATTTTGAATCCATTCTCAGTGCCATAGAGGAGTAATATTTGCAAGTTATCACCAAGCTCAAGTATACATAGACCCTCCACCTCTTTGAAGTCTCCTACTATGGTATAAAGTGTACTGGCACATGCCACACTCTCACACTAGTCATATATGACCTCAGTGGCTTAATTCTGAATATGTATCATCAATATTCTCTGCATTATTGTTCAAATATGTGTCATCACGCATGGTGACTGCAATCTAAGCACAATGTACTGTACATATATGTATGTTCTACATATCCTCATCCTCATCAGAATCTCCTAACCCTCCCTCATTAACCCTCTTTTCCTGCTTTTCAATGACATGCTTTGCATGATAGAAAAGCATGGTATGCAGAAACCAGTGGAAGTTTGAAGATGTCATCCTCCTCAAGATGTTGTCAAATCCACCCAACCAAGCATTCAACTGCTCACAAGCTTGTGTATTAAATGCCCGCTTATAATATTGTCTGCCCCTTTCATCTATCTCCACAATCACTAAATTTGGGGCAGATCCATCCAGTGGTGCTGGATTGCACCATTTACGACACAATGCATCAGTTGCTTTATGGTTAACATAGTGATAAGAATCCACAATGAATCTACTGGTATTTTTCCACCTTTCCCATGATCCATTGGAAATACTTGTTCGAAGCACCAAGCAGGCCTTGTCAATACAGATGTATGCAGGTTTACTCTCCTCAGTTGGATAAACATGTTCTAAAAATTGCAACATATTTGTTGGAGATTCAGATTTCGTGAACTTTCTCCATGCAATGACAACACCACATGGTGCACAAATGGTTTCAACACAATAGGTTCTTGGAGGTCTGAAGAGTGCTGCATGTCCTTCAACAGTTCCTTTGGCACTACTTTCAATATCATGGGGTTGCTGTGCTTGATCAGCAGTATGCATCCAAGGCCATGTTTCATCTGATCTTCTCATGGCCCTTCTGTATCCTCCAAGCACATTTGTTCTGTGTTTGATGACATGTCTTTGCCATGTTTCTTGATGTTGTGCACATGCTTGTGTACCTTGTATTTTAATAGTGTTGCAACCTGTTACATGGCACAATCTGCCCACCAAATTTTCATGAAATGCACAATACACCCCACCACGTGCATTCAGCAAGTCAGCAGTACAGTTTACATATCCACAATGCTGAAAACTATGAATATAAATTCAGAGGGAATAATATGTGAACTTACAGTATGTCCTATCACAATTCCATCCACTACAACCATTTTCACAGGTGCACAATTTTCAACAATGTTTGTCTGAAATAGTGGGGTAATTGATGCATCATCCATACCAATGATAGCTGATGGGTCTATGCCACCAGTATTTGCAGACCTTTCTCGATATATTTGGGTGCATTCATTGCAGCTGTGTTGTGTTGAAATGCCAATGATGCCACCATTTCCTAAAATTTCAAATGCTTCTCTTGTGACACTATCTATTGGCAGGCCATCTGCCATTGTCACATTGACACCAGACTCAGCAGCCTGCATCCTTAATGACTCTTGAACAAAAGCTTGCCATATCTGCCTTCTTGCCACTTTTACACACTCAAAACCAGTATTCCAAAACTGAGCATAAGTGGCAGGTGATGCATGAAAATTATAGATTCCACTCATAACAGCAGATGTAAACAGCCTATCAACCCATAGATTCTGCCCTATCTTCATATATTTGGCAGAATTCAAATATACCCTGTCATATCTATCTTGAGGTTGGATAGGGACTCTCTCATGATCAGCATAATAGACTGTCCTGCAATCTGGACAGAAACCACTTAGCACAGGCACTTGCTCATAGGAGATAAAGCCTTTAACCAGAGTGACCAAAGGAATATCCCTTGCTTTTGTATGTTGTAGCAGGGCCCTAGGATTACAGCTCATAGTCTCACAGACAACAGAATCAGGACAAATGATATGTACTGGAGATATATCTTTATGTGAGACTGGCTTTAACTTCCCCTTGAACTTTCCTTTATCATTATAAGGATGCAGTTTCAGCAATTTAGCAAGAGAGTCCAGCTTCAAACATAACTTTGTTTTGATTTTTTCATTGTCATCATTATCATCTGTTTGCAGCATTGGTTTTCCTTCTATCTTTTGCAGTATTGCCTGATATAGACATCTTATCCAACTAGTGATAGCAGTGGATACTTCTCCTCTATGCTGTCGTGTTTGTTGATGTGCATGGAGACTGATAAGGGTTGTATTTTCAGTGATGGAAAACAGAATGATAAGCACCGTTGATAGAGATATTGCAGGATCAAAATTGGATTCAACAAACTTGCAGAATGTCTGGAATTGTAGGCCAGGAAAAGCTTGCTCTGGTCTTGCTGCAGCCATTGGAATTAAGCTAATCATCCACAAGCACAGAAAACAACTTGATAGTGCATTCAATGGGCATAAGACAAACATAGAGAGACTACAAAGTTTACATATGTACAAGAGTTTGGATGGACAGAAAGCTTACTTCTTTGTCAATTTCTTTGTCCCTTTCTTCTTCTTGGATCCTCCATCATCATCTGCTACTTTGTGTTGCTTCTTCTTCCCCTTGCTAGCTGAAATGTCATCCTGCTTCTTAAAATATCCCACCAAATCCACAAAGTTATACCCATTTTGCTTTGTGTAACCCCACACTGTCAAGTCATCTGGAGCATCCTCTTCTCCTTCCAACCATGCCTGCATCATTGGATAATCAGAGACCTTTGCCAATTTTTTGACATGTGAGTGCCACATGGAAGGGGAGACAAACAATTTGACAAGGTCTGTCACATTGGGTTTCCTCTGTGCTGGCCATTGACCCTTAGAAGCCATGTCATCTACTGTATGCTGAGCCTCCATACAAGCCTTATACTTTTGGTAATATGACTTCAATGACTTGTCATCTTTATCAGTTAGATGACTAGGTATGTTCAAAATGGCAATAAGGTCTGCAGCAGATAATTGATCAGGATGTGCTGTGGAGACACTAGAAGCCCTTGCTGTTGACAAAGTTGAAGCACTGTGACTGGGAATGTTAGTAGGTTCAGATGAGGCTTCATCCTGCAGCATATGTTAAATTCAAGTAAATTGAAGTGGAATGAAAGGCTCACAGCACACAGACAGATGACATGTTTACCATCAACAACTGACCATTCTATAGTTTCCTCATCCACAATGGCATCCTTATACCTGCCTTTTACCACCCAGTTCCCACCTTCATGGACATAGATCCGCTGGTCATACTCTATGCAGTGTTAATGCAGTAGAAAATAACATCACAAAGGCACTTACTGCGCACAGGAGAATATTTCCTGCTCAATTTTATGAGTACTGGTATAATGGATGGGGTGACCTCTGTTTTGAGAACCAGACTGGGGTCAGTGGCAATGTTGACACAGGACTTATAGACCTTAACCAAGCCTTGAGCTTGGATATTGTTGTCCACTATGTCATCTGCATCAGCAAAGCTAAATACATTACCACTGGCTCTGCCCCTGATCACTCCACCAGTGATTCTAGAAGATCCTTCCAATGGCAGTTTGACTTGTTCCTTGATCAATGGAAACATGATAACAGTATATGTATGACAAACCTGTCTCACTGGGAGGAATTTTTGATTCCTCAACCTATTCCTGCTATGTGACAAGACAGAAATACAATGCAGAGTGTAACACACCTTTCCTGCATCACTCTCATCCTCATTTATTTTCCCTCCAGCATCAAAATCATCCTATTCCGAACAGGATCAGTGCATATCACACACCATTGGCATATACTTACCTCCACCACTTTACCAGAGTCATTGTCCTGAACCAGTCAGTGATTCTCAAATGGAATAAAATGATAGGCACACCTCATTCACATCCTGATCTCCATCTTCTTTATTTTCACCACAATACTCCTGTTGCATGCTTAGAAATTGGCACATAAAAGAATTGGTGATAACTTACTTCTCCTTCAAGGTTATTGCCTTCACCTTCACCTTCACCTTCACCTTCACCTTCACCTTCACCTTCACCTTCACCTTCATCTTCATTACCTTCACCTTCACCTTCATCTTCATTACCTTCACCTTCACCTTCACCTTCACCTTCACCTTCACCTTCACCTTCATCTTCATTACCTTCACCTTCACCTTCACCTTCACCTTCACCCTTCACCTTCACCTTCACCTTCACCTTCACCTTCACCTTCACCTTCACCTTCACCTTCACCTTCACCTTCACCTTCACCTTCACCTTCACCTTCACCTTCACCTTCACCTTCATCTTCATTACCTTCACCTTCACCTTCATTTTCACTTTTGCCTGTCTCACTGTCACTATTGTCATTCTTGCCATTTCCATGACTATCATCTGTCTGATCCTTCACAAGACCTGATCAATCATGAGTGAATGTAGACACTGATCCACTGACTTCACTACTAATCAACTCTACATCTGAGCGACGTGGACAAGAGGCAGTGCTTTGGCTGGCAGCACTACTAGCAGTTGACAAACCACGTTTTGGTGGATGGACAGTAATCCCACTTTCTTCTAATACTGTTTCTGTACTGAAGATACATAATATTCAGGAGAGATGAGAGAGAGAGAGAGAGAGAGAGAGAGAGAGAGAGAGAGAGAGAGAGAGAGAGAGATGATGATGATGATGATGATGATGATCAGGCAGGAGAGAGAAGACCAGCAGGGTCAATACCAGCAGTCATGGAGCATTTTCATGCACAAGAAACCAGGAACAGATGTGGAGATGGTAAAAGGGTGGTGAAAGAGAGCCAAAAAGGGGGAGGAACAAGGAAATAAGCAAAATGATTGAGAAAAGCAAGATAAAGACTTACAGTGTGAGCTGGGGGTCATCATTCACCAGTGCATCATCCTCAGCTATGCGAGCAGCAGAAGTTTTCCTGTTTAATGTAAATAAACAGCTTGAAAGCAAAAAATGAATGGCACACCGCTGTGCTGCACCTCTCTTGCCATCACTCTGCTTCGTCTTCACCCGTTTCTTCTCTGCAATTGATATGGTCGACTCCGCTCTGTTCCTCTTGGTGGAGCGGCGGGGGGGGCTAGGGCAACTCATCGACCGAGTGTTCATGGTGGTGGTGGAGGCTGCGCTGATCAAACAGATCACTTGCTGTGCTGGCGCATCATGTGATCACAGCCGTTGATCGTCACATGACGATCAACGACGCGACTGGAGGCGAGGTGGGCCGTGAGTGGGCTGCATGGGTGGGTGAGTGGCTGGGGTTGTGGGTGCGAGAGCTACTGAAGAATTCATTAGTTACAAAGCAAAAAAAAACAAAAAACAAAAAACAAAAAACAAAAAACATACACCATACAAGTAATTCGTCTGGGCCCCGTGGTTTGGAGGTGAAGATGTGTGGGGGTGGGGGTGAACTTCGGGACGAAGGCGAGAGGGCAGAGGTGAAGGCGAGGGGGCGAGGACGAGAGGGAGCGCGATAGTGAGGATGAGGGTGAGAGGGTGGGAGGGCAAAGGGTGAAGGTTGACGACGGGGGCGGTGGTATCGCGAGCGGTTGGCGGCGTTTGACGTGAGGTGTGGAAATGGAGGCATGGGTGGGCAAACGGGCGAGGCGGCGAGCAAAACGGTGGGCAGCCGCTGACGGCTGGCGGCTGCTGTGTGCACGCGGGGTACGTGGTAGTGTGCCAGTGAGTGGGTGGATGAGGTGAATGGGTGCGCGTGCGCGTGCGAGTGCGGGGTGGGGTTGGGCGAACGGGCGTCGGCGTTTAGGTGTGGGCGCGGGTGCGAGTAGTGACGAGACTACCTACAAAAAAGTTTAGTAATAAAAATAAACGAAAAAAAAACATACCAGGGCCCAGACCCCGGGAGGTGTTTGGGTGATTGAGTCGGCGTGGTTTTGCGCGAAAGGGGCGGCTAGTGGTGGATGCTCGAACGACGACGGCGGATGGTGTGGTTGCGGTGTGGATGCGTGTCGGGGCGCGTGAACGGACGATCGCTGGTAGCTGTGGTCGCTGGTGGCTGATGGGACGCGTGTGAATGGGGCGACTGGAGTGGCGTGTGGTTGTGATGTGCACTGTCAGGGCGTGTGAACGAGGGGTCGGACGTTGCTGATGGCGGTGATGGAATGCGTGTGAACGGTGCAAAACAGCGGGTCGTGATGTGCCCTTTTGGTGTACCACGTGACAGTCAACAACGCGTGTCACGGTCGCGGTTGTGTCACGTGATGATCAACAATGGCTCAGATATATAACCTGAGCCATGTGTGCTTGCTCCCCTCGGAATGGGCTCGGACTGGATTTCCAGTCTGAGTTCCATTTTGAGTGAGCTTCCTGCCAACTTTTTGAGCTCGGAATGGCAGCTCGGAATCCGATCGGAATACGAGGAGTCCTCGTAATCCACTTGGATTCCGAGATTTGGGGGGGGGGGAGAGTAAAGTGCTCTGGAATGATTGCATCAAGATTTTCCACAGGGAATTCGATTTTCTGTGGGAAGAGATGATAAAATTGCATGAAACGGTTGCACCCATGTTCTTGTAGATCTCGCTGTTGATCTAATACCCATATATTCATTTTGTGGAGGGTCCATTGCTGCTGATTTCGGAATTCTTGTTCCTGTTCTCTCATTCTTGGTGTAGTAAAGTTTGGTTGAATAGCTTTTGATGATGACAGTGGTTGCCTTGGTGAAATAAAAAGTGTATGTCTACTGGTGATTGGGTAGCGTCGTGCGTGTGGGAGTCGTACTAGGTGTTTCTTGTTGTGATGATGTGGTAATAAATGAGTCCGAGGAGGAAGGAATCATCCTTTGAGCACATAAAGAGTTTTCCAGAATTTCTTTGATCGGTTATAGGCCATAGATGAAGTTCTATAGGCATCTTCTGTTCTTATATTCTATCAGAACGTCCGCAGCATTTCCCAGGTGGTGCTCAGGTTCCCAGGTATTGTCATTTGATCCATAGCCTTTCCATTTAACCAAATATTGATATCCCGCTCCGCGTTTTCGGTGTCCAAGGATAGCTTTGATCTCAAACTCCTCCTGCCCATTTACTATATCGGGAGGTGGTGTGGTAAAGTTTGGTCCATGCATTGATGTTTCCTTATATGGAGTGAGAAGCGATGCATGAAATACAGGGTGAATGTGCCATTGTTTCGGTAATTTCAGCTTGTATGTAACTGGTCCCATTACTTGTTCAATCAGAAAGGGTCCTTCTCGTTTCAGTGCAAGCTTCCTTGATTGATATGGAATGTGTAGGTTCTTGTTCTCGAGCCAGACCTTGTCGCCTTTTTCGAATTTAAGCGACTTGTCTTTGAATCTTTGAGCGACTGTTTGCCTGGCAAGTTCATGTGCTGCTAATGCCTCTTCTCTCGCTCTTCGAAGCATCTGAAGGCGTTCTTCTGCTGCTGGTGCAGTCATCTTAAGCACTGCTGTAGGAATTGCGATCGGATCTGTTCCATACATAAGTTGGAATGGAGATGCTTTTATTGTATCATGATAACGGTTATTGTGTGTGAATTCGGCGATAGGTAAGAGTGGTTTCCATTTATGGGGTTCATTAGTACAAAACATCCGAAGGTAGATCTCGAGTTCTTGATTGACACGTTCGGTTTCCCCATCTGTTTGAGGGTGATAGGCAGTGCTCATCCTATGATTGATTCCTAATGCTTTTCATATTTCTTGGAATACTTTGGCAGAGAATTGTGGTCCTCTATCAGAAATTAAGACGTCAGGGAGTCCAAAGCGCTTGAAGATTTCGGAGATGTAGAGATCGGCTGTCCCTAAAGCGTCGATTGTCTTGTTGCAAGGGGTAAAAATTACCCCCTTCGTAAGGCCATGGTCCACCGTGACCAATACTGAGTCATACCCATCCGAGATAGGAAGATCGGTAATGAAATCAAGGGTTACTTGTTGGAATGGACGTGTCGCTTTTGATGGAATAGGGATTAAAGCTGGCACATTTGGGTGAGTATTAACCTTCATCTATTGGCATAATGCACAACCCTCTACCCATTCTTTAACATGTCTATACATTCCTGGCCACCAGTAGTTGCATTTGAGAAGTGCCAAAGTTTTTAAACGTCCAGGGTGTCCAGAGGATAAAGCTTCGTGCGTATCCTTGATTAATCTAGTCCTCAATTCGATCCGATCAGGGATATAGATTTTTCCAAGATAGTAGATGATGCCATGTGCATATGTCCAGTCTTGTAGCTTTGATTTGATTGGTGGCGCTCTTTGTCTTTTAATGACATCAATCAGGATTTGTCCAAAATTGTCATTCGCCATATACTTCTTCAACTCATCGGCTAAATCATTATTGATGAGGTGAATGAAGTGATCATTTGGTAGCATAGTAACTGTGGTCTGTTCTTCGTCATTTCCCATATGATCTGGTCGTCTAGATAGAGCATCTGCTTCAAACATCTTCATTCCTGGTACATGTTCAATCCGGAGGTCAAATTCAGATAATAAAGATGACCATCTGGCTTGTCTAGGTGTTAATCGTTGAGCCATTCTGTAATAGGACAAGTTCTTGTGATTGCAGTGCACAATAATGGTATGAGGTGATCCGTGTAGAAGGTGATGCCAAACTGCTAACCCTTTAATGATGGCAAGTAATTCTCTATCATAAATCTGGTAGTTCTGTTCCGTTGGTGTTAAGGCATGGGAAATAAAACCACAGGGATGTAGTGCGCCAGAGTCGTCCGCTTGTTTCAATACTGCTCCTATGGCCTTGTTAGAGGCGTCTGTTTGGAGGATAAACAGTTTTGCTGGGTTTGGCATTAGGAGAACTGGCATGGAGGCGAATCGTTGTTTCAGGGTATCAAAGGCAGCTTGACGCTCAGTATTCTAATCAAATATCTCTGTCTTCTTTGTTAAATTGGTGAGTGGTTTTGCTATAGCCGCAAAATTTCCAATGAATTGTCGATAGAAGTTTCCAAAGCCTAGGAATGATTGAACTTGTTTAACTGTTGTTGGTACTGGCCAATCAGCTATTCCTGCTAGTTTGATAGGATCCATCTGTATTTTCCCAGGCAATATGATCATCCCTAGAAACTCGACTTCTTGTACAGCGAATTTACACTTTTCCAGTTTCAGGAACAAGTCGTTCTCCTCTAATCGATCTAGAACTTGTTTTGTTCGCTCTTCCAATTCCGTCTTGTTTTGGGAACAAATCAGGATGTCGTCCATGTAAATGATGAGCCATCCTTCATTAATCATATCTCTGAAATATTCATTCATCATGGTTTGGAATGTAGATGGCAAATTGCATAGTCCAAAGAACATAACAGTTGGTTCGTACAATCCTCTGTTTGTAATGAAGGCTGCTTTCCATTCGTCGCCTTTCTTGATTCAGACATTATTGTATCCCCAACGAAGATCTAATTTGGTGAAGTATTGCGCTCCAGCAAGTTTAGTAAGGAGATCGGATACTAGGGGTAGTGGATATGCGTTCTTGATTGTCCAATCATTCAGATATCTGTAGTCTTGACATGGCCTTAACGCTCCGCTTTCTTTTTTTGAAACAAAGAAGAATGGCGAGACCTGGGGTGATTTCGACGGTCTGATGTATCCTTTAGCAAGTTGTTCTTCAATCCATTCGTCTAAGGACGACTGCTCTTTAATTGATAATGGGTAGATTTTGCTGACTTTAGGGGTGAAACCGTTTTTCAGTTCGATCGCATGATCCCAGGTTCTAGAGGTAGGAAATTGTTCTGAAGCTTTCTTCTCAAAGACTGATCGCCATTTCTCATATTCTGTAGGTAATTCTGTCTTTGGTTCGTCCTTTTTCAGTTGATGTTCCAGTGCCTGTGATGCTGATGTTTTGACTCTAATCCAATAGTCTTCTTCTCCCCATTGATTGTCCAGTGCCAGTTGCCAGATTGTCCCATCTTGCCGTTGATCATCAATGAGGTGAATCATTTTATCTCTCCAGTCAATAGTCAGATTATTTTCTTCTAACCAAGGTATTCCCAAGATTAATCGCTGGTCTCCTAACTTGGTGATTAAGAACCAGTTACTGTGATGCTTCCCTCCAATCAAATATTGGATTAATACTTGATGGGTGATCATCCCATTTGTGTTGATAGTTCCATCTGCGTTCCTAACTCGAATCGGTTTTCTTAACTTTTCTTTTGGTAGTTTTGTTGTTATTTCTTCATCAATAAAGTTCCCTTCAGCTCCACAATCGATGAGGGCAGAGGTTTCAGCGGGTAAATCAATTGTTTCAACAGTGATTGAAAGGCGCTTGTCATTATTTGATTGTACTATTACAGAATCAAGCGCTAACTGTGAAAGTCCATTTGTTGTGGAAGTGCCAACTGCTGTGTGACGCTTCCTGATCAAAAACCCTCATTCTCGAGTTCATTAAGAAGACCTTCTCGTTCATCGGCCTTCATTCCAGCAAGGATCGCTCTGATATTTGCAACTGGGTCATCTTGCTTATCCTTGGGCACATCTTCAGGGATGGATCTGATCCCCTTATTCTGAAACGATGAGGAGGACCTGAAGGAGGCGTTTGGAGTAGTGTTTCGTTTCAGACAATTTTTTGAAACATGTCCCTGGTTTCCACATCTGAAACACTTTCCTGCTTTCATGTACTCCTCTTTTTGTTTGTCTGTCAGATGTCCAGTAGGCATAGCATTAACTGATCGAGTTGTTCCACTCCTAGTGTTGGTGTTTTGGTTAAAATTAGAGCAGTTCCCTTGTCCTGGTTTGCATCCAAGCGTTCGCATCATTTCCCAAGCGCCATGAAGCTGTTCTGCTTTTTCATATGCTTCCTTCATCGATAGAATGTTTGCCTCAAGGATTTTGGTGGCGATACTTTCAGGGAGTCCTTTAACAAATGCTTGAAGTTGTGCAGTTGTCCCTTTCAATCCTGAAGTTCCAATCTCCATGCAGAATTTTCTGATATATTCAGGGACTGAAACGTCGCCCCCTACTCTAAGATTGGCCAAATTGTTCAAGGCCCTGAGTGCGCTATTAACTTCGCCCCAATTGGCTAGAAAGCACTTCTTGAATTCAGCCCAACTCGTCCAAGTAAGGGTCGTTTCTTCATCATCATCTAGTTCCTCTTTGATTAGAACCTTTCAATCGTCAAGTTCCTGTCCTAGGCAGGCAAGAGCGAATCGAATCTGTTTCTGGCCTTTGTTCTTATAATTGTCATCATTCAAAACAAAGTAATCTTCAAGGTTTCCAATGAAAGCCTTTGCTTCGGTTTGTTTCCCTGTAAAAATGCGCATGGGCTGTGGCTTAATATCTCCTTTTAAGGCAGGTGCTGCTGCGTCAGATGCCATCTTTTCTGTTTCTTCTTTTGGGTCTGTAGGTTCTCCTGTTTCATCTTTCTTCTTCCCTCATTCTGGATCTCCAAATAGATTTGCTTCGATCTGTTTCTGTTCTTGGAATTCTATCCAAGGCTGTAGTTCTCCTTCCTTAAGTGCGTATCGCTCTCGTCCTGTAATATCAGCAAAGTTGAGGTATTCGTTCCACCAGGACAGTTCTGGTTCATCTGTAGGTGGTTTGAATAATGAAAGAGATCCTTCTTCGTGCTCTTCGTTTATCCAATCAATCCAAACGTCGTCTGGGAAGGCGTCCTCTAGTCCTTCAGTGTAATCACCTTCAAAGAGGGATTCTGGTACTGGTTCGCTCTTTTTCTTAGTACTTGAGCGGAAAAACCACCCTGTTCCTGTAGTTGATGGAAAGACTTCTCTTCGATCTAAATAATACTTTCGTTTGAAACGGACAGAGCTGTTGGGGGGTCTGAGGGTCGAGGTTCTGGTATCAATGGTGTCTGGCTAGTGTAGAAACACTGAGTGGTCTGAGAGTTACAACTTGTGTTAAGATCGATGCTCCCAATGAGATTCGTTCTAAGTCGACAGTGGCAAGCAGAGTCTCGGTCTGCTCCCAGCCTACTGGACAGATTCTGGACGCTAAGTCAAACAATGACGAAGGTCTTTAAGTCGATGACAAGCTCAAGAGAAAGAGAGCGAGGAGTTCGAGTCAAAATTGGGAGTATGATTTGATTAAGTTGGAACTGAGGAATGTACAAGGTATTCTAGAGTTTATATACGTTTTGAGAACAAGGAAAACTATAAAGGGAATGCGCAGTAAGCGCAGCTAACTACCTATGAAAGGAAATATGAAAGCGTTAGCTAAAGGAGATAAACGTCCACTAATTCATATAGTAATGATGATGTAATAATAAAGTGTCCGTCATAGAAGAGGAAAGAGAAACTGTAACAGGTGCGGTAGTAAGTCATTTTCTTTTGATTTGTCTCAGAGGTTCCTTCTGTTTTTATATTTGACTAGGGTATCTGCAGCATTGCCTAAGTGCCGTTCTGGTTCCCATGTATTGTTATTTGCTCCATAGCCTTTCCACTTGACTAAATATTGATAACTGGCTCCGCGTTTCCGATGTCTGAGGATAGATTCAATCTCAAACTCTTCTTGTCCATTAACCATATTGGGGGGTGGCATAGTGAAATTCGGGCCATGCATTGAGGTTTCCTTATATGGAGTGAGGAGCAATGCATGAAATACAGGATGAATGCACCATTGCTTTGGTAATTTCAATTTATAAGTAACTGGTCCCATGACTTGTTCAACCTGGAAGGGTCCTTCTCATTTTGGTGCTAGCTTTCTTGATTGATATGGAATATGGAGATTCTTGTTTTCAAGCCAGACTTTATTGCCTTTTTCAAACTTGATTGATTTGTCTCTGTATCTGTGGGCAACAGTCTGTCTAGCGAGTTCATGTGCAGCTAATGCTTCTTCTCTAGCTTTTCGAAGCATTTGAAGGCGTTCTTCTGCTGCTGGTGCAGTCATCTTGATTGCTGCTGTGGGGATGGTGATCGGATCTGATCCATACATAAGTTGAAATGGGGATGTTTTTATTGTGTCATGATATTGATTATTGTGTGCGAATTCGGCGATGGGTAGCAATGGTTTCCATTTATGAGGTTCATTTGTGCAAAACATTCGAAGATAGATCTCGAGTTCTTGATTGACATGTTCAGTTTCTCCATCAGTTTGAGGGTGATAGGCTGTGCTCATCCTGTGGTCGATTCCTAAAGCTTTTCGTATTTCCTGAAATACTTTAGCAGAGAACTGTGGTCCTCTATCAGAGATCAAGACATCGGGGAGTCCAAAATGTTTAAAGATTTTGGAGATATAAAGATCTGCGGTTCCTAAGGCATCGATTGTTTTGTTGCAAGGAGTGAAAATTACCCCCTTCGTAAGGCCATGGTCCACTGTGACCAGGATGGAATCATAACCATCTGATATAGGAAGGTCTGTAATAAAATCAAGTGTGACTTGTTGAAATGGCCAGGTAGCTTTTGATGGAATAGGAATTAATGCCAGTGAATTCAGATGAGTATTGACTTTCATCTGTTGGCAGAGTGCGCAACCTTCAACCCATTCCTTGACATGTCTATACATTCCAGGCCACCAGTAATCACGCTTCAAAAGTGCTAGTGTTTTCAATCGTCCAGGATGTCCTGAAGATAGTGCTTCATGTATCTCTTTGATAAAACGAGTGCATAGTTCAATTCAGTCAGGAACATAGATCTTCCCGAGATAATAAACAATGCCATGAGTATAGGTCCAGTCTTGTAGTTTTGATTTGATTGGTGGCGCCCTTTGTTTAGTGATAACTTCAATAAGGATGTGTCCAAAATTATCATTTGCCATATATTTCTTTAATTCATTGGCAAGATCATCATTGATCAGCCGAATAAATCGGTCATTTGGCAGAACTGTGACAGTAGATTGTTCTTCATCATTGCCCATATGATCTGGTCGTCTGGATAATGTGTCTGCTTCAAACATTTTTGTTCCAGGTACATGTTTGATACAAAGATCAAATTCAGATAACAGTGATGACCATCGAGCTTGTTGAGGTGTTAAGCGTTGAGCAGTTCAGTAATAGGACAAGTTCTTGTAATCACAGTGGACAATGATTGTGTGAGGAGAACCATGTAACAGATGGCACCAAACTGCAAGTCCTTTGATGATTGCAAGCAGTTCTCTGTCATAGATCTGGTAATTCTGTTCCATTGGTGTTAGCACATGGGATATAAATCCACATGGATGGAGTGCTCCTGATTCATCAGCTTGTTTCAGTACTGCTCCAATTGCTTTGTTAGAGGCATCAGTTTGAAGGATGAATGGTTTTGCAAGATTTGGCATTAACAAAACTGGCATAGAGGCAAACTGCTGCTTTAGGGTATCAAAGGCAAGTTGTCGTTCATTATTCCAGTTGAATGGTTCTGCTTTCTTGGTCAGATCTGTGAGTGGTTTTGCGATTGCTGCAAAATTCCCAATAAAATGTTGGTAAAAGTTCCCAAAACCTAGGAATGATCGGACGTGTTTAACTGTGGATGGTACTGGCCAATCGGCTATTCCTGCAAGTTTGATAGGATCCATTTGTATCTTTCCAGGCAAGATGATCATGCCTAGAAATTCGACTTCTTGAACAGCAAATTTACATTTTTCTAATTTCAGGAACAGATCATTCTCTTCCAACCAATCAAGGACTCTCTTCATTCACTCTTCTAGTTCGTTTAAGTTCTGAGAACATATCAGGATATCATCCATGTAGATGATGAGCCATCCTTCATTAATCATATCTCTGAAGTATTTGTTCATCATAGTTTGGAATGTGGATGGCGAATTGCATAGGCCAAAGAACATAACAGTTGGTTCATATAGTCCTCTGTTGGTAATGAAAGTGGCTTTCCATTCATCACCTTTCTTGATCCTGACGTTATTATATCCCCAATGGAGGTCTAATTTGGTAAAATATTGTGCGCCAGCAAGTTTCGTAAGGAGATCGGATACTAGGGGTAATGGATATGTGTTCTTGATTGTCCAATCATTTAAGTATCTATAATCTTGACAAGGTCGAAGCGCACCACTTTCCTTCTTTGAGACAAAGAAAAACGGTGATGCTTGAGGGGACTTTGATGGTCTGATGTATCCTTTGGCTAGCTGTTCTTCAATCCATTTGTCTAGCAATGACTGTTCTTTGATTGATAACGGATAAATTTTGCTAACTTTAGGACTAAAACCAGTCTTCAGATCGATAGCATAATCCCAAGTTCTGGAGGTTGGGAACCATTCTGATGCTTTTTTCTCAAAGACTGAGCGCCATTTCTCGTATTCTGATGGTAATTCCGTTTTTGGTTCGTCCTTTTTCAACTGATGTTCTAATGCTTGAGACGTCAATGTCTTGACTCTGATCCAGTAATCGTCTTCTCCCCATTGTTGATTATCCAATGCCATTTGCCAGATAGTTCCTTCATTCCATTGTTCATCAATGAGGTGTATTGTTTTATTTCTCCAATCAATAGTAGGGTTGTTTTCTTCTAACCAAGGGATTCCCAAAATTAACCGTTGGTGATTAGAAACCAATTGCTGTATCGTCTTCCTCCAATTGAATATTGAATATGAACTTGATGTGTGATCATTCCATTAGTGTTAACTGTTCCATCTGCATTTCTGACTCTAATTGGTTTTCGCAATTTTTCTTTTGGTAACTTGGTGGTTACTTCTTCATCAATAAAATTCCCTTCTGCTCCACAGTCAATCAGAGCCGAAGTTTCAGTGGGTAAATTGGACGTTTCCACAGAAATTGAAAGGCGCTTGTCATTATTCAATTTTACTATTACAGAATCAAGCGCTAACTGTGAATGTCCATTTGTTATGGAAGTGCCAACCGCTGTGTGACACTTCCGGGTTAAAAACCCTCATTTTCGAGTTCATTGAGAAGACCTTCTTGTTCATTGGCCTTCATCCCAGCAAGGATTGCTCTGATGCTTGCAACTGGGTCGTCTTTCTTCTCCTTGGGCGCATCTTCAGGGATAGATCTGATCCCCTTATTCTGAAACGATGAGGAGGCCCTGAAGGAGGTGTTTGACGTGGTGTTTCATTTGGGACAATTCCTTGAAACATGCCCCTGGTTTCCACATCTGAAACATTTTCCAGATTTCATGTATTCCTCCTTCTGTTCATCTGTCAAATGTCCAGTGGGCATCGCATTTACTGATTGGGTTGATCCGCCCCTGTTATTGTTGTTTTGATTAAAATTAGAGCGATTCCTTTGTTCTGGTTTTCGCCCAAGCACTCGCATCATTTCCCAAGTGCCATGAAGCTGTTCTGCCTTCTCATATGCTTCTTTCATAGATAGAACGTTTGCCTCAAGAATCTTTGTAGTGATACTTTCAGGGAGCTGCTTGACAAAAGCCTGGAGCTGCGCAGTTGTTCCTTTCAAACCTGAGGTACTGATCTCCATGCAGAATTTTCTGATATATTCAGGGACTGAAACATCACCCCCTACTCTGAGATTGGCTAAATTGTTCAGCACCCTGAGAGTGCTATTAACTTCACCCCAATCAGCTAAGAAATGCTTCTTGAATTCTGCCCAGTTTGTCCAAGTAAGGATTGTTTCTTCTTCATTGTCCAATTCGTCCTTGATCAGGACCTTCCAATCATTGAGTTCTTGCCCAAGACAGGCAAGAGTGAATCAAATTTGTTTCTGTGCTTTGTTCTTGTAGTTATCATCGTTTAAAACAAAGTAATCTTCAAGACTTCCAATGAAAGCTTTTGCTTTGGTTCATTTTCCTGTAAAAACATGCATAGGCTGCAGTTTGATATCTCCTTTAGAGGCAGGTGCTGCTGCATCGGTTGCCATTTTTTTTGTTTCTCCTTTTGGGTCTTCTGGTTCTTCTGTTTTGTCTTTTTTCTTTCCTGATTCTGGATCTCCAAATAGACTCTGTTTGATCTGTTTCTGTTCCAGGAAATCTCTCCAAGGCTGTAACCCTTTGTCTGTGAGTGCATATCAGTCCTGTGGTGGTGCTCCAGAGAGACTGAGGAATTCGTTCCACCAAGAGGATTCTGGTTCTTCAGTGGGTGGGTAAAATAGAGAGTAAAAATCCTCTTTGTTGACCCAATCAATCCAAACGTTGTCTGGGAAGACGTCCTTTCCGTTTCCTTCAATATAATCACCTTCAAAGAGGGATGCTGGTACTGGTTCGTTCTTTTTCTTAGTTCCTGAGCGGAAAAACCACCCTGTTCCTGTAGTTGACGGAAAGACTTCTCATCGATCTAGATAGTACTTTCATCTGAAATGGGCAGAGCCATTCAGTGGTCTGAGGTTTGAGGTTCTGGTATCAATGGTGTCTGGCTAGCGTAGAAACACTGAGTGGTCTGGGAGTTCCAACTTGTGTTAAGATTGCTCTCAACACAGTTTGTTCTAAGTCAACAGTGGCAAGCAGAGTCTTGGTCCGCTCCCAGCCTACTGGACAAGTTCTGGACACTAAGTCAAACGATGACAAAGGTCAAAGTAAATGACGAGCTCAAGAAGATGAGAGCAAGGAGTTTTGTTCAGAGGTTGAGAGAATAATTCGATTAAGTTGGAACTAAAGAAAAGAAGCATACAGTGACTCGAAAAACTGTCCCAATGTTTGGCATGTTTTGACTGTTTGTGGCATAGTATCACACCAAGACCAAACACAACCAAACTATTGGTGTACATAAGAAAGGATTACATAATAACTACATGATAAACCAAAAATTATGTGCTTTAATTTATTTCCCATAGAGATATAGGCAATTCATTTTGACACCTCATTGGGACAGTTTTTTGAGTGAGCATCAGAATTACAAAAAATGCACAATTTAGTAGTTTGTATTGCCTCCCTTGGCCTTGATAACTGCTTCCAACCCTCTAGGCATACCCTTAATCAACCCCTGACACACCTCTGGCTCTATAGCATTCCACACCTCTGCCACTCTCTCCCAAATCTTCCAAATTCCCCTTGCTGGTCTTTCATACCTCCACAGCTACAATTTGATGTGATGCCAGAGGTGTTCAATTAGATTAAGGTCAGGAGACTGTGCAGGCCAGTCCAGGAGAGTGATAGTGTTCTCTTCCATCCAGTTTCAGGCCTTTTTGGAGGTGCATTTTGCAGTACTTTACACTGCCCCACTTGTCCTGGTGGACTCCCAGGACAGTCCTGGTCAGTCCAGGGAATTCACAGGACTCCTGGCTCAGTCCTGGCTCAGTCCTGGTCTAGTCCCTTGGTCAATTCTACAGCCATTCTCACCATGTTCTCACCAACACATTCCCACACACCCCTGCACATTCCCACACACATACATCTATCTATATTCCCACACACCTCTCCACATTCTCACACAATATATATTCCCACCTACCTGTGCAGATTCCCACACACACCTATCTGCATTCCCACACACCTATCTACATTCCCCTATCAACATTTCCACACACCTCTCCACATTCCCACACTCACACACACCTATCCACATTCCCATACACCTCTCCATATTCTCACACATAATTTATATTCCCACACACACACCCCTATCTGCATTCCCACAAACTTATTTACATTCCCCTACATACCTATCCACATTCCCACATGCCTCTCCACATTCCCACACACAACTTACATTCCCACACACATATTTATATTCCCCTATCTACCTATCAACATCCCCACACACCTCTCCACATTCCCACACACTTATACACACTTAATTACATTCCCCTATTTACCTATCAACATTGCCACACACCTCTCCACATTCCCACACACAACTTACATTCCCACACACTTATTTATATTCCCCTATATACCTATCAACATTCCCACACACCTCTCCACATTCCCACACACTTATACACACTTAATTACATTCCCCTGTTTACCTATCAACATTGCCACACACCTCTCCACATTCCCACAAACAACTTACATTCCCACACACTAATTTACATTCTCCTACATACCTATCTACATTCCCACACACCTCTCCACTTCCCACCATGTTCTACATGTAATTTCTCCCACTTACTTCTTCTACCAACCCCTCCCATGTCCACTCCATGATCTAACTAGCTTCCTATGCACATGTCTAAATTCCCGCACATATATTTACAATCTCACTATGTTTTTTTACACACCTGTGAATTCCCACCATATTTTTCATGTAATTTATGATTAAAATACACTATAGATCTAGATCCTCTTCATCACCATCTTCTTCATCTATCTGTTCCCTTATATCCCCATCACCCTCCCCATCACCCTCTTCATCTTCCTTGCTTGTTTCAGCTGACCCTTGCCTATAAATGACTTGTTTGGTGTGGTAAAATAGCATTGAATGCAAGAACCAGTTGAAGTTCTCAGGAGTCATCCTTTTCAATATTTGTTCAAATCCACCTAACCATGCATTCAATTGCTCACAGGCTTGTGTATTGAAAGCATGCTTATAATAGGATTGACCTTGGTCATTTCTACCTGCTATCACCAGATTAGGTGCAGATCCATTCAAGGGAGCAGGATTGCACCATGTTCAACACAATTCATCATCAACACAGTGATTAATATAGTGGTATGAGTCAACAATAAACCTTGTTGTCTGCTTCCACTCCTCCCAGCTGCCATTTCTTAAGCAACTACATAAGACCAAGCATGCCTTGTCAATACAAACATAATTGGGCCTGGCCTCTATTGTTGGATAAACACTCCTCAAAAATTGCATAATATTTGCTGGTGACTCAGATCTTGCAAATTTAGCCCAGGCAATGACAATTCCACATGGTGCACATATAGTCTTAACACAGTAGAACCTAGGTGCAATGAAATGATTTTTTATTCTTTGTGTATGTTGTATTTGATCATGTGGTTGTGCATTGTGACTGGTTTCAGGCATCCATGGCAAAGTTTCATCTGACCTTCTTATGGCTCTCCTGTAACCTGCCAGGGCATGCTGCCTGTGACTGCTCAAATGCCTTCTCCAAATGTTTTCATGCACCTCACATGCCAGTGTTTCTTGCACCTTCACATTTGAACAACCCTCAACATGACAAAGGCCTCCATATAGATTTTCATGCAAGGCACAGTATACACCACCTCGTGCATTCTGCAAAGCACTGGTACAGTTGCCATAGGCACAATGTGTGTGGCCCATAACTATGCCATCCATAACAACCATTTTTACTGGAGCATGTTCTATATCTGCTTCATTTTCTTGTTCATCACCTGCCATGCCCTGATTATATCTAATTTCTTCTGCTCCCAGCATTGCTGATGGATCATTGGCTGATATTACATCTGGAAAGCTTTTGTACTTCTGTGTGCATTCAGGACATGAATGTTGCTCAGCTGCTCTGATAATACCATTTCCCCCAAGCACATTAAATGCCTCAGCAGCTACCTCATCAATAGATAAACCATCCTGCAATGTAAGCTCAATCCCTGAGTCTGAAGCAACCAGGCGCATGGATTCTTGCATGAATGCTTGCCATATTTGATGCCTTGTTATATTCCCTACTTTACCCAGAGCATCATTCCAAAAATTTGAATATGCAGCTGCAGAAGCATGAAAGGTATACATGCTGCTCAACACACAAGATGTAAATATGCGATCAACCCATAAGTTTTGACCTATCTTCACATATTTAGCAGCATTGAGATACACTTTTTCATGTCTTTCATGATTCACATCCTGTGCCCTCTCATGATCTGCATAGTAGGTTGTCCCACACTGTTTGCAGTGTCCTGATAGAACAGGCACATTGTCATGACTTGAGAAATTCTTAATCAGTTTCACCAATGGAATGTCTCTCTGTCTTGACCATTGGTATTGAGCCCTCCTGTTACAACTAGCTGTTTGGCATATAGCTGTCTGTGGGCAAATGGTAAGAACTGGTTCCACCTCTTGGTGTGAGACTGATTTCATGTTTCTTTTGAATTTATCTGAGTTCCTGTATGGGTTCAAACCAAGAAGATTTGCAAGTGCCTCAAGTCTGATACCCAGGACAATACTGAGTTTTTCATTAGTAATTCCTTGATGCATATCTGAGTGCTTCAAGAGATGGCTTTTTGTTTCCCTCAACCTGTTATTTAATGAATTACCCAGGCACCTAATCCATCCTGTAGCTGATGTACTTCTTTCACCTGTGCCCTCTCCTTTTTGTTGCCTGAAGTGCAAGCTAAGAAGGTCAGTGTTCTCTGTGACAGTAAATAGTGTCATTAACACTGTAGACAACTTCACAGTTGAACTGAAATGATCATCCACAAATTGGCTAAACATCTTGAATGTGATATCAGGAAATGGCTGTGGATCTTGTGCAGCCACCAGAGGCAGATAACAGAATATAATGATCCACATGATCAGCCAACTGAATTGGCAAACAAAATTCAACATGTCATTGAACATGTCAACACCACTTGATATTTCTAAACTGCACAGTAATACATAAAACATAGAATAGCTCACTTATTTGTGTTTTTCTTAATTCACCTGCACTTTTTGAGCTACCTTCACCTTTGTCTGCCCTTTTTTTCCCTTTGTCTTTCCTGCTCCTTCTTTCCTTTTCATCCTTCAATTCTATAAAACCATATGAAGTTTTCTCCTTGCCCCAAATGTCAAAATCTGTGGGACAGCCTTCTTCTCCTTCTAACCAATCTTTAATATCAGGGAAGTTGTTGATGTCAGAGAATGCTGGGACAAGATATGAAAACCATGAAGTCTTTGATGTAAATAGTTGGATGATGGTGGTACTATTGGGCTTCTTGCCCACCCATGTTCCAGCTTGCACTTTTTCATTCAAATTGCGCTGAGCCTCTATGTGTTAAGATTGATGCTCCCAACGCAGTTCGTTCTAAGTCAACAGTGGCAAGCAGAGTCTCGGTCCGCTCCCAGCCTACTGGACAAGTTCTGGACACTAAGTCAAACGATGACGAAGGTCTTTAAGTCGACGACGAGCTCAAGAAGAAGAGAGCAAGGAGTTCGAGTCAAAGTTGAGAGTATGATTCGATTAAGTTGGAACTGAGGAATGTACAAGGTATTCTAGGGTTTATATACGTTTTGAGAACAAGGATAACTATAAAGGGAATGCGCAGTAAGTGCAGCTAACTACCTATGAAAGGAAATATGAAAGCGTTAGCTAAAGGAGATAAACGTCCACTAGATCATATAATAATGATGATGTAATAGTAAAGCGTTCGTCATAGAAGAGGAGAAGAAACTGTAACATTACCCCCTTCGTATGTGAGAAGTCACCGACTTCTACCATTGGGCGTCCGTGGTCCAGCCATGGTCCTTCCTGGATTCGATCCACTTGATGATGGAGTCCAGGTCCTTGTTGGCTGCCTCGATGCGCCATTGGAGGGTCTTCGTGATGCGCTCCAGCTGTTTGGCATGTTCCCATAAATTGTCTCGTTCGTCGTAAGTGAGACACTGCGGGTCGGTGGAAAGCATGAGCTGGGTGACGGCGTTGAGAGGCGCGGACAGCTGGTTGAAGTCGACGACGAGAGTGCTAAGGGCTTCAGAGACAGGGGAGAGGGCGGAATGACGAGGGCGGTGGGCGTAGGGGATGTGGGTGACTGGGTCCTGGACGATGGGAGTGGTGAAGGTCATGGGTGCGAGTTCTTCCAGATGCTGGTGGAGTTCTGGGAGATCAGCCCAGACGAAGTCGTCGATGGTGGTGGTGGTGGTGATGAAGACCTCAAGAGGGAGGTCATGAGCCGTGGAGAGGAAGGGGGAGGTGGCGGCGATGGGCTCGATGTAACAGTGACCACAAGCTGTGATCAGGAGGGCGAGGGCGAAGGCAATCAAGTAGGCGAGGGTGAGGACAAAGGTGAACATTGTATACTCGAGTAGAATGGAAGAATGGATAGCTGGTGGGTCGTCTTTTATCCTAGAGCATCAAACGTAAAGGTCTTCCATGGAATCTTCTGTTTCGTTACCATCTGATTCTGTGGAGTGAGCAAGAATGGCGTGATACAGCGCATCATCTGATGGTGATTCAGGAGTGTTTGGTCGAGTGAATTCGTCTTCCCTAATGAACGCTCCTTGAGCTGTGACCCTGCTGGTGATCTTTGGGTATCCTGGTTCGAAGTCATAAGTAGGATAGTGTGGAGGTTTTGGCAGGTAAGGAGGGGGAATGCGTTCCCATATTAACAAATTGTATGGTGGTGGAATGGTTTCATCGGGGTTGTCGACGGGGAATTCAATTTTCTGTGGGAAAAGGTGATAGAATTGCATGAAACGGTCGCACCCATGTTCTTGCAGATCTCGTCGTCGATCTAATATCCATATATTCATTTTGTGGAGGATCCATTGCTGTTGATTTCAGAACTCTTGTTCCTGTTCTCTCGTTCTTGGTGTAGTAGAGTTCGGTTGAATAGCTTTTGATGATGACAGTGGTCGTCTTGGTGAAATGAAAAGTATGTGTCTACTGGTGATTGGGTAGCATCGTGCATGTGGGAGTCGTACTAGATGTTTCTTATTATGACAATGTGGTAATAAACGAGTCTGAGGGGGAAGGAATCGTCCTTTGAGTGCATAAAGGGTTTTCCAGAATTTCTTTGATCGGTTATAGGCCATAGGTGAAGTTCTATAGGCGTCTTCTGTTCTTATATTCTATCAGAACGTCCGCAGCATTTCCTAGGTGACGCTCAGGTTCCCAGGTGTTGTCATTCGATCCATAGCCTTTCCATTTAACCAAATATTGATAGCCTGCTCCGCGTTTTTGATGTCCAAGGATAGCTTCGATCTCAAACTCCTCCTGCCCATTTACTATATCAGGAGGTGGTGTGGTAAAGTTTGGTCCATGCATTGACGTTTCCTTATATGGAGTGAGAAGCGATGCATGAAATACAGGATGGATGCGCCATTGTTTCAGTAATTTCAGCTTGTATGTAACTGGTCCCATTACTTGTTCAACCTGAAAGGGTCCTTCTCGTTTCGGCGCAAGCTTTCTTGATTGATATGGGATGTGTAGGTTCTTGTTTTCGAGCCAGACCTTGTCGCCTTTTTCGAATTTAATTGACTTGTCTTTGAATCTTTGAGCAACTGTTTGCCTGGCGAGTTCATGTGCTGCTAATGCTTCTTCTCTCGCTCTTCGAAGCATCTGAAGGCGTTCTTCTGCTGCTGGAGCAGTCATCTTGAGCGCTGCTGTAGGGATGGCAATTGGATCTGTTCCATACATGAGTTGGAATGGGGATGTTCTTATTGTATCATGATAACGGTTATTGTGTGCGAATTCAGCGATAGGTAGGAGTGGTTTCCATTTGTGGGGTTCATTAGTACAAAACATCCGAAGGTAGATCTCGAGTTCTTGATTGACGCGTTCGGTTTCCCTATCTGTTTGAGGATGATAGGCGGTGCTCATTCTGTGATCAATTCCTAATGCTTTTTGTATTTCTTGGAATACTTTGGCGGAGAACTGTGGTCCTCTATCAGAGATTAGGACGTCAGGGAGTCCAAAGCGCTTGAAGATTTCAGAGATGTAGAGATTGGCTGTCCCTAAAGCGTCGATTGTCTTGTTGCAAGGGGTGAAAATTACCCCCTTCGTAAGGCCATGGTCCACCATGACCAATATTGAGTCATATCCATCCGAGATGGGAAGATCGGTAATGAAATCAAGGGTTACTTGTTGAAACGGGCGTGTCGCTTTGGATGGAATAGGGATTAATGCTGGCGCATTTGGGTGAGTGTTAACTTTCATCTGTTGGCATAATGCACATCCCTCTACCCATTCTTTGACATGTCTGTACATTCCTGGCGGTGATTTCGACGGTCTAATGTATCCTTTAGCAAGTTGTTCTTCAATCCATTCATCCAAGGACGACTGCTCCTTAATTGATAACGGATAGATTTTGCTAACTTTGGGAGTGAAACCGTTCTTCAGTTCGATCGCATGATCCCAAGTTCTAGAGGTAGGGAATCGTTCTGAAGCCTTTTTCTCAAAGACTGATCGCCATTTCTCGTATTCCACAGGTAATTTTGTCTTTGGTTTGTCCTTTTTTAATTGATGTTCCGGTGCCTGAGATGCTGATGTTTTGACCCTAATCCAATAATCGTCTTCTCCCCATTGATTGTCCAGTGCAAGTTGCCAGATCGTCCCATCCTGTTGTTGATCATCAATGAGGTGAATCGTTTTGTCTCTCCAATCAATAGTCGGGTTGTTTTCTTCTAACCAAGGAATTCCCAAGATTAATCACTGGTCCCCTAACTTGGTGATTAAGAACCAGTTACTGTGACGCTTTCCTCCAATTGAATACTGAATTAGTACCCGATGGGTGATCATTCCATTTGTGTTGATTGTTCCATCTGCATTCTTAACTCAAATCGGTTTTCTTAGCTTTTCTTTTGGTAGTTTCGTTGTTATTTCTTCGTCAATAAAGTTCCCTTCTGCTCCACAATCGATGAGGGTAGAGGTTTCAGCGGGTAAATCGATCGTTTCAACAGTGATTGAAAGGTGCTTGTCATTATTTGATCGTACTATTACAGAATCAAGTGCTAACTGTGAAAGTCCATTGGCTGTGGAAGTGCCAACCGCTGTGTGACGCTTCCTGATCAAAAACCCTCATTCTCGAGTTCGTTAAGAAGACCTTCTTGTTCATCGGCCTTCATTCCAGCAAGAATTGCTCTGATACTCGCAACTGGGTCGTCTTGTTTGTCTTTGGGCGTGTCTTCAGGGATGGATCTGATCCCTTTATTCTGAAACGATGAGGAGGACCTGAAGGAGGTGTTTGGAGTGGTGTTTCGTTTCGGACAATTTTTTGAAACATGTCCCTGGTTTCCACATCTGAAACACTTCCCAGTTTTCATGTATTCCTCCTTTTGTTCATCTGTCAGACGTCCAGTGGACATAGCATTAACTGATCGGGTTGATCTGCTCCTAGTGTTGGTGTTTCGGTTAAAATTAGAGCGGTTCCCTTGTCCTGGTTTGCGTCCAAGCACTCGCATCATTTCCCAAGCGCCATGAAGCTGTTCTGCTTTTTCATATGCTTCCTTCATCGATAGAATGTTCGCCTCGAGGATTTTGGTGGCGATACTTTCAGGGAGTCCTTTAACAAATGCCTGAAGTTGTGCGGTTGTCCCTTTCAATCCAGAAGTTCCAATCTCCATGCGGAATTTTCTGATATATTCAGGGACTGAAACGTCGCCTCCTACTCTGAGATTGGCCAAATTGTTCAGGGCCCTGAGTGCACTGTTAACTTCGCCCCAATCTGCTAGAAAGCGCTTCTTGAATTCAGCCCAACTCGTCCAGGTAAGGGTTGTTTCTTCATCATCGTCTAGTTCCTCTTTAACTAGGACCTTCCAATCATCAAGTTCCTGTCCTAGGCAAGCAAGAGCGAATCGAATCTGTTTTTGGCCTTTGTTCTTATAATTGTCATCGTTCAAAACAAAGTAATCTTCGAGGTTTCCAATGAAAGCCTTTGCTTTGGTTCGTTTTCCTGTAAAAATGCGCATGGGCTGCGGCTTAATATCTCCTTTAGAGGCAGGTGCTGTTGCGTCAGATGCCATTTTTTCTGTTTCTTCTTTCGGGTCTGTAGGTTCTCCTGTTTCGTCTTTCTTCTTCCCTGATTCTGGATCTCCAAATAGATTTGCTTCGATCTGTTTCTGTTCTTGGAATTCTATCCAAGGCTGTAGTTCTCCTTCCTTAAGTGCGTATCGTTCTCATCCTGAGATATCAGCAATGTCGAGATATTCGTTCCACTAGGAGAGTTCTGGTTCGTCTGTAGGTGGTTTGAATAACGAAAGAAATCCTTCTTCGTGGTCTTCGTTTATCCAATCAATCCAAACGTCGTCTGGGAAGGCGTCCTCTTGTCCTTCAGTGTAATCTCCTTCAAAGAGGGATTCTGGTACTGGTTCGTTCTTCTTCTTGGTTCCTGAGCGGAAAAACCACCCCGTTCCTGTAGTTGATGGAAAGACTTCCCTTCGATCTAGATAATACTTTCGTCTGAAACGGACAGAGCTGTTGGGGGGTCTGAGGGTCGAGGTTCTGGTATCAATGGTGTCTGGCTAGTGTAGAAACACTGAGCGGTCTGAGAGTTCCAACTTGTGTTAAGATCGATGCTCCCAACGCAGTTCGTTCTAAGTCAACAGTGGCAAGCAGAGTCTCGGTCCACTCCCAGCCTACTGGACACGTTCTGGACACTAAGTCAAACGATGACGAAGGTCTTTAAGTCGATGACGAGCTCAAGAAGAAGAGAGCGAGGAGTTCAAGTCAAAGTTGAGAGTATGATTCGCTTAAGTTGGAACTGAGGAATGTACAAGGTATTCTAGGGTTTATATACGTTTTGAGAACAAGGAAAACTATAAAGGGAATGCGCAGTAAGCGCAGCTAACTACCTACGAAAGGAAATATGAAAGCGTTAGCTAAAGGAGATAAACGTCCACTAGATCGTATAATAATGATGATGTAATAGTAAAGCGTTTGTCATAGAAGAGGAGAAGAAACTGTAACACTATGCATGCCTTGTACCTGGCATAATGTTCTCTAACACCAGGATTCTTACTTTTGTTGTCTGATGTCAAGTGATCAGGAACATTGAGCAATGTAATGAGCTCTTTCCTAGAGTGTTCAGCACCCTTCATAGCTCTGCTCTCTGGAGGTGCTTGAGCAGCAGGAGCAATATGTGCACCACTACCACCACCTGATATGACTGTCAATGGATCAGCAGAACTCTGCATATCATGAGTTAAAGGTCATCACAGAAAAGAGATATTTACAATACATAGAGTCAGTGTTTGCACTCCATTCTCAAGTGACCAGGCAATCTCTTCATCTTCTTCACAGGCAAGGCTGTAACTTCCCATCATAGTCCACTGATCTTGCTGAAGGACAGTAATATAATGATTTTCATCTGAAAGGACTTTAGGGAAATAAAAGAAGAAGATCAATCACTTACTTTCAATGACAGGGCTAAGGTTTCCCAACCTCTTGAGCACTGGGGCAATGGTAGGTACAACCTTGCTCCTGAGCACCAATGGCTTGATGCTGCTTGTGTCAGCCAAACTGGTGAATAGTTGGACTACACCTTTATTGATGGCAGGGGGCTGGTCCCCTGCATCCACCTCAGCATCTGCATGGTTGAAGACATTACCTAGAGCCTTGCCTCCAATAATACCACCTGAAGTATGAGAGGATCCTTGGAGTGGGGGTGGTGAACCCATAGGATCATCTTTCACATGTCAAGCATATTCTTATTTTTATCAACCATGACTTACCTTCATTGAACATATTGCCTGGTTCTGTCTCAGCAGGCATATCAATCTAGAAATGCAAGTTCAACTGTACAAGGAAAGCAATTGATTTTTTTTTTTAGCTCACCTTGTCCTCAGGTACAGCATCCTCTTCCTCAGTCCTTCCAACCATGGACAAGCCAATCTTGTCAATGTCAGTTAAATAAAGAGGAACATGTTTGTTTGGCAATACCTTATCAGATGTTTTATCTGTACCTTCTACATCAAGCTTGACCAACAAAAATGAGCTAATTTAAAAGGACATATATTACAAAATATACCTTAGCACCAGCCAGGTCCTTCTCGACTCCAACCTCCTCCTCTTCAATCTCCTGTTGTTAGTTATGTAAAGTGACATTTTCAAAAGGTTCCAAATTATTAACATACCTCTATTATGCTACTTCCCTGATTTTCCATACTCCCAGCACTCTCTCCTTCATTGCCCTGGTCATTACCTGGATTATATTGACTCCCTAACAATTGTTGTTACCTAACCATTTTCCAAGTGTTATTTAAACATACCTTCATCATCACTGCTTTCTGAATCTTGATTTTGTTGGTGAATACGACCAGATTGATGCTGAGGTAGTTGAGATTGAACAAATTGAATGGAGGGTGTCTTAGTCCTGGCAGGAGGAGCAATAGTGATACCACTCTCAGCAAGTAATAATTCAGCACTTGAGGCAGTAAAAGTATTTCAGTACATACAGTTATAGGGGTACAGAGATGATGGTGGCAGGTGAACACAGTGGTACAATTGTATATATAATATTAAAGTGATTACAGTTATGGTGGTACAAAAAATATTAGTGATTACAGTTACAGTGGTATGGAGATTACAGTAGCAGGTGGGACAACAGTTAGGGCAGCAGTGAGGCAGCAGTGGGGGGCAGCAGTGGAGGTGAGGGAGAGCACATAGTGGGCAGGTGGCAAAAGTGTGAGGGCAAGGGCAGCAGATGGGCGAGGGCAAGGACAGTGGCAGAAGGGGGAGGATGGTGGCAGAAGGGCGAGGGCAAGGGTGAGGGCGAGAGGGCAAGGGTGAGGGAGAGCGGATGAGGACAAGGATGAGGGTGACGGTAAGAAGGTGATGGCAAGGGCGAAGGCAAGAGGGCGGAGGCAAGGGCAAGAGGGCAAGGGCAACAGTGAGGGGTGAGAGGGCGATGACGAGGGCAAGGGCGATAGTAGGGCGGGAGGGCAATGGGTGAGAGGGCAATGGGTGAGAGGGTGAGAGGGTGAGAGGGCGAGAGGGCAAGGGTAAGGGTGAGGGTGAGGGCGAGAGGATGAGGGTGACGGTAACAAGGTGACGGCAAGGTGAAGGCAAGAGGGCGGAGGTGAAGGCAAGAGGGCAGAGGTGAAGGCGAGAGGGCAATGACGAGGGCAAGGGCAATAGTAGGGTGGGAGGGCGATGGGCAAGAGGGCAAGAGGGCGAGGGTGAGGATGAGGGTGAGGGCAAGAGGACGAGGGTGACAGTAACAAGGTGATGGCAAGGGCAGAGGCAAGAGGGTGGAGGTGAAGGCGAGAGGGCAGAGGCGAAGGCGAGAGGGCAATGACGAGGGCAAGGGCAATAGTAGGGCGGGAGGGTGATGGGCGAGAGGGCGAGAGGGCGAGAGGGCGAGAGGGCGAGGGTGAGGATGAGGGTGAGGGCAAGAGGACGAGGGTGATGGTAAGAAGGTGACGGCAAGGCAGAGGCAAGAGGGCAGAGGTGAAGGCAAGAGGGCAGAGGTGAAGGCGAGAGGGCGATGACGAGGGCAAGGGCTATAGTAGGGCGGGAGGGTGATGGGCAAGAGGGCAAGAGGGCGAGGGTGAGGGTGAGGGTGAGGGTGAGGGTGAGGGTGAGAGTGAGAGGACGAGGGTGATGGTAACAAGGTGATGGCAAGGGTGGAGGCGAGAGGGCAGAGGTGAAGGCGAGAGGGCAATGATGAGGGCAAGGGCAATAGTGCAAGGGCAATAGTCAATCAATGTTTTTGTTTGTAGGAATAGACTTACCTGGACGGTTGGTGAGAGTGCAACAAAGGCAAGGGGCAGGTGGCAATGCAAGGTGGCGATGGTCGCAGGTGGTAGTATATGAGGGCGCAGGAATGGCAGGGCACGGGTGATGGGTGACAGCGATGGCGATGGCAATAGTCAGTAAATGAGAATGATTGGAATGGGGTGGTTACCTGGTTGACGGTCCATGTTCCGTTGCTTCTGCATCCTCGTTTGCGCAGGCGGCTGACGTTTGCCTGCTCATTTGGATGAGAATCGATGCCCGTTGAAAAAATGAGTGGGTGTAGGGTGCTCACCGGGCTTTCTTGCATGTATTCCCTCCTGCACTTTTGTTCAATGTGACAGATTTCGTCTGTTTCCTACTTGATTGGGTTGATTGTGCAGGCGGAGAGCGTGGGGCAACAGTTCTTGATGAGGGCATGTTGTTGCAGATGCGTGATGTGGATTGTGACAGTGTGATGCGTGATGCAAACTGGCCATTGATCGATCATGTGAGAATCAACAACGCATTCATGTTGATTCTCACGTGACGATCAACATGTCTAAGTGACATGTGTCACGATGTCACACAATTGATATATAAGCCCCAGTGCCAGGACTACTGGGATTTCTCGGGACTCCCGGGCCTCTGAGTCCTTGGGAGTCCAGGAATGTCCTGAGGAATTGGTCAAGTCCTGGGCATTTTTGGCTCGAAAAAGAGGGTTCCAGTACTTTCGCTCAGTCCCAGACTGTCCTGGGAGTCCACCGGGAATGCGTGGGGCACTGTAAAGAGCTCGTTAGTTTGACTCTTTGCACCTTTTAACTTTAGCTTATACTTGACAGGGATCAGTTGGAAAGATATCACTAACTGATGCATGGTCAGATCCTAATCTTACCTCATTTATGGCTGTCACAGCCCACTGGGTTCAAGGAACTGAGGTGAAGACTCTGGCAGGGTTGGAAAGAAAGTTGGAGCTGAGAAGTGATCTGATTGGTTTCACCAAGATTCCTGGAAGGCACACTGGCAAACATCTTGCCCATTGTTTCATTCACATCCTCAACAGACTGAAAATAACCAACAAGGTCCTTGTTTTTGTATCTTTTTATCTTCATCACTTATATGCTCACAGATTGGATGGGTGACTTGTGACAATGCTAGTAATAATGATACCATGATGGCTTCACTGCAGATCATGCTTCAAAAGCAGAAGATAAACTTTGGTGCTGTTGAAAACAGGATTAGGTAAGATTTCCACTTATTTTGGTGGTCTTATTGACATTTTCTAGATGCTTTCCTCATATTGTTAACCTGACCTGCAAAGCAGCTCTCAATGCCATCACAGACTTGAAATATGCAGAAAGTCAATCAGAGTATGTGGCACATACATTTAGGAAGGACTGTATTGCCACAATCCGATCTTTTATCAATGCTGTAAAGCCTTTTTATCATATATTATGCCTGACTGATTGTTTTATAATGCAGGTTCGCAATAGTAATGCCAAAAAACAGCGTTTTTCAGAGTATGTCCAGAAACACTATGGGCAGGACTACCAGCTCCTTTGTGATGTATCCACAAGATGGTCTTCAACACTTTTAATGATCAAGAGGGCATTGCAGCTTAAACTGGTATGTCAAGCATAGATTTTGGGAAAGTATCCTCATACATTCATAGGCCATTATTGATATGATCAATGACAGTGAATTTGGCTTAGATACATATGATCTAACTGAGGAAGATTGGCAAACACTGGAAGATTACAATCAGATTCTCCAGGTAAGATTTTGTGTCTAGAAGAATATGGGCTAATACAAATTAAGGTGCCTCATGCATTTCAGCATATGCTTGGAACTGAGAAGACTCCTACCCTCCCCTATATCATCCCTGCATTTGCAGCTTTCAGTGAGAGGTGGAAAGTATTTGCAGAGGAGAATGTGCATTGGGAGAGCATCATCAAACCAGGCCTAGACAAATTGGCAGAGTATGAAGAGGAACTAGACAAAACCCCAGCATATTTACTGGCAATGGGTATGCTGAGAACAACCCTTTGTCATGGACTAATATACTCTTAGCTCTTGAACCTAGTTGCAAAATTTCTTATTTATCAGAAGATAAAGCCTACTCAGCCAAGAGAACACTGTTGAAGGCAGTGAGTTGGCCTTCAAAATACATATCTAACCCTATCTCATCTTCTGACAGTTAAGGGCATATCAGAGCAAAACAACATCAGTGAATGTGCCTCAGCAGCAGCCTGTAACCAGATCATCTAGGCATGCTGCTGCTAGCATTTTATTTCCAAAGAAGCAGCACTCAGCACCCAAGTCACAGACTTTGGAAATAGAGGTTGATCAATATCTAAGCTCTCAAGACAAGGAGACTGGCATTCTGGAGTTCTGGCAGGTACCTAAGTTTGCAATCTCTTTTGAATTGTCTAACTTTGAATCTTGACAAAAGGCAAAGCAATCTCAGTACCCTCACTTATTCCAGCTTGCCATTGACATCCTACCTATTCAGGCCACCAGTGTTCCATGTGAAAGAGTTTTTTCATCTGGAAAAGAAACCATGACAGCAAGGAGGAGGAGGATTACTCCTGAACTGATGGAGGCACTTCAGGTTTTAAAGTTTACAATCAGGAAAGGCCCCTCCCTGAGCTTCACAGATGGATTGTCATGGGATGATGAAATTAGGGAATTTGAATATATAGCCAGAATTGCCCAGCCAGAAGATCCAGATAGTTATGGTAGGAATTTGAAGCAGGCAGGGCAGGATGAAGATGAGCTGGAGAAGATCATTGAGGAAGTGACTAAGGCCATGGAGGATCAAGAGAATGAAGGCTCAGAAGGTGGACTTGAGTATGTCTAAGAGTCAGGGATATATATATCTCAATTACTGAAATTACATTATGCTAATTGAAAGCATTGCCTTTGGAAACAGAGATCAATGCCTGACATGACTGCCTTAGATGAGAACATAGGCATTTTAGAGCTTTGGCAGGTGAGAGATTATTTTATTCCCTCCTGTTCTGATTTTCAGAATCATATGTATCATATGTACTTGACTGCTAAGCCTATGTCAAAATACCATTACAGTTGTGAGCAAAAAGAGGGGGCAGTGAGGGTCTTGTTTGATTCATGTTTAAGCTGTGGTGATATGCATTTTGCAGACTCAAGCTGGTGATAAAGAAGGCAGCCAGAGGGCCAAGAGAGTCCACTCAGATGATAGCAATGGTAGGCCAACAAGTGTATGGATGTCAATGAGGAAGGCATTGTTGAGTCTGCATCAGCAAACCTTGGGGTTTCCCACAATCATCTGTAGTGACTGTAGTGAGTCAGTAGTGTCAGTAGCTCCCATAGTCACAGAGGCAGTGGTAGAGATTTTGTAGTAGTGCTGTAGTAAGCTATAGATATTCCATAGTTCCATAGATTGTGGTAGTGTACTATAGCACTGTAGTGACCATAGCACCATAGCACCACAAGTGCCCATAGTGAATCTGAAGTGAAACTGCAGTAATCTGTAGTGCAAGTAGACTCCTTGTAATGAATATTAATTTTTTACACACCACTATGAACACTTTTCCCTTCCTGTCAGCATTGTAGGGCTCTATGGGACTTTGTGAGGCACTGTGGCTTATTGATACAGTTATTCACTTGGACTGATTAGACCCAGCAGACTACCATAGACTACCATAGACTACCATAGACTACCAGAAGACTGTGGCAATATGCAAAGCTCTGCAAAGCTCTGTAGCTTATTTGTACAGTTATTTATTTGGACTGTCACAGACTACCATAGACTACCATAGACTACCATAGACTACCATAGACTACCACTTATCTGTACAGTTATTTATGCAGACTGTCACAGACTGTGGTAGTACTGCACAGTGCTGCATAGAATGTATACATATCTTCTGAGTCCTGTGGGGCTCTGTGGGGTCTGGATAATCACTACAGCTGTCTGCCATCACTTGTCATTTGGATAAACATGAATAACTTAGGAACTACTGATTGACAGCATTCCTACCATTAACAAAAGTTGTGCGCCTTCTTCCATACTACAACTTCTGTCACTAGCAAAAGCCTAGATTTGTAGAACCTGACTTGGAAAATAGTATTTAGTCGAGTGAATGCATTGGCAAGACTAAGTCCATTGCAGAGGATGTAGGATATATGTGTTCTTGATACCAATATGACAATGGTAGTTTGGTGTAATGGTTTGTATTGCATCAGCTGTGCTCTTAAGGTTGTGGGTTCAATCCTGGTCAGGTGCAAATTATTTATGATCATGTAATGCTTTAATTTACTTATATAATTGATAACATATGTACTATATATAGATTAGATTAGATTAATTGGTGACTAATATGTATAGTATAACTGATGACATAATATAGAATATGTTACAATTTCTTTCCCTTTCGTCGACGGACTTACTTTATTATGTAATCATCGTTATGCGTTTCATGGACGCTCATCTCCTTTAGCTACTTTACCTTCATATTTCCTTTCTTAGGTATGGAGCTGTACGTTTCCTTTTATATTTCTCTTGTTCTTTTACATATATAAACCCTCTTGTAAAGTAGTTAGACCTCAGTTCCAACTTAATCGAATTCTTCTCTCAACCTCTGAACGAAACTCCTCGCTCTCATCTTCGAGCTCGTCGTTTATTTGACCTTTGTCATCATTTGACTTTGTGTCCAGAACCTGTCCAGTAGGCTGGGAGCAGACCGAGACTCTGCCTGCCACTGTTGACTTAGAACGAATTGCGTTGAGAGCATCGATCTTAACAGAATATAATCTGTCACAGAAAATATATTTTTACATGGACTATCACAGAGAGTATGGTAGTACTCTGTAGAGTTTGGTAGTGCTCCATAGACATGGTAGGGCATGGCAGCTACTACAGCTGTACTAGTCTATGAATAGTCTGCATAGACTGTAGCAGCTACCATAGTCTACCATAGTCTACCATAGTACTATGTAGGACTACACAGCATGTAGACCTTTTCTACCAGCACTATGGCCACTATGGACCACTATGGACCCTATGTAGTACTACCATAGCTATAGTAGTACTATGTAGAGACCCCCCAAGTTTGCTGATGTGAGGAAAGTGAAGATGTTGCAATGAGGTAGGTAGGGCAAGCAGGAAATGGACAGGGGGTAGCTGAAGGGCATGGGCAGGAACAGACATGTCATCATATTTTTCATTTACAAACATGCAGCTTCTGACACAAATGAAAGAAAAGGTTTTTGTAATGGATGAAAAATGCTGAGAAATTGCAAAAACATGTGGTAATAGATATAAGAGCAGGAAGTGGATAAGAGTGGGAGTATAATCTGAAGATTTGAGGAACAGACATGTCACCACATTTTTCATTTACAAACATGCAACTTCTGACACAAATGAAAGAAAAGGTTTTTGCAATGGATTAAAAATGCTGAGAAATTGTGAGAACATGTGGTAATAGATACAAGAAGAGGAAGTGGATAAGACACAAATGAAAGAAAAGGTTTTTTCAATGGATGACAAGTGCTGAGAAATTGTGGAATATGTGGTAATAGATATAAGAACAGGCAGGTGAATGAACAGGTAGTAGACAAAGGAGCAGGCAGGCAAATGAGCAGCAGAAGTGAGTAGGTGTGCAGGTGAGGGTGGAGGCAAATGGGCAAATGGCCAAGTGGGTGAAGTTGGAGGAAAACAGGTATGGGGGAGGGGAGGTGAACAGGCAATGGGTGAGGCAAATGAGGGGGGAGGCAAAAGGGTGGGCAAATGGGCAACAGTGTGAGGGAAGGTGAACAAGGAGAACAGGTGGCAGTGTGAAGGAGACCAGTCAACATTCCTTCAGCTGTCCATATTCCCACCATATTCATACTACCTGTTACCTTTCCAACTGTTCCCAGGTTCTCACACACATATTAACTTTCTCACTATTTTCACACACCTGTCTGTGTTTATATCATGTTCCCATGCACCTTTACACAGTTTCACCATCTTCTTTTATCTATATGTATATTCCCACATGCTCCCACACTTCCCAGTATTTTATTCATGCTGTCATCCACTCTCCACACCTGCTTGCTGCTGTCACAGTTTTTTTCATATGTATGTTCTTTTCCCACCACCTGGGAACTTTCTCACATTATTCCTATCTCAGACAATCCATTCACATACTATCAGTCAATTATTACTTCTTGCATGCTCATCTGACACATCTCCTTATTTGTTGTATAGATTCAAATTCTTCATTTTATCAGTCAACTGTTCCTTGCATAAAATATATGGTGTTACAACAGAGCATTCAAGATTGAGTCAAGACCACCTACCCAACACCCACCAAGTTCATCTACCCTGCTTATTTTTGGGAATCAGTTCCTACAAGACTTGATCAATTTTATTTGTTATTGTCATTATATTTAATACAAAATATTATATTGAAATAATTATACATAATTAATAGTCAGTGACTGGTCAGTGGCTGGTTGTGTTGGTGGTGGAAGTGGGTGATTAGTGGGTGGGTATGGGCATGGGCATGGGTGAGGTGAGGGTGTGTGAGCATGGGTGAGAGCATGGAGAGGGCATGAAGATGGGCATGGGTGTGGGCATGGGCATGGTAGAGGGGATGGGGATGGGGATGGGGATGGGGATGGGCGTGGGCGTGTGTGATAGGATGGGTGAGGTGAGGGCGTGAGAGTGGGCATGGGCATGGGAGAGGGACGGGCAAGGCATGGGTGTAGGTGGTGAGGGCGAGGGCGAGGGGATGAGACGTGGGCGTGGGCATGGGCGAGGGCGAGGGAGGGGATGAGGCATGGGCATGGGCGAGGGGATGACGGTGACAGCATGGACAATGGTGAGGGGATGAGGCGTGGGTGTTAAGATCAATGCTCCCAATGCGGTTCATTCTAAGTCAACAGTGGCAAGCAGAGTCTCGGTCTGCTCCCAGCCTACTGGACAGGTTCTGGATGCTAAGTCAAACAATGACAAAGGTCTTTAAGTCGACGACGAGCTCAAGAAGAAGAGAGCAAGGAGTTCGAGTCAAAATTGAGAGTGTTAAGATCGATGCTCTCAACGCAATTCGTTCTGAGTCGACAGTGGCAAGCAGAGTCTCAGTCTGCTCCCAGCCTACTGGACAAGTTCTAGACACTAAGTCAAACGATGACGAAGGTCAAATAAACGACGAGCTCAAAGAAGAAGAGCGAGGAGTTTCATTCAGATGTTGAGAGAAGAATTCGATTAAGTTGGAACTAAAGAAAACTACTTTACAAAGGGTTTATATACGTAAAAGAACAAGAGAAATATAAAAGGAAACATACAGCTAAATACCTAAGAAAGGAAATGTGAAGGTAAAGTAGCTAAAGGAGATGAGCGTCCACGAAACACATAGCGATGGTTATGTAATAAACAAGTCCATTAATGAAGAGAGAAGAAAATTGTAACATTACCCCCTTCGTATGCAAGAAGTCACCGACTTCTTACCCTGTTCCCCATCCATGGTTCCCACCGTTTGTCCAACCATGATCCCTTTGTGACTTCAACCACTCTGCTATGGTGTTGACGTCGTGGTTAGCGGTCTCAAACCGCCATTGCAAGGTCCTTGTGATGTAATCTAGTTGGACCGTTTGTTCAAGGATGGCATCACATTCTTCATCTGTGACGGTGTGGGGGTCAGTGGTAAGGGCGGTGTTGAGCATGGCGTCGAGGGGTCCGGCGAAGAGCTGATAGTCGACGATAAAAGTGGCAAGGGCTTCTTGAGCCCGAAGAAGGGTGGCGTTAGGGGTCCGGGTAAGGGGTGGTGCCGGCGGAGCGGGTAGAGGTGCCTCTTCTTCAATAGGGAGGTCGGTGTTAAGATCGATGCTCTCAACGCAATTCGTTCTAGGTCAACAGTGGCAAGCAGAGTCTCGGTCTGCTCCCAGCCTACTGGACAAGTTCTGGACACTAAGTCAAACGATGACAGAGGTCAAATAAACGACGAGCTCAAAGAGATGAGAGTGAGGAGTTTCATTCAGAGGTTGAGAGAAGAATTCGATTAAGTTGGAACTAAGGAGTAGAGGTGTACATGGGAGTCTTTATATACTTAAAAGAACAAGGAGAATATAAAAGGAAATGTATAGCTAAATACCTTAGAAAGGAAAAGTGAAAGGTAAAGCTAAAAGGAAATAAGCGTCCATGAAACGCATAGCTATGATTAAGTAATAACTAGTCTGCTCACAAAGAGGAGAGAAGAAATTGTAACAGTCAGCGAGCTCGTCTGGGTGCTGGTGAAGATTGGCGATAGTGGAGGTGGGGGAAGCGGGCCAATCAGGGAAGAGATATTCGTCGATAGTGGTGGTGGTGGTAATGAAGACCTCTATAGGGAGGTCGTGGGCAGTAGCAAGAAATGGGGAGGCGGCGGCGAAGGAGGGGTCATAGCAATGGCCACAGGCTGTGACCAGAAGTGCGAAGGCGAAGGCAACGAGGTAGGCGATGATGACGAGGACGGTGGACATATTGTATCAATGAGATGGAGAAAATGTTCCTAAAGCATCGATCGTCTTGTTGCAAGGGGTGAAAATTACCCCCTTTGTAAGGCCATGGTCCACCGTGACCAATATAGAATCAAAGCCTTCGGAAATAGGAAGATCAGTGATGAAATCGAGTGTGACCTGCTGAAATGGGCGTGTAGCTTTCGATGGAATAGGGATTAATGCCAGTGAATTTGGGTGAGTATTGACTTTCATCTGTTGGCAGAGTGCGCAACCTTCAACCCATTCTTTGACGTGTTTATACATTCCAGGCCACCAGTAATCATGCTTCAAAAGTGCTAGCGTCTTTAATCATCCAGGATGTCCAGAAGATAATGCTTCATGTATTTCCTTGATTAACCGAGTGCGCAACTCAATTCGATCAGGAACATAGATCTTGCCTAGGTAGTAAACGATGCCGTGAGTATATGTCCAGTCTTGCAGTTTCGATTTAATCGGCGGCGCCCTTTGTTTAGTGATAACTTCAATAAGGATGCGTCCAAAATCATCATTTGCCATATATTTCTTTAATTCACTGGCAAGATCATCATTAATTAGTCGAATAAATCGGTCATTTGGCAGAACAGTGACAGTAGTTTGTTCTTCATCATTTCCCATGTGATCTGGTCGTCTGGATAATGCATCTGCTTCGAACATTTTTGTGCCAGGTATATGTTCAATACGAAGATCAAATTCAGATAACAATGATGACCACCGAGCTTGTCAGGGTGTTAAGCGTTGAGCAGTTCGGTAGTAGGACAAGTTCTTGTGATCACAATGGATGATGATCGTGTGAGGAGAACCATGTAATAGATGGTGCCATACTGCAAGTCCCTTGATGATTGCAAGCAGTTCTCTGTCATAAATTTGGTAATTCTGTTCCGTTGGTGTTAATGCATGGGATATAAATCCACATGGATGGAGTGCTCCAGATTCATCAGCCTGCTTCAGTACTGCCCCAATTGCTTTGTTAGAGGCGTCAGTTTGAAGGATAAATGGTTTTGCAGGATTTGGCATTAACAAAACTGGCATAGAGGCGAACCGTTGCTTTAGGGTGTCAAAGGCCAATTGACGTTCATTATTCCAGTCGAATGGTTCCGTTTTCTTGGTTAGATCTGTGAGCGGTTTTGCAATTGCTGCAAAATTTCCAATAAAACGTCGATAAAAGTTCCCAAAACCTAGGAATGATCGAACTTGTTTAACCGTCGATGGTACTGGCCAATCAGCTATTCCTGCAAGTTTGATAGGATCCATTTGTATTCTTCCAGGCGAGATGATCATGCCCAGAAATTCAACTTCTTGAACAGCGAATTTACATTTTTCTAATTTCAGGAACAGATCATTCTCTTCCAACCTATCAAGGACTCTCCTTGTTCGTTCTTCTAGCTCGTTTAAGTTCTGAGAGCATATTAGGATGTCGTCCATGTAAATAATGAGCCATCCTTCATTAATCATATCTCTGAAGTATTCGTTCATCATAGTTTGGAATGTGGATGGTGAATTGCATAGGCCAAAGAACATAACAGTTGGTTCATATAGTCCTCTGTTGGTAATGAAAGCAGCTTTCCATTCATCACCTTTCTTAATCCTGACGTTATTATATCCCCAACGGAGATCTAATTTGGTGAAATACTGTGAACCGGCAAGTTTTGTAAGGAGATCGGATACTAGGGGCAATGGGTATGCATTCTTGATTGTCCAGTCGTTTAAATATCTATAATCTTGGCATGGCCGAAGCGCACCACTTTCCTTCTTTGAGACAAAGAAGAATGGCGAAGCTTGAGGGGATTTTGATGGTCTGATGTATCCTTTAGCTAGCTGTTCCTCAATCCATTCGTCTAACGACGATTGTTCTTTGATTGATAATGGATAAATCTTGCTAACTTTAGGATTAAAACCAGTTTTCAAATCAATGGCATGATCCCAAGTTCTGGAGGTTGGGAATTGTTCCGATGCCTTTTTCTCAAAGACCAAGTGCCATTTCCTATATTCCGATGGTAATTCTGTCTTCGGTTCGTCCTTTTTCAACTGATGTTCTAATGCTTGAGACACTGATGTTTTGACTCTGATCCAGTAATCATCTTCTCCCCATTGTTGATTGTCCAATGCCATTTGCCAGATAGTTCCTTCATTTCGTTGTTCATTGATGAGATGTATCGTTTTATCTCTCCAATCAATAGTAGGATTATTTTCTTCTAACCAAGGGATTCCCAAAATTAATCGTTGATCTCCCAATCTAGTGATTAGAAACCAGTTGCTGTATCGTTTTCCTCCAATTGAATATTGAATGTGGACTCGATGCATGATCATTCCATTAGTGTTAACCGTTCCATCTGCGTTTCTGACTCTAATTGGTTTTTTCAATCTTTCTTTTGGTAACTTGGTGGTTACTTCTTCGTCAATAAAATTCCCTTCTGCTCCACAATCGATTAGAGCTGAAGTTTCAGTGGGTAAATCGGACGTTTCCACAGAAATTGAAAGGCGCTTGTCATTATTTGATCTTACTATTACAGAATCAAGTGCCAACTGTGAATGTCCATTTATTATGGAAGTGCCAACCGCTGTATGGCACTTCCGGGTTAAAAACCCTCATTTTCAAGTTCATTAAGAAGACCTTCTCATTCATCGGCCTTCATTCCAGCAAGGATTGCTCTGATGCTTGCAACTGGGTTGTCTTTCTTTTCTTTGGGCACATCTTCAGGGATAGATCTGATCCCTTTATTCTGAAGCGATGAGGAGGCCCTGAAGGAGGTGTTTGACGTGGTGTTTCGTTTGGGACAATTCCTAGAAATATGCCCCTGGTTTCCACATCTGAAACATTTTCCAGATTTCATGTACTCCTCCTTTTGTTCATCTGTCAAACGTCTGGTGGACATTGCATTTACTGATCGGGTTGATCCGCTCCTGTTATTGGTGTTTCGATTAAAATTAGAGCGGTTCCCTTGTCCTGGTTTTCGCCCAAGCGCTCGCATCATTTCCCAAGCGCCATGAAGCTGTTCTGCCTTTTCATATGCTTCTTTCATGGATAGGACGTTCGCTTCAAGTATCTTTGTAGCAATACTTTCAGGGAGTCCTTTGACAAAAGCCTGGAGCTGCACAGTAGTTCCTTTCAATCCAGAAGTACCGATCTCCATGCGGAATTTTCTGATATATTCAGGGACTGAAACGTCACCCCCTACTCTGAGATTGGCTAGATTGTTCAGCGCTCTGAGAGCGCTATTAACTTCACCCCAATCGGCTAAGAAACGCTTCTTGAATTCTGCCCAATTTGTCCAAGTAAGGGTTGTTTCTTCTTCATCATCTAATTCATCCTTGATCAGGACTTTCCAATCATCGAGTTCCTGCCCAAGACAGGCAAGAGTAAATTGAATCTGTTTCTGTGCTTTGCCTTTATAATTATCATCATTTAAAACAAAGTAATCTTCAAGACTTCCAATGAAAGCCTTTGCTTCGGTTCGTTTTCCTGTAAAAACACGCATAGGCTGCAGTTTGATATCTCCTTTAGAGGCAGGTGTTGCTGCGTCAGATGCCATTTTTTTTGTTTCTTCTTTCGGATCTGTAGGTTCTCCTGTTTCGTCTTTCTTCTTCCCTGATTCTGGATCTCCGAATAGATTCGTTTCGATCTGTTTCTGTTCTTGGAAGTCTATCCAAGGCTGTAGTTCTCCTTCCTTGAGTGCGTATTGCTCTCGTCCTGCAATATCAGCAAGGTTGAGATATTCGTTCCACCAGGAAAGTTCTGGTTCGTCTGTGGGCGGTTTGAATAACGAGAGAAATCCTTCTTCGTGTTCTTCATTTACCCAATCAATCCAAACGTTGTCTGGGAGGGCGTCCTCTGGTCCTTCAATGTAATCGCCTTCACAGAGGGATTCTGGTACTGGTTTGTTCTTTTTCTTAGTTCCTGAGCGGAAAAACCACCCTGTTCCTGTAGTCGATGGAAAGACTTCCTTTCGATCTAAATAATACTTTTGTCTGAAACGGACAGAGCCATTCGGGGGTCTGAGGTTTGAGGTTCTGGTATCAATGGTGTCTGGCTAGTGTAGAAACACTGAGCGGTTCTGGGAGTTCCAACTTGTGTTAAGATTGATGCTCTCAACGCAATTCGTTCTGAGTCGACAGTGGCAAGCAGAGTCTCGGTCTGCTCCCAGCCTACTGTACAAGTTCTAGACACTAAGTCAAACGATGACAAAGGTCAAATAAACGACGAGCTCAAAGAAGAAGAGTGAGGAGTTTCGTTCAGATGTTGAGAGAAGAATTCGATTAAGTTGGAACTAAAGAAAACTACTTTACAAAGGGTTTATATACGTAAAAGAACAAGAGAAATATAAAAGGAAATGTACAGCTAAATACCTAAGAAAGGAAATGTGAAGGTAAAGTAGCTAAAGGAGATGAGCGTCCACGAAACGCATAGCGATGGTTATGTAATAAACAAGTCCGTTAATGAAGAGAGAAGAAAATTGTAACAGAGAGTATGATTTGATTAAGTTGGAACTGGGGAATGTACAAGATATTCCAGGGTTTATATACGTCTTGAGAACAAAGAAAACTATAAAGGGAATGCACAGTAAGTGCAGCTAACTACCTATGAAAGGAAATATGAAAGCGTTAGCTAAAGGAGATAAACGTCCACTAAATCATATAGTAATGATGATGTAATAGTAAAGTGTCTGTCATAGAAGAGGAAAAGAAACTGTAACATTACCCCCTTTGTATGCGAGAAGTCACCGACTTCTACCATTGTGCATCCGTGGTCCAGCCATGGTCCTTCCTGGATTCGATCCATTTGATGATGAAGTCCAGGTCTTTATTGGCAGCCTCGATGCGCCATTGGAGGGTTTTTGTGATGCGCTCCAGTTGTTTGGCATGCTCCCATAAGTTGTCCCGTTCTTCATAGGTGAGACATTGTGGATCGGTGAAGAGCATGAGGTGAGTGACAGAGTCGAGGGGTGCAGATAGCTGATTGAAGTTGACAACAAGGGTGCTGAGGGCTTCAGAGACGGGAGAGAGGATGGAGTGGTGAGGACGGTGGGCATAAGGGATGTGAGTAATGGGGTCCTGGACAACGGGGTTGGTGAAGGTCATGGGGGCGAGTTCTTCCAGGTGCTGGTGAAGTTCTGGGAGATCTGCCCAGACAAAGTCGTCGATGGTGGTGGTGGTGGTGACAAAGACCTCAAGAGGGAGGTTGTGGGCCGTGGAGAGGAAGGGGGAGGCAGCGGCGACAGGTTTGATGTAACAATGACCACAAGCAGTGATCAGGAGGATGAGGACAAAAGCGATGAGGTAGGTGAGGGTGATGACGAAGGTGAACATTGTTATTGAGTAGAATGGGAAGAATGGGCAGCTGGTGGGTTGTCTTTTATCCTAGCGTGTTAAACATAAAGGTCTTCCATAGAATCTTCTGTTTCATTACCATCTGATTCTGTGGAGTGAGCAAGAATGGCGTAATACAGTGCATCATCTGAAGGTGATTCAGGAGTGTTTGGGCGAGTGAATTCGTCTTCCCTAATGAATGCTCCCTGAGCTGTGACTCTGCTAGTAATCCTTGGGTATCCTGGCTCAAAGTTGTAGGTAGGATAATGTGGAGGTTTCGGTGGGTACGGAGGGGGAATGCGTTCCCATGTTAATGATGATGCGCAGCGTCGTGGACGAAACCCAAAACAAACCCAACACACAAACCAACCACAAAATTGAATCTGGATTGGGGCACACCTTCAGTAGCAACAGGCTGGCTGGAGGGGAGCACGGGTGGACAGACATTCGAAGTGGCACAGAGGCTGGACGAAGGGGATTCAAACACGCACTGAGACTGATGGCGAGGGTGGAAGGGGTTTCTCAGTCTTCACTAATATGATGAGGTACGAAAGTGACTGTAAGTGGTGGCCGACTGAGAGTAGTTGAGCCAGAGTGTTCGTCCGAAGGAGGGGACGAGGGATAAGAGTGTGGAGAAGAGGACGAATGGGGCAGACGAGAGGAGACAGGACAGAGACAAGGTCAAAAACAAGGCTGGACGCGGGCAAGGGACCTAAGGCAAGACTCAGAGAGAGGGCAACGCTAGCACCGAACTCTGAGGGGAGGGAAAGAAGGTCAAATTTTCTCTGTTGCATAAAGGCGAAGATACATGTATATAAAGTAAATGATGGTAGCTAAGAATCAATTTGAAGAAGAAAGTCCGCTCCACCGACTGATAGGCGTCTCCTGGACACCATCCTTTCAAAGGTTGTAGGGAAGGAACGGAGGAAACAAGTCCATAACAACAAAACAAAACAGGTACGAACTGAGTGCAGAACTCATCTGCCATCACCAATGCTCGCATCGCCCATATAGGCTTCTATCGCCGTTCGGGTTCCTCGGTCGAAGTCTTCTGCGGTGATGGTGACCGCTCCACAGTGTTTCCTAGGCTTCGAAATCATGACAGAGGAGGTTCTCTAAGTCCCCATGACTCGTCAAGTCTGCAGGAAGGCGCGCCACATGCCACGTCAAATAGTAGGGCATTAACTGGTCTGCTGGAACCAGCCTCTGATGCAATGCTCCCTCCCTGTTGATGACCACATATCTGGCAAGAGTTCAACCTACTATGATCCAAGGGCCCCCAGGGGATATTGTCCTTCGAAAACCATCGTGCTTGGCAATCACATTGATCTGCCAGACTACTTGTCCAACCATGAAGTGTGTTCGTTTGACTGAGGCTAGCTCCCCCACCGAGACTGAGCTGTTGATGAGTTTGAGGTAAAACCGGTTTCGAAAGCGCGGGTCCCTTGGTGCCATTAAGGTGGATGCTTCGTTCGTGTCATGGAACATATTCTCCCGACCTCCTCTAGCTCCAATGCTGCACGTTAGGTGGGTCCAACAGTTGTCAGGGACCAGCCTCGAATCCACAAACTGCATTCCAATCGAATTCGTAATAGCCATGCTCGTTCGTTTGGACGATGGTATCATTCGAAGTGCAGCTCCTGGGTCTACCGTAGTGCTGGTGGTGCTGGATGGCGTGGGTGGTTCAACTGGGCTAGGGGGTACATCTGCCATTGACGAATCTGGGTCTACAGTGGGAGATTCCACGCGGTCCATGATCCTGGTGGCAAGCGACAAGTGATTCGACGAGGAAAGCCTTTCTCTAAGGCTTAAGCGCTGGCCAGAAGGAGTGATTCCATTCTGTCGGGCGGATCTACGCATGCTGTGTGTGATAACTGTCGAATAAGGTTCTGATAGGAGTTGGGGAGCAGCAGGGACGACTCTTTATGTTTTTCGAATCATGCGACGGCTGGTCTGGGCGGATATAAAATTTGTCTGGTTGTCAGGCACACGCCTAGTGATGCAGGTGCCGTTCTGTCTGGCGGTACAGAGGCAGTGACGGGCTGGATGTTTACGCTTCTCCAAACACTGAGGTGGCCGACTCAGCCGAAACCGTTTCGAAATGCTCACCCCTCCTTCGAATGGAGGGTGACCCACTTCTAGCGCTTCTTCCCTGGGCAAAGGACTTCGAATGCCTTCTATTTCGCTTCTTCCGTTCTTGTGTGTGTGTGGTACCCGTGTGGATATGTAGCCGGCGTATCAACAAGTCATATGGTGGTGGAATGACTGCATCAGGATTTTCCACAGGGAATTCGATTTTCTGTGGGAAAAGATGATAAAATTGCATGAAACAGTCGCACCCATGTTCTTGTAGATCTCGTCATCAATCTAATACCCATATATTCATTTTGTGGAGGATCCATTGCTGTTGCTTTCGGAATTCTCGTTCCTGTTCTCTTGTTTTTGGTGCAGTAGGGTTCAGTTGAATAGCTTTTGATGATGCTACTGGTTGCCTTGGTGAAATGAAAAGTATGTGTCTACTAGTGATTGGGTAGTGTCGTGCATGTGGGAGTCGTATTAGGTGTTTCTTGTTGTGATGATGTTGTAATAAACGAGTTTGAGGAGGAAGGAATTGTCTTTTGAGTGCATAAAGGGTTTTCCAGAATTTCTTTGATCGGTTATAAGCCATAGGTGACGTTCTATAGATGTCTTCTGTTCTTATACTCTATCAGAATGTCCGCAGCATTTCCCAGATGGCGTTCAGGTTCCCAGGTGTTGTCATTTGGTCCATAGCCTTTCCATTTAACCAAATATTGATACCCTGCTCCGCGTTTTCGATGTCCAAGGATAGCTTTGATCTCAAACTCCTCCTGCCCATTTACTATATCAGGAGGTGGTGTGGTAAAGTTTGGTCCATGCATTGACGTTTCCTTATATGGAGTGAGAAGCGATGCATGAAATACAGGGTGAATGCGCCATTGTTTCGGTAGTTTCAGCTTGTATGTAACTGGTCCCATTACTTGTTCGATCAGAAAGGGTCCTTCTCGTTTCGGTGCCAGCTTCCTTGATTGATATGGGATGTGTAGGTTCTTGTTCTTGAGCCAGACCTTGTCGCCTTTCTCAAATTTAATCAACTTGTCTCTGAATCTTTGAGCAACTGTTTGCCTGGCAAGTTCATGTGCTGCTAATGCCTCTTCTCTCGTTCTTCTGCTGCTGGGGCAGTCATCTTGAGTGCTGCTGTGGGAATGGCGATCGGATCTGTTCCATACATAAGTTGGAATGGAGATGTTTTTATTGTATCATGATAACAATTATTGTGTGCAAATTCGGCGATAGGCAAGAGTGGTTTCCACTTGTGGGGTTCATTGGTACAAAACATCCAAAGATAGATCTCAAGTTCTTGATTGACACATTCAGTTTCCCCATCTGTTTGAGGGTGATAAGCAGTGCTCATCCTGTGGTCGATCCCCAGTGCTTTTTGTATCTCTTGGAATACTTTGGCAGAGAACTGTGGTCCTCTATCCGAGATTAAGACATCAGGGAGTCTGAAGCGTTTGAAGATTTCAGATATATAGAGGTCGGCTGTTCCTAGAGCGTTGATTGTCTTGTTGCAAGGGGTGAAAATTACCCCCTTCGTAAGGCCATGGTCCACTGTGACCAATACTGAGTCATATCCATCCGAAATGGGAAGATCAGTTATGAAATCAAGGGTTACTTGTTGAAACAGGCGTGTTGCTTTTGATGGAATAGGAACTAATGCTGGCGCATTTGGGTGGGTGTTAACCTTCATCTGTTGACATAGTGCGCAGCCTTCTACCCATTCTTTGACATGTCTGTACATTCCTGGCCACCAGTAGTTGTGTTTTAGAAGCACCAATGTGTCGAAGCAGAGCATGACAGGGGCGCAGTGGAATAGTAGAGCTAAGTAAGTAAAACTTACTTGTAGCTGTAGATATTCACTAAGGTCCGCTTGTGGCAATCACCTTGTAGTAGCTGAGAGGATGTTGATTGACGTCTACCTACACAGGTATATATACTGTCTATTTACTAGTATCATGTCAGCGATATTAGTAGCGCTGACTGATGATTTGTATTGCGCTTGGTAATGCGCAGTCATTGCTGTGCCAATAGCTGTGTGTAGCACAGCTATGCACAGTCGTGCATGTGGTGCACTATTGTCTGAGTATGACTCCCGTCAAACTCTATAATATCTGTCAAACTCTATAATATCTGTCAAAGATATTAATAGCGTTGAACTCTATAATTATGTACATCAGTACAAATAGATGTTTTAGGACAGATTACATAAGATCGATTGAGATCGGAGTAATCCGAAATGTTCTCACGATCTTTCCCACGCCTACGGACTTTTTGGGAGTAAGATCGTTTCAACACTCCCCCTCATTGAGGATCTCAATGCCAATTTTATCTCTTAACTCTTTGAACTTTTGCCAAGTCAAATTTTTTGTTAAGATATCAGCAAGTTGATCATTTGTGGGAACATATTGAATGTTGACATCTTTGTCCTCAACACGTTCTCTAACATAATGATAACGAATATCAATATGTTTTGTTCTATGTTCTTGGGCTGGATTCTTGGCTAAGAATATTGATCCCCTGTTATCTACATTAAGATCAATAGCTCCAACATTGAATCCTAATTCTTTGAACAAGGATTTTATCCACATAATCTGACGTGAGCAATCTGATAAGCTCATATATTCAGCTTCTGTGGAGCATAATGCAACAGTTTTCTGTTTTCTAGAAATCCAACTAATTGGAGCTCCTGCCAGTAGAACAAGATTACCCGTCACTGATTTACGCGTGATTTGGTCTCCTGCCCAATCAGCATCAGCATAAGCATTTAATCCTTCTTCATTAAAGCCATTATATGTTATTTTTCCATTTATTGTGGAATTAACATATTTCAAAATATATAAGGCTTTGGCAATATGTTCTTTAGAAGGATTTACCATGAATTGCAACATCATGATTACTGCCTGAGTAATATCATATCTTGTGCCAAGTGTAAGATATAATAAACATATATTGTTTTCTGATGGTATTGTGATTTTCCCATCAAAACCTTTTGTATGTTGGCTCATATTTCTTATCACATTTTTATTTGCATGAGCCATACGATTATGCCAGGTTGTAAAATCAGCCAAATTAATGACTTTGTTCATTTTCTTTATAATTACTTCTGCCCAATGAATCGGTTCAAACCAGTTTTTTGGTTCAGCAATTATAAGTTCATTTCCTTTTTTAGAAAATACCGTATTATCACTGTTTGAGGCTTCAATGTAACCAGCGATTTTTAATTGACCCGATGAAATTAATTTGTGTGAAGCCTTTGGCATATAACACACTTCCAATTTAGCGATATGTCTCTGTCCCTTAGGATTTTTAAATTCAAGAAACATAGTTCCTTGACCTAGTATGGTAGCAGCTGATTTTGAATCGGCTGTTTTTATTTCCTCTGGTTCAGAATATGGATGATACTCAACAAAATCATTTTTGTTATTAGTTATGTGCACTGAAGCACCAGAGTCTATTATCCAATATTCCTTATTCTCACTTTTATTTAAGGACACAGCAGATTTCAATACATTAGCAGCTATTAAGCTACTTTTACATCTGCTATCTACGAACTTACCAGTACTATGACTAGAATCCATCATCATGGAAGTCATCATAGTATCCTTCGTGGTGTCCATAGTCATCGTCACTATTGATTTTTTATCAGTATTTTGAATATGACTAGTGAGAAGAGCATACTTTGCTGGTTCATCCCAGTAACCAGTTTCTAATTGTGGTATTTTAACCACATCTTTTTTGATACTTTGTAAGGCATTATCATCATCAATGCGACAATTTTTGCCTGTAATAGAATGTGCCAGACCAAAGTCTTCTTCAATGAGATCTTTGCCTTTTCCTTTAAGATCTCTGATCCGAGATAAGATTTTCTTAGTCTCAGGATCAACTTGGTCTATATTTGGACTAATCCTATCCACTAGTTTCGAAGATGAAGGTTGTGGAGTATCCACATTCATCCTATCATGATTATCTGTGATAACCATATTGGCAAATCGTTTAAGATTTTGCTGTTCCTTCTTGGAAAGCTCCTCAGGGTGATGGGTAGCTTTAGAGATAAGATTGAGTTTCCTCTTTCTATTTTCTCTATTGTGATTGTTTTTCACCCATTTAGGTCCTCTTTGATTCCCATGAGGTACATATGCAGGTTGATTACTTGGTCCTGCTTGTGCATTATTTTGCACATATTTCCCTTTAGGCATGTTCACATTAGGAGTGAACGGCTTTTTATAAGACTTTTTGCCTTTGGAAAATTTATTTCCTCCTTTTGAAACAAAGTGTGCAGAGGGAGCACCTTGGTCAGCTTTACGTCGCTGCCACTCATTCTCTATTTCAGGAATGAGGTCCTTTAACTTGGTTGTCCCCAGTTTGAATTTTAGGAGACAATAAGTTTTAAAGGAATCCCAAGATGATGGCAATCAATCTAAGACTTCCATAACTTGGAAATCTTCATCGAATTTCTTGCCATTAGCCTCCATTCTAGCCCAATTCTGCATTAGATCATGGACTGACTCTGCAGGACTTTTCCCTTTAGGGAATTCCCAAGATTTTGCGTCTTTATAGATATTAAAGACGCCCACTGCTCCAGGATTAGAAAATGCAGCTATAAGTGCATCCCAAGTTTCCTTTGATGTTCCCTTGATATATATATTAAGGGGTTGAGACAGATAAAGGGATATTAATCCCAGGCTTTTCCATCATTTTCAAGGAATTCTTGGTGCAACTTCCATTTCTGGGTAAGAGCTGCAACTTGACCAGCTTGAACGCTTTCAGCATTCATTTTCTTCTGATCAGCTTCAGTGTATGGATCATGAACGACTCCCCCTGAGACGTATTGCCATACACTTTTGGACTGAAGCAGTGCCCTCATCAATCGTTCCCATGTTGTCCAATTACTGGACCCTTTAAGGATGGGAACCTTCTCCTTATCATCACTGTCCACTCCGACAGTCCAATGGCTTTTATTAGATGTAGCCATTTTATCCAAATTTGCCCAACCATATTTTCCTTTATGGGCAATCTGGAGATGAAAACGCTCATTCTTCTGTTCAATGAGGGTGAAGCCAACGTCTTTGCGTAACAAATGGCTTATTGTAGACATTTCCTCAATGGTAGGATATGTCTTCCACACATATTTAGACAGCGCACGTAACTTAATGGCTGCTAAATAACACATGCCTGGCTTTCGCCACACAGGTTGTTCTGATGTGTGTCTAAATACTCTATTTGTGCTATGCACAAATAGTAGTTCACCCTGTTCAAGAGCTCAATTACTTTGAGCTTGTTTGAACGTGCTATTTTCATCATCAGATAATTCCCAATGGGAATTATCAGAGCCGTATAATAAATCCTTGAAGGTTTGATCCTTCGATTCTTTGAGTTCATCGTGTGAAGGTACACAATTTCTAGGCTCTTTGGAGCGGGCGGTAATGATAACCTTATTGGCTTCTTTCCTTTTTAGCTGATTTTCTTTCTAACGTTGCTTTTTGAGTTGTCTCTTTTCTTGAGACAAATCATATTTCGCTTGGTCAGAATTGAGCCAAGATTCCGCTGCATCTGCACGGTTCTTTTGCTCTTGTACTTCTTGTTGTAATTTAGAAATTACAACTTTTGCCTCTGTGTTTGTTTGCATATGACGCAAGCGTTGCTGGAAATGCACCTTTTCTTGGATCATGCCTAATTCTTGCATGCCCAAGATGTCGTTTTTTAATGTATTATTGTGAGACAATAATGTGTCACAAGTATTAACGACATTTTTGACTGTCAATGCAATTTCCTTAATTGTAGTTTGATGAGTAGCGACCATTGTTTTCACATCCTCAACTAACTCATTTGCATCATAGGCAACACGCAAGTTTTTATTGAGAAGAGTGGAATCACTCCTTCTCTGTCTAACTATGCATATTTTATTTGGGTTGACACCCAAATTTACAAAGGCAGTGGCAATATTTTGCCACTCCGAAGTCTGGTGCGCCCATCTGGCACATTGTTCCCGCGTCTCTCCCTCGTTGTTCCCATTATTGGATCGAATCGAAAGCGGGTTTTCTGCTTCAACCCACTTCGAGACCTCGGTCTCAACCCTTGCTCCCCATGTGGCAAGCCACTTCTCGTGGCACCTGTTCTGCTCTATAGCAGATAATGAATACACTTTATTAGGATCTTTGTTTTTGGGGAAGGAAATGGGACCATGCACATTTCCTATGCCACTGCTCGCCGTGGTAGCATAGGTGATCCTGGATGGACCAAGAACAGGAATTGGAGTCCTGTTTTCAGTGTTTCCTAAACAAGGAAACGGAGTTTGCGACCTATAATTGCCGCTAGTGATTCTGTCTATCACCATTTGGTCTCTTTCAGAAAGAGACATATCCCCTGTTTGACCAACAGGGACTGGATTCGGGTTGGAATATTTAGCCCGAATTTCTTTGAAGCGGCGAAGAGATTTCTTGCCTTGCAACGAGCGAGCCATGCGCCGCTCGTTATCTTGCACCTTCTGTGCAATATGTTTGGCAATCCTCTCTTCTTCACGCTTCTTGGCCTCTTCTATTTTTGCCTGGCGCTGGGCAATGACGTTCTGGTTTTGCCGAATTAAATCATCGGCAAATGTGACGTCACAGGCCTTTGACGGCCCAGAGCCGGTAACTCATGCCTTGCCGGCACTCTTCTTGTGCACAGCCGACATGAAAATGTTGCCGTGAAGAGGTGGCGTGACAGATTCCTGCTTAATAGCAGGAGAGGGCGAGCACAAAATGAGCGCAGGAAGGGAGGACAAACTTGATCTTGCCGGGCTTGCCGGCATCTTACCTGCTTTGTTGGAGCGGGGAGAGCGGATAATGTTGGCTGAAGAGCTGACATCGCGCTTTTTAATCAAGTTAGAATCCTTTATATTACCCAATTTAAATTGTGCAATTACCTGTTTTCCTTTGTAGCGCGAAGCTACACCGAACAGGGCTGCATTTTCCGATTTGCCATCGGAATCGGGAATGGCCTCCTCAGGGAGGAGGTCAAAGTAATTTATCCTCCTGCCAGAGGACGACGAAGAGCTGGAGGACGATCCAGCTATAGCGGCAGAATTGCCGCTTTGACTGACCAAGTTGCCGGAGGAAGAAGGCAAGTTGCCGACAAAATTGCCAGACTTGCCGATGCCGTTGCCGATGTTGCCAGTGCCGGTGGCGGATTTGCCGGTATGCTTGCCGACTTTTTTATTGGTAAAACAGCCGTCATCGGCCATAATGCCAGGCATGTTTTTGCCGAAATCGGCAATAGACATTTTGTTGCCGGTAGAACCGGCAGGTGAGGTCGGCAAATCGGAGAGGGGAGATGAGTTGCCGGCAGCAGCAAAGACAGCAGCAGAGGCAGCGGCAGCATTAAAGAAAGACATTTTTATATATATATTTATTTGTTTTTGAAAACAAAGTAAATACTAGAGGAGGGTTGGTTTGGATTGGTTTGGATGGTCTGGAAAAATTCCAGTTAGCATGTGCATTCGCTTTTGATGAAAAGAGCGAAGGCGCGTGTCATGGATACTCCCGGTTAGGATGCAACAAGTGCTTCCCATAACAGGGACAGAGATCGCTTTTGGCGGTTCATTGTCATCAGGGAAGTATCCTCCTTCCCTGATTTTGGTTTCGGGGCTCCATCAAATCCTGACAACTGGTAAAAGATATGTAAGATCTCCGTAAAAAGTAGACTAGATGCCGCTAAGGAGCGATCCTATGACTAAGTGGGATGCTAATCAGTGCCCACCACTGGTCTGCGTGTACCATGGAACAATGTCCAAGCAGCACAACCTTTATACAGAAATAATTACTAAATAATCGCAGAAAGATGGGACGAAAACCCATATAATGATATAAGCGCATAATTTATTCACGGCCAATAGGGGGGCGCGTAAGCCTTTCAGTCATGACCATGTTAGTCACAACCTTATCCATCCTAAGATGACCCTAAACCCGGAGGTTTTTGGTAAAGCGGATTCCTCTGTCCACTCCAGACACCAGGTCCATAAGGACGTGTCCAGATTATGGTTTTTGTATTACCAGGGTCACACAGAAACCTGGGGCCAGTGAGATAAGCCACACCGAGTATTATTCTCACACCTCTCCAGGTGGAGATCAGATCTCTGTCAAGATCTGATCTGGCTCTTTGTTTGGTGAGCTCCAAGGTTACCAATATCAAACGGGTGATAATACATCCGGTATGATCTACAGCTAGGGCTTCTACTAACAAACCTGATTACCTTTTGATTGAAGAACCAAAAGTGTCTCTGTGATCCCAGGGCCTGTGACAGCATCAATGTCCCTCCCTGTCCTTAAGACAGGGTGTCAAGGGGTGAGACACCAGGTTTGCGAGCAGACGGGGCCCATAACCTGTCGAAGCAGAGCATGACAGGGGCGCAGTAGAATAGTAGAGCCAAGTAAGTGAAACTTACTTGTAGCTGTAGATAGTCACTAAGGTCCGCTTGTGGCGATCACCTTGTAGTAGCTGAGAGGATGTAGATTGACGTCTACCTACACAGGTATATATACTGTCTATCTACTAGTATCATGTCAGCAATATTAGTAGTGCTGACTGATGATTTGTATTGCGCTTGGTAATGCGCAGTCATTGCTGTGCCAATAGCTGTGTGTAGCACAGCTATGCACAGTCGTGCATGTGGTGCACTATTGTCTGAGTATGACTCCCGTCAAACTCTATAATATCTGTCAAAGATATTAATAGCATTGAACCCTATAATTATGTACATCAGTACAAATAGATGTTTTAGGACAGATTACATAAGATCGATTGAGATCGGAGTAATCCGAAATGTTCTCACGATCTTTCCCACGCCTACGGACTTTTTGGGAGTAAGATCGTTTCAACACAATGTTTTCAATCGGCCAGGATGTCCTGAAGATAAAGCTTCATGCGTTTCTTTAATTAAGCGAGTTCTTAATTCGATCTGATCAGGGATATAGATCTTTCCAAGGTAATAGACGATGCCATGGGTATATGTCCAATCTTGTAGCTTTTATTTGATTGGTGGCGCTCTTTGTCTTTTAATAATGTCAATTAAGATCTGTCCAAAATCATCATTTGCCATATACTTCTTTAGTTCATTGGCTAAATCATCGTTGATAAGGCGAATGAAACGATCATTTGGTAGCATGGTGACTGTGGTCTGTTCTTTGTCATTTCCCATATGATCTGGTCGTCTAGATAGAGCATCTGCTTCGAACATCTTCGTTCCTGGCACATGTTCAATTGGGAGATCAAATTCAGATAATAAGGACGACCATCTGGCTTGTCTAGGTGTCAATTGTTGAGCAGTTCTGTAATAGGACAGGTTCTTGTGATCGCAATGAACAATGATTGTATGAGGTGATCCATGTAGAAGGTGATGCCAAACTGCCAATCCTTTGATGATGGCAAGTAATTCTCTATCATAAATCTGGTAATTCTGTTCCGTTGGTGTTAGGGCGTGGGAAATAAAACCACAAGGATGTAGTGCACCAGAGTTGTCTGCTTGTTTTAATACTGCCCCTATGGCTTTGTTAGAGGTGTCAGTTTGAAGGATGAATGGTTTTGCTGGGTTTGGCATTAAGAGAACTGGCATGGAGGTGAATCGTTGTTTCAGGGTGTCAAAAGCAGTTTGACGCTCAGTATTCCAGTCAAATATCTCTGTCTTCTTTGTTAAATCAGTGAGTGGTTTTGCTATAGCCGCAAAATTTCCAATGAATTGTCAATAGAAGTTTCCAAAGCCTAAGAATGATCGAACTTGTTTGACCATTATTGGTACTGGCCAATCAGCTATCCCTGCTAGTTTGATAGGATCCATCTGTATTTTCCCAGGCAATATGATCATTCCTAGAAACTCAACTTCTTGCACAGCAAATTTACACTTTTCCAGTTTCAGGAACAAGTTGTTCTCCTCTAACCGGTCTAGAACTTGTTTTGTTCGCTCTTCCAATTCTGTCTTGTTTTGGGAACGGATTAAAATATCATCCATGTAAATGATGAGCCATCCTTCGTTGATCATGTCTCTAAAGTATTCATTCATCATGGTTTGGAATGTAGACGGTGAATTGCATAGTCCAAAGAACATGACAGTTGGTTCGTATAATCCTCTGTTTGTGATAAAAGCTGCTTTCCATATATCACCTGTCTTGATTCGAACATTATTGTATCCCCAGCGGAGATCTAATTTGGTGAAGTACTGCACTCCAGCAAGTTTAGTAAGGAGGTCGGACACTAGGGGTAATGGATATGCGTTCTTGATTGTCCAATCATTTAAGTATCTGTAGTCTTGACATGGCCTTAAGGCTCCGCTTTCCTTTTTCGAGACAAAGACAAATGGCGAGGCCTGGGGTGATTTCGATGGTCTGATATATCCTTTAGCAAGTTGTTCTTCAATCCATTCGTCTAAGGACAATTGCTCCTTAAGTGATAACGGGTAGATTTTGCTAACTTTAGGGGTGAAACCGTTTTTCAGATCAATCGCATGATCCCAAGTTCTAGAGGTAGGAAATCGCTCTGAAGCTTTCTTTTCAAAGACTGATCGCCATTTCTCGTACTCCGTAGGTAGTTCTGTCTTTGGTTCAGCCTTTTTCAGTTGATGTTCTAATGCCTGAGATGCTGATGTTTTGACCCTAATCCAATAATCGTCTTCTCCCCATTGATTGTCCAGTGCCAATTGCCAGATCGTCCCATCTCGTCGTTGATCATCAATGAGGTGAATTGTTTTGTCTCTCCAATCGATAGTCGGGTTATTTTCTTCTAACCAAGGAATTCCCATGATTAATTGTTGGTCTCTTAACTTGGTGATTAAGAACCAGTTACTGTGACACTTTCCTCCAATTTAATATTGAATTAATACTCGATGAATGATCATCCCATTTGTGTTGATTGTTCCATCCACGTTCCTAACTTGAATCGGTTTTCTTAGCTTTTCTTTTGGTACTTTTGTTGTTATTTCTTCATCAATAAAGTTTCCTTCTGCTCCACAATTGATGAGGGCAGAGGTTTCAGCGGGTAAATCGATTGTTTCAACAGTGATTGAAAGGTGCTTGTCATTATTTGATCGTACTATTACAGAATCAAGCGCTAACTGTGAAAGTCCATTTGCTGTGGAAGTGCCAACCGCTGTGTGACGCTTCCTGATCAAAAACCCTCATTCTCGAGTTCATTAAGAAGACCTTCTCGTTCATCGGCCTTCATTCCAGCAAGGATCACTCTGATACTTGCAACTGGGTCGTCTTGCTTGTCTTTGGGCGCATCCTCAGGGATGGATCTGATCCTCTTGTTTTGAAACGATGAGGAGGACCTGAAGGAGGCGTTTGGAGTAGTGTTTCATTTCGGACAATTTTTTGAAACATGTCCCTGGTTTCCACATCTGAAACACTTCCCTGTTTTCATGTATTCCTCCTTTTGTTCATCTGTCAAACATCCAGTGGGCATAGCATTAACTGATCAAGTTGATTCGCTCCTATTGTTGGTGTTTTGGTTAAAATTAGAGCGGTTTCCTTGTCCTGGTTTGCGTCCAAGCGCTCGCATCATTTCCCAAGCGCCATGAAGCTGTTCTGCTTTTTCATATGCTTCTTTCATCGATAAAATGTTCGCCTCAAGGATTTTAGTGGCGATACTTTCAGGGAGTCCTTTAACAAATGCTTGAAGTTGTGCAGTTGTCCCTTTCAATCCAGAAGTCCCAATCTCCATGCAGATTCTAATATATTCAGGGACTGAAACGTCGCCCCCTACTCTAAGATTGGCCAAATTGTTCAAGGCCCTGAGTGCGCTATTAACTTCGCCCCAATCGGCTAAAAAGCGCTTCTTGAATTCGGCCCAACTCGTCCAGGTAAGGGTCGTTTCTTCGTCATTGTCTAGTTCCTCTTTGATTAGAACCTTCCAATCATCAAGTTCCTGTCCTAGGCAGGCAAGAGCAAATCAAATTTGTTTCTGGCCTTTGTTCTTATAATTGTCATTGTTCAAAACAAAATAGTCTTCAAGGTTTCCAATGAAAGCTTTTGCTTCGGTTTGTTTCCCTGTAAAAATGCGCATGGGCTGCGGCTTAATATCTCCTTTAGAGGCAGGTGCTGCTGCATCAGATGCCATCTTTTCTGTTTCTTCTTTCGGGTCTGTAGGTTCTCCTGTTTCGTCTTTCTTCTTTTCTGATTCTGGATCTCCGAATAGATTTGCTTTGATCTGTTTCTGTTCTTGGAATTCTATCCAAGGCTGTAATTCTCCTTCCCTAAGTGCGTATCGATCTTGTTCTGCAATATCAGCAAGGTTGAGATATTCATTCCACCAAGAGAGTTCTGGTTCTTTTGTAGGTGGTTTGAATAAAGAATGAAGTTCTTCTTTGTGTTCTTCGTTTATCCAATCAATCCAAATGTCGTCTGGGAAGGCGTCCTCTAGTCCTTCAATGTAATCACCTTCAAAGAGGGATTCTGGTATTGGTTTGTTCTTTTTCTTAGTTCTTGAGTGGAAAAACCACCCTGTTCCTGTAGTCGATGAAAAGACTTCCTTTCGGTCTAGATAATACTTTTGTCTGAAACAGACAGAGCCATTTGGGGGTCTGAGGGTTGAGGTTCTGGTATCAATGGTGTCTGGCTAGTGTAGAAACACTGAGCAGTCTGAGAGTTCCAACTTGTGTTAAGATCAATGCTCCCAATGTGGTTTGTTCTAAGTCAACAGTGGCAAGCAGAGTCTTGGTCTGCTCCCAGCCTACTGGACAGGTTCTGGATGCTAAGTCAAACAATGACAAAGGTCTTTAAGTCGACGATGAGCTCAAGAAGAAGAGAGCGAGGAGTTCAAGTCAAAATTGAGAGTATGATTCGATTAAGTTGGAACTGGGGAATGTACAAGATATTCTAGGGTTTATATACATCTTGAGAACAAAGAAAACTATAAAGGGAATGCGCAGTAAGTGCAGCTAACTACCTATGAAAGGAAATATGAAAGCGTTAGCTAAAGGAGATAAACGTCCACTAAATCATATAGTAATGATGATGTAATAGTAAAGTGTCCATCATAGAAGAGGAAAAGAAACTGTAACAAGGTAGGTGATGACAACGATGGCGGCGGGCATGTTATATCAATAAGATGGAGAAGACGAGTCCATCAAGTGCAGTTTAAATATCCCAAATTTCATTGTCAGAGTCCAAAGCTAAGATCTCTTCAATTTTGGGTTCTCTGGTCCTGAGAAAGTTCTCACGAGAGTGTCTGGCTGCTTCCTCCTGTTCTGATTGGGTTCCTGCATCATCAGGGTGTGGAATACGAATTTGTTCAGGGTGTGCATGATGTGTAACGTGTATCTCTGGATTATTCATGCTAGCCTGCACTGCCTGGTTCAGGAGATCGTAATATCGTTCGGTTGCAAGTGTTATTTCCATTTGCGCTTGTGTACAGTTAAAATTTTCACTTCCCCTTATATTCATTTGTCGTTCATATTGCCATTGTTCCACAGAGATGTCTCTGCCTCACTGAATAATCCATTGTAGAGCTTCTGATAGTTCAGGGAAGGCTCGTTGTAACCAAACCCTGTGATAAACATTGTTGTATAGAAAACAAAGGTGAACTGACGCTGGGAGATAGTGTGACTCGGCTTCTTGAAATGTGGGTAATTCCCCTAGATCAAAAGAGAGGCAGTGATACTGAGGAAGATACTTTGATAAGGCGTTATATGGAATCTCTGTGTGTCCCTGTGGATGCGTTCGTTTGTGAGGAGGTAATCGTGCTACTTTAGGCGGTTTTGACATCATTGGAACGTATTTCAGTTTTTGATATGTAGAGAGTGTTCGTTTGGAAGGGTGTTTAAAGGCAGGGACAAACATCTGCATGACGGAGTATCTGGTTTTGACAGTAGGGGTATATCTTCCAGCGGTTCTGCAAAATCTTTTGACATAACGGATATTATGCTTTAGTTGGAGATTGGTGTGGTAATAAGTCATTCTCTTTTGATTTGTCTTAGAGGTTCCTTCTGTTTTTATATTCGACCAAGATATCCGCAGCATTGCCTAAATGCTGTTCTGGTTCCCATGTATTGTCATTTGCTCCATAGCCTTTCCACTTGACTAAGTATTGGTAACCAGCTCCGCATTTCCAATGTCCAAGGATAGCCTCAATCTCAAACTCTTCTTGTCCATTAACCATATTGGGAGGTGGCATAGTGAAATTCAGGCCATGCATTGAGGTTTCCTTATATGGAGTGAGGAGCGATGCATGAAACACAGGGTGAATGCGCCATTGCTTTGGTAATTTCAATTTATAAGTAACTGGTCCCATGACTTGTTCAACCTGGAAGGGTCCTTCTCGTTTCGGTGCTAGCTTTCTTGATTGATATGGAATGTGGAGATTCTTGTTTTTGAGCCAGACTTTGTCACCTTTTTCGAATTTGATTGACTTGTCCCTGTATCTATGAGCAACCATTTGTCTAGCAAGTTCATGAGCAGCTAAAGCTTCTTCTCTGGCTTTTCGAAGCATCTGAAGGCATTCTTCTGCTGCTGGTGCAGTCATCTTGATTGCTGCTGTAGGGATAGCGATCAGATCTGATCCATACATAAGTTGAAATGGAGATGCCTTTATTGTGTTGTGATATCGGTTATTGTGTGCAAATTCAGCAATGGGTAATAGTGGCTTCCATTTATGGGGTTCATTTGTGCAGAACATTCGAAGATAAATCTCGAGTTCTTGATTAACACGTTCAGTTTCTCCATCTGTCTGAGGGTGATAGGCTGTGCTCATCCTGTGGTCGATTCCTAAAGCTTTTCGTATTTCTTGAAATACTTTAGCAGAGAATTGTGGTCCTCTGTCAGAGATTAAGATGTCAGGGAGTCCAAAGCGTTTAAATATTTCAGAGATATAAAGGTCTGCGGTTCCTAAAGTGTTGATTGTCTTGTTGCAAGGAGTGAAAATTACCCCCTTTGTAAGGCAATGGTCCACTGTGACCAATATGGAATTGTATTCATCCAATATAGGAAGATCTGTGATGAAGTCAAGTGTAACCTGTTGGAATGGTTGTGTGGCTTTTGATGGAATAGGGATTAATGCCGGTGCATTAGGGTGAGTATTGACTTTCATCTGTTGACAAAGTGCGCATCCTTCAACCCATTCTTTAACATGTCTATACATTCCAGGCCACCAGTAATCACACTTCAAAAGTGCCAGCATCTTTAATTGTCCAGGATGTCCTGAGGATAATGTCTCGTGTATCTCTTTGATTATCTGAGTACATAACTCAATTCAATCAGGAACATAGATCTTGCCAAGGTAGTAAACAATGCCATGAGTATACGTCCAGTCTTGCAGTTTTGACTTAATCGGCGGTGCCCGTTGTTTTGTGATTACTTCAATGAGAATACGTCCAAAATCATCATTTGCCATATATTTCTTTAATTCATTGGCAAGATCATCATTGATAAGCCGAATAAATCAATCATTTGGTAGAACTGTGACAGTAGTTTGTTCTAGGGCTCCCAAAGTTCGGTTCAGTTCGGTTCGGGGCTATTTTTGGCCGAACCCGAACCTGGAACACCTGGAGCTTGCCCGAACCGACTGAACCGTGGGAAAAATACCTTTTTAAGAAATATCAAGTGTAATTGCAGGTTAGAACATCCCTGCATGCTTGCACTATGGTCCCACACCTCTAGGATTTGATATAACAGCATATAGTGCTGTATGGTGAAAAGTGTTTAGGAAATACAGCAATGTTGTGGCTAGTAAACAGCTGTAAAAGGTTACCTTGGTGTGGCAGTGGTGTGACAGTGGTGTGGTGTGGTGTGGGGTGTGATTGGCTAATGTGACACTAAATTGGCAGTAAGATCAAGCTTTTCAACATGTGTCCCCATCATCACAATGATGGCCATTGGCCCCTTGGGCATAGTGGGGACCTTCTTACATCAGTCCAGTCCAGTTCAAACCAATGCTGGCACTGCCCAAGCCAGAATCAAAGTTTTCTGAGACTTTATTGTTGTTATTTGGTGGTGTAAAATTGTGTAATAGGTACAGACATAGCCATTGGCCTGTCAGGCATAGTGGGGACCTTTTGACATCAGTTCAGTCCAGTTCGAACCAATACTGGCACTGCCCAAGCTAGGACCTAAGTTTTTCAAGACTTTATTGGTGTTATTTGGTGGTGTAAAATTGTATAATGGGTACAGACATGGCCATTGGCCTGTCAGGCATAGTGGGGACCTTCTGACATCAGTTCAGTCCAGTTTGAACCAATGCTGGCATGCTTGAACCAGAACCAAAGTTTGTTTGAGACTTTATTGGTATTATTTGGTGGTGAAACTGGGTAGTGGTGGTCCACACATAGCCATAGACCCCTCAGACATAGCAGGGACATACCTACCTCGGTTCAGTTCGGTTCGAACTGATGCTGGCACTGCCCAAACCCGAACCGATTTTTTTCGAAGCTTTCCAAATCGAACCCGAACCAAACCCGAACCGAGGTTCAGAACCAAACTTCAGGAGCCCTAGTTTGTTCCTCGTCATTGCCCATATGATCTGGTTGTCTGGATGATCATTCTCTTCCAAGCGATCAAGGACCCTTTTTGTTCATTCTTCTAGTTCATTCAAGTTCTGAGAACATATCAGGATATCATCCACATAGATGATGAGCCATCCTTCATTAATCATGTCTCTGAAGTATTTGTTCGTCATAGTTTGGAATGTAGATGGCGAATTGCATAGGCCAAAGAACATAACAGTTGGTTCATATAATCCTCTGTTGGTGATGAAGGCAGCTTTCCATTCATCTCCTTTCTTGATCCTGACGTTATTATATCCCCATCAGAGGTCTAATTTGGTGAAATATTGTGTGCTGGCAAGCTTTGTAAGGAGATCGGATACTAGGGGTAATGGGTATGCATTCTTGATTGTCCAATCATTTAAATATCTATAATCTTGGCAAGGTTGAAGTGCACCACTTTCCTTCTTTGAGACAAAGAAAAACGGCAATGCTTGAGAAGATTTTGACGGTCTGATGTATCCTTTAGCTAGCTGTTCTTCAATCCATTCGTCTAGCAATGACTGTTCTTTGATTGATAACGGGTAAATTTTGCTAACTTTAGGACTAAAACCAGTCTTCAAATTGATAGCATGATCCCAAGTCCTGGAGGTTGGGAATTGTTCTGATGCCTTTTTCTCAAAGACTGAGCACCATTTCTCGTATTCTGATGGTAATTCCGTTTTTTGTTTGTCCCTTCTCCACTGATGTTCTAATGCTTGAGATGCCGATGTTTTGACTCTGATCCAGTAATCGTCTTCTCCCCATTGTTGATTGTCCAATGCCATTTGCCAGATAGTTCCTTCATTTCATTGTTCATCAATAAGGTGTATTGTTTTATCTCTCCAATCGATAGTAGGATTGTTTTCTTCTAACCAAGGGATTCCCAAAATTAACTGTTGATCTCCCAATCTGGTGATTAGAAACCAGTTGCTATATCGTTTTCCTCCGATTGAATATTGAATATGAACTTGATGTGTGATCATTCCATTAGTGTTAACCGTTCCATCTGCGTTTCTGACTCTAATTGGTTTTCACAATTTTTCTTTTGGTAACTTGGTAGTTACTTCTTTGTCGATAAAATTCCCTTCTGCTCCACAGTCGATTAGAGCTAAAGTTTCAGTGGGTAAATCGGACGTTTCCACAGAAATTGAAAGGCACTTGTTATTATTTGATCTTACTATTACAGAATCAAGCACTAACTGTGAATGTCCATTTGTTATGGAAGTGCCAACTGCTGTGTGACGCTTCTGGGTTAAAAACCCTCGTTCTCGAGTTCATTAAGAAGACCTTCTCTTTCATCAGCCTTCATTCCCACAAGGATCGCTCTGATGCTTGCAACTGGGTCATCTTTTTTTTCCTTGGGCACATCTTCAGGGATAGATCTGATCCCTTTATTCTGAAACGATGAGGAGGCCCTGGAGGAGGTGTTTGACATGGTGTTTCGTTTGGGACAATTCCTTGAAACATGTCCCTGGTTTCCACATCTGAAACACTTTCCAGATTTCATATATTCCTCCTTTTGCTCATCTGTCAGACATCCAATGGGCATCGCATTCACTGATTGGGTTGATCCGCCCTTATTATTGGTGTTTCAATTAAAATTAGAGCGATTCCCTTGTCCTGGTTTTCACCCAACTGCTCGCATCATTTCCCAAGCACCATGAAGCTGTTCTGCTTTTTCATATGCTTCTTTCATAGATAGAATGTTTGCTTCAAGAATCTTTGTAGCAATACTCTCAGGGAGCCCCTTAACAAAAGCCTGGAGCTGCGCAGTTGTTCCTTTCAAACCTGAGGTACCAATCTCCATGCGGAATTTTCTGATATATTCAGGGACTGAAACATCGCCCCCTACTCTGAGATTGGCTAGATTGTTCAGCGCCCTAAGAGCGCTATTGACTTCACCCCAATCAGCTAAGAAACACTTCTTGAATTCAGCCCAGTTCGTCCAAGTGAGGGTGGTTTCTTCTGCATTGTCTAATTCATCCTTGATCAAGACTTTCCAGTCGTCGAGTTCCTGCCCAAGACAGGCAAGAGTAAATCAGATCTGTTTCTGTGCTTTGTTCTTGTAATTATTGTCATTCAAGACGAAGTAATCTTCAAGACTTCCAATAAAAGCCTTTGCTTCAGTTTGTTTTCCTGTAAAAACACGTATGGGCTGCAGTTTGATATCTCCTTTAGTTGTTGCTGTTTTGGTTGCCATCTCTTCTGTTTCTCCTTTTTTGTCTTTCTTCTTTTCTGATTCTGGATCTCCGAATAGACTTTGTTCAATCTGTTTCTGTTCTAGGAAGTCTTTCCAAGGCTGTAGCCCTTTGTCTGTGAGTGCATATTGATCCTGTGGTGGTGCTCCAGAAAGACTGAGGAATTCATTCCACCAAGAGGATTCTGGTTCTTCAGTGGGTGGGTAGAATAGAGAGTAAAAATCCTCTTCTATATCTTCATTGACCCAATCAATCCAAACGTTGTCTGGGAAGACGTCCTTTCTGTTTCCTTCAATATAATCACCTTCAAAGAGGGATGCTGGTACTGGTTTGCTCTTTTTCTTAGTTCCTGAGCAGAAAAACCACCCTGTTCCTGTAGTCAACGGAAAAACCTCTCATCAGTCTAGATAATACTTTCGTCTGAAATGGGCAGAGCCACTCGGTGGTCTGAGGTTTGAGGTTCTGGTATCAATGGTGTCTGGCTAGTGTAGAAACACTGAGCAGTTCTGGGAGTTCCAACTTGTGTTAAGATCGATGCTCTCAACACAGTTCGTTCTAAGTTAACAGTGGCAAGCAGAATCTCGGTCTGCTCCCAGCCTACTGGACAAGTTCTGGACACTAAGTCAAATGATGACAAAGGTCAAAGTAAACAACAAGCTCAAGAGGATGAGAGCGAGGAGTTTCGTTCAGAGGTTGAGAGAATAATTCGATTAAGTTGGAACTGAAGACTAGCTATGTTACCAGAGGTTTATATACATAAAAGAACAAGAAAAATATAAAAGGAAACTCACAGCTAAATACATAGGAAAGGAAAGATGAAGGTAAAATAGCTAAAGGAGATAAGTGTCCATGAAACACATAGCAATGGTTATGTAATTATAAGATATCCGTCAACAATAGGAAAAGAAATTGTAACACCAATGATAACAAGACTTAGGGCAATGATTTGCACACAGGGGATGATGGTTTGGTAGTGGGCATCTGGCCAGCATGTACCAATCTGGTTCATACTCCCAACTCAAAGAATCTATCGTTAAAAGTCCAGCAAATGCAAGTGAAACTGGCCATTCGCCAGGCAATGAAATATATTGAGGAATGGATCATCTTTGATAACGCATTCCCCAGACTTGAAGTCCGTAATGTATGGAACCGTGATGGAATGCTCCAAGCCTGTGACAAGCTGAAAGGGTATTCACCACAAAGTGTCCAGCAGATATACATTGACATAGCAGCACGTGTTGCTGGGGATGCAGCGTACATGAAAGCAATATCCATATTGGTTTGTGTTTCATTCAATCCCCTAATGTACTGAGTCTAACTGGGTTTGCCATCAGATTGATGCACAAGCTAGTGGTTTCCGAAGCGGCCCCAAAACAGTAGCTTCACGTTATATTAGGGCATATCGGTTTATCACTAATGCCAGTGTTGATGTACGGCTGGTCAATGATCTACTTTATAGGTTCCATTACATATACCCACTGAAAGTCAGCGGCACCAACTGTGATACATCCAAGCCATATGAGCACCCTGTACTTACTGAAGTCATACGTGATTTTTTCTTCAGCAGTTGAAATAACATTGTGACCAAATATCCTGCATGATTTGGTCAAGGATCAATTCCAATGGCAATGATTGCACTTGTAGCTACTGCAGTAAGTAGGGCTCCCAAAGTTCAGTTCAGTTCGGTTCAGGGCTATTTTTGGCTGAACCCAAACCTGGAACACCTGGAGCTTGCCCGAACTGAACCCAAATTTGTCAGTTCAGGTTCAGTTCAGTTTGGTTCTGGTTCGAACCGACTGAACCGTGGGAAAAATATCTTTTTAAGAAATATCAAGTGTAATTGCAGGTTAGAACATCCCTGCATGCTTGCACTATGGTCCCACACCTCTAGGATTTGATATAACAGCATATAGTGCTGTATGATGAAAAGTGCTTAGGAAATACAGCAATGTTGTGGCTAGTAAACAGCTGTAAAAGGTTACCTTGGTGTGGCAGTGGTGTGACAGTGGTGTGGTGTGGTGTGGGGTGTGATTGGCTAATGTGACACTAAATTGGCAGCAAGATCAAGCTTTTCAACACATGTCCCCATCATCACAATGATGGCCATTGGCCCCTTGGGCATAGTGGGGACCTTCTTACATCAGTCCAGTCCAGTTCAAACCAATGCTGGCACTGCCCAAGCCAGAATCAAAGTTTTCTGAGACTTTATTGTTGTTATTTGTTGGTGTGAAATTGTGTAATGGTGGTACATGCATGACCATTGACCCCTCTGGCATAGTGGGGATTTTCTTACATCAGTTCAGTTCAGTTTGAACCAATACTGGCACTGCCCAAGCCAGAACCTAAGTTTTACAAGACTTTATTGGTGTTAATTGGTGGTGTAAAATTGTGTAATGGGTACAGACATGGCCATTGACCTGTCAGGAACAGTGGGGATCTTCTGACATCAGTTCAGTCCAGTTCAAACCAATGCTGGCACTGCCAAAGCCAGAGCCTAAGTTTTTCAAGACTTTATTGGTGTTATTTGGTGGTGTGAAATTGTGAAATGGGTACAGACATAGCCATTGACCTGTCAGGCACAGTGGGGACCTTTTGGCATTAGTTCAGTCCAGTTCAAACCAATGCTGGCACTGTCCAAGCTAGAACCTAAGTTTTTCAAGATTTTATTGGTGTTATTTGGTGGTGTAAAATTGTGTAATAGGTACAGACATAGCCATTGGCCTGTCAAGCATAGTGGGGACCTTCTGACATCAGTTCAGTCCAGTTCGAACCAATACTGGCACTGCCCAAGCTAGGACCTAAGTTTTTCAAGACTTTATTGGTGTTATTTGGTGGTGTAAAATTGTGTAATGGGTACAGACATAGCCATTGGCCTGTCAGGCATAGTGGGGACCTTCTGACATCAGTTCAGTCCAGTTTGAACCAATGCTGGCATGCTTGAACCAGAACCAAAGTTTGTTTGAGACTTTATTGGTATTATTTGGTGGTGAAACTGGGTAGTGGTGGTCCACACATAGCCGTAGACCCCTCAGACATAGCAGGGACATACCTACCTCGGTTCAGTTCGGTTCAAACCGATGCTGGCACTGCCCGAACCTGAACCAATTTTTTTCGAAGCTTTCCAAACTGAACCCAAACCGAACCCAAACCGTTGGTTCAGTTCGGCCGGTTCAGGTTCAAACCGAGGTTCAGAACCGAACTTTGGGAGCCCTAGCAGTAAGTGATAACAATGTAAACAAGTCATTCCACTAATAATTTGTTGTAGATACATGCAGTTCTCGAGGAATATCGTGATGGACGGTTCATGTTGAATTAATAATGATCTGGAGCTAAGGGGATTGAACCCACAGCTTCATGTATTATAATATCATTATTAATGAGACACTAAATAATCCCTTATTATAATCATTGACAGAAATTATAGAGTTCATACTCAGAGTAGAGACGCCAGCAAAGCGCCACCTGGCACTACACCCAGTTGCCACCTGGTGCTACCCTCTGTAGCGCTCTGCTGGCATTACCTTAGGTAGTCTTAATGTACTCTGGCCCACATGTATATAAGGAGGGCCTTATGCCCTCATTTCAATAACATAGCATTGTCTCTGTTATCTGTTAGTTGAACCCCTAGCTCCTAAACAGCCTTCAACAACTGTAAACAGTATTAAGTAAGTCTCCCGCTTACTAAGCCTCGGTCTGCACCACCATCATAAATTTCAACAGGTTATGGGCCCCACTGGGATGAATGGCCTTGTTGCTGGCATAGACATTTAGCCAGCAACCTCTTGTCATAACAAAGGTAAACAAGGAAGGTCGTACATAGCATATATGCCTGTAGTACTGTTATTTGTACCTGTTTACTGACGTTTGTTCCTGCTAATGCGCTACTCTTGGGCTATGACAGGAATAGTCTTCACTCCCCTTTTGGGTTGAGTGACCACCTTGGATGGTGTGACAATAATCACCAGTGTGACACACTCTACTAGTCCCCAGTTTTGTGATATCTGGGTTAATAATAGAAACACTTCTTGATTGGTGGATCAATAAACCACTCGGTCTGGTGAACCAATTAAATCACTCAGGTTTAGGGCTGCCCCATGGCAGATAACGAGTTATGACATCATAGTCTAGACTTGGAAAGGTTTCGCACCCCCCTATTGGCCGTGAATAATTAAGTGCTTATATCATTATACGAGTTTTTGTCTCATTCTTCACATCTATTTATAAAACTATTCTGTATAAGGGTCGTGCTGCTTGGACCTTGTTCCATGGTACACGCAGACCATCAATGGGCACTGATTAGCATCCCATTTAGAGTAGGAATGCTTCTTAGCATCATAAATAGCTTAGTATCTAAATATAGCTGGTGTTAGGATCGATGCTCTCAACGCAATTCATTCTAAGTCAACAGTGGCGAGCAGAGTCTCGATCTGCTCCCAGCCTACTGGACAAGTTCTGGACACTAAGTCAAACGATGACGAAGGTCAAATAAACAACAAGCTCAAAGAGATGAGAGCAAGGAGTTTCGTTCAGAGGTTGAGAGAAGAATTCGATTAAGTTGGAACTAAAGAATAGAGACGTACATGAGAGTCTTTATATACTAAAAGAACAAGGAAAATATAAAAGGGATGATACAGCTAATTGCCTAAGAAAGGAAACGTGAAGGTCAATAGCTAAAAGGAAATAAGCGTCCATGAAATGCATAGCAATGATTATGTAATTGTAAAAGTCCGTTAACGAAAGGAAGAGAAATTGTAACAGCTGGTGGATATTTTTAACTGGCTGTGGGGAACTTGATGGAGCCCCCAAGTCAATAGAAGTGTGGAAACACTTCTGACGATGAATTATAAAGCGCATTTATGACAAAGAGCAAACTGAAATGTCTATGAAGCACTTGGAATTCTACCCAGATGGAGGAAAAATCGTTCTATCCTTAGAGCAATCCCAAACCTAGTTTGGCTATTTATAGCATTGATCAATTTGCAAGGATCATCGCTTACCCAATCTATTTTAGACTCACTCCAACTCAATCAATCTAATTTTGCAAATGTCTTCGATCACCAATTCCGCATCTTCGACTGCCACTTCCGGCAACACCACCCCTGGAACTCTCAGTTCCAAAAATACTTCTAGCTCTGATCTTCAGGGCAAGATCACCAGGGCTGGATTTTACAGCACTATATTTATCAACTCACTCAAAAGCACAACTGCTTGTCGCGCTACTATTCCCACTGCTCCCATTGGGGAGATTATCAAAACCAACTCTGCGGAAGCACAGAAGGTTCGCCATTGCCTGGAAGAACGTTGTGCTCGCATTGCTGGAGTGCAACAGCACATGGAGGAGCGCTGCCTTGTGCTGGAGAAAGAGAAGGTGCTATTAGACCAAGAAGGTCAGGAGATTCTTGATATTCTCAAGGATGTTCGTCGATGGGAGGCTGACCACCTTTCAAAAGTTCAAGGGGCTTACTCTGTTGAAATTGGGACTGGGAGGAAGATTCCCAACCCACCGATTTCAGTGTCATACACTGATAAAGCTAAAGCGGGCCTGTCCGCTGCCCAGGCAGGCAAAATTATTTCACCACTTAATCCTCGACTCACCTACTGTCCCACCTCTGCAGACATCCAACGATGGGGTGGGAAACTTGGAGGGGAGGTGAAGGACTGGGAGGAGAAGGCAGTTCCAGTACCGCCCATATCGACACCCAATCTCACGTTGAGAACTGGTGGACTTACAACTGAACCCTGGTATTCGGTTAAGGAGTGGGAAAAAGTTGGACGAACTAAAATAGTGCCAGCTAGAAAGTGGGGGAATAATACCCCTGCTATATTATCTAATAAACCTCCGTTGGTCTCTGCATATCCACAGTCTGATAAGACACTGATAGAGAAGATGAGAGAAGACATTCAGGTTATGATGAAGAACCTGAATATTGAAGCGGCTAAGGAGAAAGCTGCTAAAAAGGCTAACAAAAAATTGCGCCAAAAACAGAAACACCAAGAAGCCTGGAAGGCATTTGAGGATTCAAATCATCCTCCTACACACAGAAAAGATGTCATTAATCATGATATCTTTGAATTGGACAACTCACACACAGAGTTGGACAATGATAACTATAGCACACTTCTGCATGCTAATGACGATTCAGAACTTGAACCAGGCAAAATCATGTATGTCAGGCTTGACACCATGATAGATCCCTTTGTACATTCCAGAAATACCCCAGTATGGGAAGTACGCAGATATTGTTATTTGGTGGCGATAAAAACAAGGGCACTTCCTTGTTATCAATGGCAGCCTTTTATTAAAATCAAAGCGTTGGCATCCTACTCCAAGTTGATTAGGAAGAATGTTGCCTTTGATCTTATGAAAACTGAGATTTGCAACAACTATCATCTCCAATTAAATCCACGATCTACTTCTGGATGGATGGAAATTGATAGCATTGCTAGCAGTAGCAATGCTTGCCTTTCACTTGGTGGAGATGAGGATGTCGGCAAAATTCCAAATTTAACAGGATTAAATTGGAATGAGTGGTCTGTAGCCATGATCGCCTATCTTCATTATAAAGGTCTTTGGCTATATGTCAAAGGATCTAAATCAGCTATCACAAATCTGACCGATTCAGAGAAAGTGCTTTACAATGTGGCAGATACTAAAAAAGAAGAGAGGGATAAGCTACAAACCAAGCTTGAACTTTGGGAAGAATTTCTTGAATACGACGACAAAGCACTTGGGTTAATCACACTCAAACTGGCACCATCACTGCGTCACTATGTTGACTCTACTGCATTAAGAACATGGGATGCATTAGAGAAAGCTTTTGGGCAACCAGGAGCTGCAGGAATCTTCATCGATTTTTCAAAAGCAATTCATTGGAAAGTCAATGTCAACAAAGTCACTGAGTCAGTTAACAAATTATTATTGACTACTACTCAACAACTCCATACCAATGGATTCACTTTTCCTGACAATATGGTTGCCATGTTAGTGCTGGCATCACTTCCACAAGGATGGGATGGTGTCTCGTCCAGTATTCGTCTCACTATGAAAGCAAGTGATTTAAAACTTGCTGATGTCCTTCCTAAGATTGAGGAAGAACAGCAAAGACGTAGAACGTCTTCATCATCAGGGGGGGCTGTTAATACAGCTCGCATCACTAGAGGCCCTATGAGACCTCAATGGCAAAACTCTGGTTCGGCCGGTCCTAGCAATAGGACCAATTTTCAACATCAGTCTGGAAATTTCCAAAATAACAAGGGAAAATCCAGAGATCAGAATCAACCGCCTGCAGGACCATTCAGGCAGTTTAGTTCTAATCAGGAATGCAACCACTTCAATCACGCAAATAAGAAAAAGAAGTGTGCTTTCTTGTTGCAACAGGAACAATCTGCTGGGTCTAGTAGATCTAAAGGAAAAGCGAAGGCACCTACCTTTGCTAGTGCAGTGTTGATTGATAGGCTCGGATCTCAACCCCTGATTGACAGGGTTGAACCAGCCTTGTTACCCGATATTCTCAAAATGCTACAAGAGCAAGGCTTTTGTGTGGCAGATGAGATTGAATGGCCAATTAAAACTGGAGGAAATGCAGAAAATTGCTTTATTCCAAAGAGCGATGACATGGATGTGGATAAAGATGATGCATCGGATACAGTCTCTTTAGGAGAATTTGAAGATGCAGAATCTTGGTATCAGTGCATATATTTCACTAATTTAAAGTCTGATACTGATAATAAATCAGTGAGGACTATGCTACAGAAGACTTTGGAGAATTCGAAGCTTCTTAAATTTAAAGGTAATAATAGTAGTAATCAATGTACTGCTGTAGATAGTGATAATGTAATCGCTGAAATTACCTGCTATAATAGTGAGATTAAGGCGTGCTATTGTAATAATTGCCTTAAAATGGCACTTAAAGGAAAGTCATGGATGATAGACTCTGGAGCGTCTGTTCATGTAACTCATGACTTAGAAGACTTTGCTGATTATCAACCGTTTGATAATCCCAAACCTATTTATACTGCTGATAAAAAATCAAAAGTTTCTTTATTAGGTGAAGGGACTGTGTTCCTTCAAATAGAAAATTCCAAAGCGCTTAGACATTTCATTAAACTTGAGGAAGTTTGCTACATGCCTGAAGCTAGTCATAGAGTTATATCGTCTGGACAGTTAAAGCTTCAAGGCTGGCAGGAACAATCAGATAAACATGGGACAATTTGTTCGCTAAAATCTGGTCAACATGTTCTATGAGCATATCCTAGACATGAAAATGAACCTATTCATTGGGTCTTGACTCAGATAGTCAAGCCAGATATACAAATAATGGACCATGCTGCGTATGTTGTCAATTATGACACTTGGCATAAACAATTGGGACATCCTTCAAAGAATGTTCTTAAACATACTTTTGAACATACTAAAAGATTTGATGAGAAAATCACATTCCCATCAACAAATCCTATATGTCCTGGTTGTGCTCAAGGAAAAATGCACAATAAATCTTTCCCTATTTCTAATAAGCGTGCTTCTAAACCGCTTGAATTAATTCATGCTGATTTACTTGAACTACCAATGGAATCATATTATCGTAAAAAGTGGTGTTTAAAGCTACTAGATGATTACTCTTCATTTGCTCATATGGCACTTCTTCAATCAAAATCAGAAACCTTTACTGCTGTCTGAAGTTACATAGAACTTATGGAAAATCAGCATAATATTAAAGTAAAATGTTTCAGATCAGATCAAGGGGGGGAATTTAAGTCACATGAATTTGACAAATATCTTGCATCTAAAGGGATATTTAGGGAACAGAGTGCACCACACATACATCAGCAAAATGGTCGTGCAGAACATCTTAATGACACTATACTTGAGAAAGCAGAGAGCATGAGACTTGAGTCTTCCTGTCTAAAATCATGGTGGGAATTTGCTTTTGAAACTGCTATTCATGTATACAATTGCACTCCATTAAGAAGAACAAATTGGAAAACACCTTATGAAAATCTGACTGATAAAAAGCCAGATGTAAGCTACTTTAAAATATTTGGTTGTCTTGCATGGGTTCTTATACCTAAAGAAATGTGAAAAGATAAGCTAGCACCAAGATCTGAACCAATGACCTTCATAGGTTATGAACAAGGATCTAAAGCTTATAAATTTATGAGAAAAGACAACACAATATTTATAGGTGTTCAATCACTGTTTGACAAATCAGTGTTTCCAAGAAAAAGCAAAAATTACAACAAAGATAGAATATTTGAACATCCACCAGGTATTGATCAATGGGATCAATATGGACAAGAATCTGACTCCGATTCCCAAAGTGATTATCTCGATGATAGTGATAATGATGATCCCACATCAAAAAGGAAATCATATAGAAATCATGATTCTACACGTGATGATCAGCAGACATTGTCTCATGATAAAGATGATAAAGATAAAGAGCTTGATAAAGAGGTTGAAGAACAGGAACCACCAGTGGAACCTCCTGTTGATCCTGATGTTCAAGGACCAAGTGAAAACAGGTCTGTAGAGAACCCTAGTGAATGGCCTAGGACACAACATCAGATTGAACCTCCTAGCATTAAGAAAACATGAAAAGAGAAAAAGGATTCCAAACATGCTGAACAAAGGATACCACGTAAAGAGCCTATTCAATTTCCTCTTCACAGGGGAATAAGAGATAGAAAACCAGTCTATAGAGAGGGAAATATATATGGTCAAAAGACTCCTCTTGAAATTGAAAAAGACTTGGGTAATGACTCTGATCCTTTTGGCTCAGATCAGGATGATAACAATAATAATCCTGATAAAACAATTTATGAAGATGCACCAGAAGGGCCAAATCCTGGTTCTAGTCAAGATATTCAGGATACTCTTGATAGTTTAAGACTGCTCAAGAAATTACAAAAAGAAGGAGGCACAAAATTTGTGAACTTCTTATTATCAAAAGCAGTTAAAGTAAAATCAGAAGTACCTGTGCACTTCAGAGACATGTTGAAAATTAGAAATCTCAATCCAAAAGCTTTCCAAGAATGGGTTACAGCTATGGAAGAAGAGATACAAGCTCTATGTGATCGAGATGTCTGGGAGTTAGTGGAATGTCCCAAAAATTGTAAACCTGTTAAGTGTAGATGGGTTTACAATATTAAAAGTGATGGTCGAAAACGTGCTCGATTAGTTGCTAAAGGTTTTTCATAAATACCTGGTATTGATTATGATGACACATTTTCTCCTGTTGCACACTTTGAGACAGTGAGATTACTTTTGGCTTCTGCAGCACTCGAAGATTGGGATATTGAGGTGCTTGATGTTAAAACAGCATTCTTATATGGAAATCTTGATGAAGAGATTTACATGGAACAGCCAGAAGGTTTTGTCACTAAAGGACAAAAAGGGAAAGTCTATCGCCTTAAAAAGGCCTTGTATGGTCTTAAACTAGCATCTTATGCTTGGAATAAACAAGCTGATAAAAGCTTGAAATCCTTAGGATTCCATCGATGTCTTTCAGACACAGGAGTTTATATCTTAAGGAAAAATTCATCAATTTTAGTAGTTATCTTGAGCACTTTACACAGAGCCCCCCCTTATTCCGAGATTCCGAGCTCAGTCCGAGCTCAGAGCTCGGATTCCGAGTAGCCTACTCGGACTCCGAGCACTTTTTGAAATGGCTGACAGCTCACCTAAAATGTAACTCTTGCTCCGAGTCCAGTCCGAGCTGAATCTGAGCTGAATCCGAGCTGAGGCTCGGACTGGACCATCAGTACTAGGACTGATGGTGCTCAGATTGTGCTAGGACTCCGACTGGAGTACGAGCTGGGTGAGCTGACTGAGGTGGGGCAATACTATGCTGCCACCACCTATATATAGCAGTTGTGACATGTGTGACCACGTGATATTAGACGCGTCCCGCGTCTTTGTTTATTGTCACGTGGTTCACAGGCGTCACCACATTGTCACACCACTTCCGCTCACCGCCAAACGCATCACCACCATCACCACTGTCACCACTGTCACCACCATCACCATCGCCCGCTCGTCACCACCGTCACCATCACTATCGTCCGCTCGTCACCACCATCACCACACTCACCACCGTAGACCGTCACCACCGTAGACCGTCACCACCGTCACCCGTCTCCCCGCTCACCGTCACCACCGCATATGCACCGCGCCAACGCCCCTTCCACCAGGAGCCCACTCTCCTGCCGTACGCACCGCGCCGACGCCCCTTCCACCAGGAGCCCACTCTCCTGCCGTACGCACCGCGCCGACGCCCCTTCCACCAGGAGCCCACTCTCCTGCCGCCGCCCTAAGCCCAGACGAACGAATTTCGTCTGGGCCGTACGTTTTTTTATTTTATTCGTTTTTTTTTGCTGCTGAAACCAGTTACAACCGTTCGCACACCAACCAAAGCCTCGCCGCCCTCGCCCTCGCCCATGCCTACGCCGTCACCCATGCACACGCCTCACCACACCCACGCCCACCCGTCCCTCGCCCATGCCCTTGCCCACATGACGACGCCCACGCCCACCCTCATCCCCCCGCCCTCGCCCATGCCTACGCTCACGCCCTCGCCTCTACGCCCATCCTACGCCCTCGCCCTTGCTCACGCCCATGCCCGTCCATCCCCCATGCCGACGCCCTCGCCTCTCCCATCCCTTCGCCCACACCCACGCCCACCCTCGCCTTCTCGCCCACGCCCTCACCTCACCTCACCTCACCCATCCCCACCCATCCCCTCGCCATCACCCAGGTCTGCACGCACGCCCATGCCCATGCTCAAGCCTCACCCAGCCTTTCACCTACACCCATCCCCATCCCGCGCACATCCCCTCTCCCCATCCATGTCTGTCCCACACCCGTGCCCTCGCCCGTACCCACGCCCTCCTCCACGCCCATCTGCATGCCCTCCTGCCCATGCCTATGCCCACCCATCTCCATGTACTCACCTCACTCACACCCACCTTGCCCATGCTCACCATGCCCATGCATACCCACACTTATGCAATTGCAATATAATATTTTGTATTAAATATAATGAAATTAGAATTTTTTTTTACTCTAATTGTGTGGGAACTGATATCCACCAAATAAACAGGGGAGTTGAGCTTAGTGGGTGTTGGGTTGGTGGTTTTGACTTGATCTTGAATGCTCTGTTGTGACAGTCTGTATTTTTCTGTATTTTTCTGTAATTTTCTGTAATTTTCTGTAATTTATTCAAGTCTGTAGCTAAAAATGGATAAAACTATAAAAATGTCATGTGCAATTGCTTCACCAATCATCCAATGCTTAGATCATCCATAACCATGGGCCAATCTAAATTTCATTATATTCTAATTCTGGCCAACTCATTGGGATGATTCACGAGCAATCATATAATCTACTTGGCCTGAGGTGTGTACTTGGTCTGAGACAATGGGAACATATAACATTTGAAAAATGTACTCCAAGTCATTGACCTGATGTATTACACTGTGGGAATATGCACATGGTGTTGAAATCTATTGACAGCAGTGCAGACCAAGGCTTAGTAAGCAGGAGACTTACTTAATACTGTTTGTATTTGTTGAAGGCTGTTTAGGAGCTAGGGGCTCAACTAACAGTGAACAGAGGATGATAACTGTGTTATTTGAATGAGGGCATAAGGCTCCTTATATACATGTGGGCCAGAGTACATTAGGACCACCTAGGGTAATGCCAGCAGAGCACTACCAAGGGTAGTGCCAGGTGGTGCTTTGCTGGCAGTATCTACTCTGAGTATGAACTCTATAATTTCTGTCAATGATTATATTAAGGGATTATTTAGCATCTCATTAATAATGATATTATAATACATACATGAAGCTGTGGGTTCAATCCCTTAGCTCCAGATCATTATTAATTTGACACATGGGAATTCCCATGTGAGAAATGGACTGGATGTAAAGTTAAACTTCATCAACTTGGACAATAGTAATATTTCCAATGTTCAATTGAGTCTGGGAATTCAATTTGTTCATGTGAGAAAGTAGTCTTTGCTCTTTGTCACAGTCTCATGTCAAAAGTTAGATTAGATATTGTTAAGATCAATGCTCCCAATGCAGTTTGTTCTAGGTCAACAGTGGCAAGCAGAATCTCAGTCTGCTCCCAGCCTACTGGACAGGTTCTGGACACTAAGTCAAATGATGACAAAGGTCTTTAAGTTGACAATGAGCTCAGGGGAAAGAGAGCGAGGAATTTGAGTTGAAATTGAGAGTAAGATTTGATTAAGTTGGAACTAGGGAATGTACACAATTCTTGAGGGTTTATATACGTTTTGAGAACAAAGGAAAATATAAAGGGAATGCGCAGTAAGTGCAGCTAACTACCTATGAAAGGAAATATGAAGGCGTTAGCTAAAGGAGATAAACGTCCACTAAATTGTATAGTAGTGATGATGTAATAATAAAGCGTCCGTCATAGAAGAGGAAAAGAGAAACTGTAACAGATATTGTAATACATAAGATAATGAAGTTATGATAATTAGTGATTAATGTAATGGATTTAATTATCATTACATTGATAATCTAATATATTACAATAAGTAGATTAGATAATTAGAATTAGATTAACTAGTGTTTCTGTGCAGCTGGTTATTGTTTCAATATCTTAGACCATGGGACAGTGTGACAACATCAGTAACATGGGAGAAAATCAGTTTGTGCCAAAGTTGTATTGAGGTGCAAGCAGCCTCAGATGAAAGGCATGCTGTAACTTGTGGGAAACTGTGACAGTGTGAAAAAGTGGTCTCAGGCCCAGTGCATATTACCTGTGTAGCATGGGACATGTGACACATTGGTAGCATGTGAGGAAAGTAGTTAGATAAATCATGACTATGCTATTGGTGACAAGTAAATTGATGCAAGAAATTTACTTCAAGTGAATGGTATTGTTTAAGTGTAACTTGTGGGAAGGTGTGACACATTGATGACATTTGAGAAAACAATATGAGCCAAAAGCACCTAGCTCTGGGAAAATGCAATCTGTGGGTAGTGTGAAAAGGAGATTTCAGCTGAATTCTTCCAGAAAGCTGTGGGAATATGTCAGAAAGGGTATGCTTAGATGGATAGATACCTGTAGTAGTTGTGAGGAAATGTGACACATGGGTTGTGTGAAAAAGTGTTAATTGCTGGAACATGGCTGGACATGTGGGAACATTATGACGCTATTTGGATGCATAGGAACATGGCAGGAATGTAGTTTGTTGTTATTTGCATGTCTTTATAGTTTAGGAGTTGTGGTATTGACAAACATGTCCCTTGGTTACCATAACCAGGATTTGGCCAGGAGCCAGGACTATGCCAGGAGTCCTAGCATAGTCCAATGTGCTTAGTCCTAAAAATGCCAGGACTGGACCAGGAGCCCTGGAAAGTCCTGAAAATTCCTTGCTCTCCACCAGAAAATATGGGGCAGTGTAAAGTACTGTGATAATGCATCTTTGATATTACTCAGAATAGGCTCGGATTCTGCTCGGAGTCCGAGCTCAGTCCGAGTTCAGCTCGGATTAAGTGGTGAAAGTTCCCAACTCAGATTGAACTCGGACTGAACTCGGAGTCTACTCGGATTCCTAGTACTTTTTTACCCTACTCGGACTGGACTCGGACTGGGCTCGGATTCTACTCGGAATCCTCGGACTGAGCTCGGATTCCACTCGAAGGGGGGGCTCTGTGTAAAGTGCTGGCAATACAGGATAGCATGGGCAACCCAGAAATACGTGTTACACGGCATGAACGCCCTGATCAAATTCGTATTCAACATCCTGATGATGCAGGAACCCGATCAGAACAAGAAGAAACGGCCAGAAATTCTCATGAGAACTTTCTCAGGACCAGAGCGCCAGAGATCGAAGAGATCTTAGCTTTGGACTCCGATGACGAAATTTGGGATATTTAAACCGCACTCGATGGACTCGTTTTCTCCATCTTATTGATACAATATGTCCGCCGCCCTTGTCGTCATCGCCTATCTTGTTGCTTTCGCCTTCGCGCTTCTGGTCACAGCCTGTGGCCACTGCTATGATCCCTCCCTCGCCGTCGCCTCCCCGTTCCTCGCTACTGCCCATGACCTCCCTATAGAGGTCTTCATTACCACCACCACCACTATTGACGAATATCTCTTCCCTGCTTGGCCCGCCTCTCCCACCTCCACTATCGCCGATCTTCACCAGCACCCAGACGAGCTCGCCGACCTCCCTATTGAGGAAGAAGCACCTCTACCTGCTCCGCCGGCACCACCCCTCACCCGGACCCCTAACGCCACACTTCTTCAGGCTCAGGAAGCCCTTGCCACTTTCATCGTCGACTATCAGCTCTTTGCCGGACCTCTCGACACCATGCTCAATACCGCCCTTACCACCAATCCCCACACCGTCACAGATGAAGAACATGACGCCATCCTTGAACAAACGGTCCAACTCGATTATATCACGAGGACCTTGCAGTGGCGGTTTGAGACCGCTAACCACGACATCAACACTATAGTGGAGTGGTTGAAGTCATGAAGGGATCATGGTTGGACAAACAATGGGAACCACGGATGGGGAACAGGGTAAGAAGTCGGTGACTTCTTGCATACGAAGGGGGTAATGTTACAATTTTCTTCTCTCTTCGTTAACGGACTTGTTTATTACATAACCATTACTATGCGTTTCATGGACGCTCATCTCCTTTAGCTACTTTACCTTCACATTTCCTTTCTTAGGTATTTAGCTGTATGTTTCCTTTTATATTTCTCTTGTTCTTTTACATATATAAACCCTTTGTAAAGTAGCTTTCTTTAGTTCCAACTTAATCGAATTCTTCTCTCAACCTCTGAACGAAACTCCTCGCTCTCTCTCTTTGAGCTCGTCGTTTGTTTGACCTTCGTCATCATCTGACTTAGCGTCCAGAACTTGTCCAGTAGGCTGGGAGCAGACCGAGACTCTGCTTGCCACTGTTGACTCAGAATGAATTGCGTTGAGAGCATCGATCTTAACACTGTCGGCCATTGTAAGTGCCTACCGTCAGGTCAACATTAGTCAGCCTCACCCCGCGTCCTTTTAGGGATCAACGTCGGCCATCATATGTGACATTGTCACTGGTGCGCAAGTCATTTTCCCCACACGTCGGGAATTTAGTCAGCCTCACCCGCTGTTAAGATCGATGCTCCCAACGCAGTTCATTCTAAGTCAACAGTGGCAAGCAGAGTCTCGGTCCGCTCCCAGCCTACTGGACAAGTTCTGGACACTAAGTCAAATGATGACAAAGGTCTTTAAGTCGACGACAAGCCCAAGAGAAGAAGAGCGAGGAGTTCGAGTCAAAGTTGAGAGTATGATTCGATTAAGTTGGAACTGGAGAATGTACAAGGTATTCTAGGGTTTATATACGTTTTGAGAATAAGGAAAACTATAAGGGGAATGCACAGTAAGCGCAGCTAACTACCTATGAAAGGAACCTGAAAGCGTTAGCTAAAGGAGATAAACGTCCACTAAACCGTATGGTAATGATGATGTAATAAAGCATCCGTCATAGAAGAGGAAAAGAAACTGTAACACCCATGTCCTTTTAGGCATTGACGTCGGCCATTGTATGTGACATAGTCACTCGTGCGCCAGCACGTCGTCCCTTTTGGTCATGTTGTCGGGAGGTCCCATTCTAAATTTAGATAGGTCGTCTGTTTGGTGGGATTGTTACACGGATGTGGTGACCTTGTCCCCCGTCGGCCATCGTAAGTGCCATTGTCAACTCAAACATTTTTTTCACTGTCCACCGTCTTAGTAGCCTCACATTTATCATCACTGCACGACGCCGAAAATTCAGGGCATCCAACAGCCTTATTTGGGGGAGGGTTTACACAAGGTACGACTATTCCATCACCTAAGCATCCATAGCTTTCACCTGCTTCATTAGTCCATTCAAAGAGATTTCCTTCTCCACGGGAAGTTCACTCAGGTCATAACAGATCAAATTTTCCAAAATTTGGAGCAGCGACTTTTCTTCTTGATTTAGTGACGCGCGACGTTTGCGCAGTTTATCCATGCAGCGTTTCGCACGTGAATATTGTGACCGGTGATTGAGGAAGGTCCTTTCCACAATCTTGGATCCCTTGGCACGGAAAAAAGCTAGTATGTCATTTACCGAAATGCTCGGACCGTTATGCATATTGACTTTTCTTGCAAGGTTGGCGCCATCGCCAAATGGAATTTTTAATTGGGTGCATACGTGATCCACCAGTCTTGCATGGAGGAAGATTGACAATGCACCCGTGCGCTCATTACCAACCACAGCCTCAAACACTTTCAAGGCCTCATCATCAATCATGCCTTCCAGATATTGGCAAACATTGTCAGGTTTCTTGGAGGTGCCAGTGGTCAGAAATCCGTCACCAAGGTGACAGATTGGTATTGATGAATGCGCCTTGAGACAAGCTAAATCAGTAGGTCTATTTCCAGCAGTCTGCTCTCACACCTGACGTTCAATGTACATAGTGAATAACGGTGTATCCTGAGGCGCTGAACCCGCCTCCTTTAATAATTTCGTTCTCTCGTTGCAGTCTGTACTTTCGACCAGGAGCAAGTTGGGTTGTGTACAGACATGATCCAACGTGCCCAGATTGTTGTAGATGAAATTCCAATCGCCTCTGGCCTGCGCCAAGTGACTGATCGCAACTGGTACAGGCGCTGTACCAACCTGCGCCTCGGAGGAAGGGATCAATCGCAATTCTTGATAGAATGTGATGGTATTTCCATTTTTGATTTGTTCCATTGCATCCAATACATCGGCGACTGCAGGTGGGCAAGGCGCATTCAATGGCATGACCAGTGATCGATAAGAACTGGGGGCATTCTGTAATGCGATAGCCATGATAAAAGGTCTTGCTGTTCGAAGGCCACAGTTGTGATACTCGCCTTCAGATACTGATAATGGGGATGTCAGGATTTGTGTAGTATCCGCATGAGTAGGGGTCGGCAGAGCTGAGAATGAACCAGTCGTTATCCGAGTATTACATGGGCTCGCTGGCGCAGGAGTACTGCCAACGATGGTGTCGGGATCAAATTGGCCACCAATAACAGCAGCCTCCTGTAATAACTCTTGAAAATCATGATTAGATTCAGCTGGGATGATATCCATCCGATCCCAAAGGCGTTCCGGCTGAGGAGTGTCCTCGACTGGCTCAAAGTCTGCATCAGGTCAGGTTTTGCCGGTGATATATATTGCAAAGAACTGACCAGACTCGTACAAAGGTGTGTCTTCCAGAAATGCAGGTTCAGTATTTGATTCACGTGGAGGGTTATTTCGGTAGGGATGAGTCAAGAGTTCAGTGACAGGGACCAACCTCTGTTCAGGAGTTCTCGCCGGCGCTGGGGTTCGAGCAGAACGACGTTGAGGCGCCTGCGTGGATCCACGACGAGGAGGCAGTCGAGGAGGCATTTTAGCTGGCCAAGAGCAAATGCCGAAATTTTTTTTTTCTCATTTAAAGATCTGCCTTCACCTGAAACACCACGCCAACCAGCTTGGTTGGTAAGGTCCATGGATCACAGGCAAGCTCTCGTAAATGCGTATGAAAGTTTGGGACGACGAGTGGATCAGAACCTTCGTGTGCAATATGGGGACGTCACCCGCCTTTGAGGTCAAAAAGACGAGGTCGAAGCCTTTATAGAGGACGCAGAAAGGGCAAGTGATTATATTAAATATATTCCGTTTCACCCTTATGCCATCTACCCGCAGGCCCATAATTTATTGAGCAACGAGGAGTCTGAGATTCTTCATGAGTCTCTCTCAAGTATGTTGAGGGCTCTAGACGCGGCGATTGCAACTTCCTTGGACGACGCAGCCGGAGAACCCATTCCTGTGAAACACTTGGCTGAGCCAGGTGCTCCTGGTCGTGCACGCATGGAAATAGACCATACCTGGTTGGCTTATGCCATAGAAGGAATGACTTGCGCTGACATTGCAAAAATCGTACAATGTCACCCCTGAACAGTTTGACGGCAATTGCTAGAACACGGATTAGCTGAACCAGCACCTCCTGTCATCCAGACTGTGGTAAGGCATGATGGAAGCAAAGCAAAGGAATGGCATCCCACGGGGCCAACGCGTTCGAGTATCTGCTATGAACCCGAGCGCTTAGACGAGGTCGTGAGGCAGATACTGGACTGGTTCAAGGATTATAGCATGGGGTTTGTTTGGGCTGCCCTGCGTCTTGAAGGATTCAGAGTCGCCCACACACACGTACGCGCTTTGTTGACAAGACTGTGAGGCGTTCAGCCCCACTTCATCAATCGTCCAATAGAACGGCGCGTGTATTCAGTGCCGGAGGTCAATTCCCTTTGGCATCACGATGGAAATCACAGTAAGTTCAATTATTGAACAGAAAACCGATCTCACTCCTGTAGAGCTCATCAGGTGGAAATTCGTGATACACGGATTCATCGATGGAAAGTCACGCTTTATAACGGGAATTCGATGCAGCAGCAACAACCGGGCTGCCACTGTTTTTCAGATATTTCTAGAGGCCATCAGCAAGCATGGTCTTCTGAGTCGCGTGCGTGGGGACCATGGAACGGAGAATGTGAGAGTTGCAGCGTACATGATACAAGAACGTGGGGAAGGTCGTGGCTCCTACATTTGGGGACGGTTCGATTAATGTCCTCAACACAAAGTCAAAAATATTGACGTATGATGCAGATCGGTACACAATATTTGTATTGAACGATTATGGGTGGAAGTTGGACGAGTCATTGTGTCCAAATGGAAGCCCTTCTTTGAGGATCTAGAAGAAAGACATGGGCTGCGAGTGGATTCAGCGGCACACTTATGGTTATTACACCATCTTTTCCTTGACGCGCTCAATGACGACATTCTTGAATGGTCTGAGCATTGGAATGTCCATGTCATGCACATCAAGGGACAAAAGAACATGGCACCTCGGGATATGTATCTAATGGGTTTAAGAAGACGCATTATGGATGGTAGAACCCTTCGAGACAAGAATGCAGTAGAGGACATCGATCATTTCGGTATCGACTGGGAGGGGCTCAATGATGAACAACTCATGAATCAGATACAAGTGCGTGGCGAGGAGAACCCATTTGACAATTATGCACCGGATAGATTGCATGATGTGCCATGCATGTTACAATTTTCTTCTCTCTTCGTTAACGGACTTGTTTATTACATAACCATTACTATGCGTTTCATGGACGCTCATCTCCTTTAGCTACTTTACCTTCATATTTCCTTTCTTAGGTATTTAGCTGTACGTTTCCTTTTATATTTCTCTTGTTCTTTTACGTATATAAACCCTGTGTAAAGTAGCTTTCTTTAGTTCCAACTTAATCGAATTCTTCTCTCAACCTCTGAACGAAACTCCTCGCTCTCTTTCTCTTTGAGCTCGTCGTTTGACCTTCGTCATCATTTGACTTAGCGTCCAGAACTTGTCCAGTAGGCTGGGAGCAGACCGAGACTCTGCTTGCCACTGTCGACTCAGAACGAATTGCGTTGAGAGCATCAATCTTAACACAAGTTGGAACTCCCAGAACTGCTCAGTGTTTCTACACTAGCCAGACACCATTGATACCAGAACCTCGAACCTCAGACCCCCGAATGGCTCTGTCCGTTTCAGACGAAAGTATTACCTAGATCGAAAGGAAGTCTTTCCATTGACTACAGGAACAGGGTGGTTTTTCCACTCAGGAACTAAGAAAAAGAACGAACCAGTACCAGAATCCCTCTTTGAAGGTGATTATACTGAAGGACCAGAGGACGCCTTCCCAGACAACGTTTGGATTGATTGGGTAAACGAAGAACACGAAGAAGGATTTCTTTCGTTATTCAAACCCCCCACAAACGAACCAGAACTTTCCTGGTGGAACGAATATCTCAACCTTGCTGATATTGCAGGACGAGAGCGATACGCACTCAAGGAAGGAGAATTACAGCCTTGGATAGAATTCCAAGAACAGAAACAGATCGAAACGAATCTATTCGGAGATTCAGAATCAGGGAAGAAGAAAGACGAAACAAGAGAACCTACAGATCCGAAAGAAGAAACAGAAAAGATGGCATCTGACGCAGCAGCACCTGCCTCTAAAGGAGATATCAAACCACAGCCTATGCATGTTTTTACAGGAAAACAAACCGAAGCAAAGGCTTTCATTGGAAGTCTTGAAGATTACTTTGTTTTAAATGACGATAATTATAAAGGCAAAGCACAGAAACAGATTCGATTCACTCTTGCCTGTCTTGGGCAGGAACTCGACGATTGGAAAGTCCTGATCAAAGATGAATTAGACGATGAAGAAGAAACAACCCTTACTTGGACAAACTGGGCAGAATTCAAGAAGCGTTTCTTAGCCGATTGGGGCAAAGTTAATAGTGCTCTCAGAGCGCTGAACAACCTAGCCAATCTGAGAGTAGGGGGCGATGTTTCAGTTCCTGAATATATCAGAAAATTCCGCATGGAGATTGGTACCTCAGGATTGAAAGGAACAACAGCACAGCTTCAGGCATTCGTCAAAGGACTTCCTGAAAGTATCGCTACAAAGATCCTTGAAGCAAATGTTCTGTCTATGAAAGAAGCATATGAAAAAGCAGAACAGCTTCATGGCGCTTGGGAAATGATGCGAGCGCTTGGGCAAAAACCAGGACAAGGGAACCGCTCTAATTTTAATCGAAACACCAATAACAGGGGTGGATCAACCCAATCAGTAAATGCGATGCCCACCGGACGTTTGACAGATGAACAAAAGGAGGAATACATGAAATCTGGGAAATGTTTCAGATGCGGAAACCAGGGGCATGTTTCAAGGAATTGTCCCAAACGAAATACCACGTCAAACACCTCCTTCAGGGCCTTCTCATCGTTTCAGAATAAAGGGATCAGATCTATCCCTGAAGATGCGCCCAAGGAAAAGAAAGACGATCCAGTTGCAAGCATCAGAGCGATCCTTGCTGGAATGAAGGCCGATGAACGAGAAGGTCTTCTTAATGAACTCGAGAATGAGGGTTTTTAACCCGGAAGCGTCACACAGCGGTTGGCACTTCCATAACAAACGGGCATTCACAGTTAGCGCTTGATTCTGTAATAGTAAGATTGAATAATGACAAGCGCCTTTCAATTTCTGTGGAGACGTCCGATTTACCCGCTGAAACTTCAGCTCTAATTGATTGTGGAGCAGAAGGGAATTTTATTGATGAAGAAGTAACCACCAAGTTACTAAAAGAAAAATTGTGAAAACCAATTAAAGTGAGAAATGCAGATGGAACGGTTAACACTAATGGAATGATCACGCATCGAGTCCACATTCAATATTCAATCGGAGGAAAGCAATACAGCAACTGGTTTCTAATCACTAGATTGGGAGATCAACGATTAATTTTGGGAATCCCTTGGTTAGAAGAAAACAATCCTACTATTGATTGGAGAGATAAAACGATACACCTCATCGATGAACACCGAAATGAAGGAACTATCTGGCAAATGGCATTGGACAATCAACAATGGGGAGAAAATGATTACTGGATCAGAGTCAAAACATCAGCGTCTCAAGCATTAGAACATCAGTTTAAAAAGGACGAACCAAAAACGGAATTACCATTGGAATATGAGAAATGGCATTCAGTCTTCGAGAAAAAGGCTTCGGAACGATTCCCAACCTCCAGAACTTGGGATCATGCTATAGATTTGAAAACCGGTTTTAATCCTAAAGTTAGCAAGATTTATCCATTATCAATCAAAGAACAAACGTCGTTAGATGAATGGATTGAGGAACAGCTAGCTAAAGGATACATCAGACCGTCAAAATCTCCTCAAGCATCACCGTTTTTCTTTGTCTCAAAGAAGGAAAGTGGTGCGCTTCGGCCATGCCAAGATTATAGATATTTAAACGATTGGACAATCAAGAACGCATACCCATTGCCCCTAGTATCCGATCTCCTTACAAAACTTGCTGGATCACAGTATTTCACCAAATTAGATCTCCGTTGGGGATATAATAACGTCAGGATCAAGAAAGGCGATGAATGGAAAGCTGCTTTCATTACCAACAGAGGACTATACGAACCAACTGTTATGTTCTTTGGCCTCTGCAATTCACCATCCACATTCCAAACTATGATGAACGAATACTTCAGAGATATGATTAATGAAGGATGGCTCATTATCTACATGGACGACATCCTGATATGTTCTCAGAACTTAAACGAGCTAGAAGAACGAACAAAGAGAGTCCTTGATCGGCTGGAAGAGAATGATCTGTTCCTGAAATTAGAAAAATGTAAATTCGCTGTTCAAGAAATTGAATTTCTGGGCATGATCATCTCGCCTGGAAGGATACGAATGGATCCTATCAAACTTGCAGGAATAGCTGATTGGCCAGTACCATCGACGGTTAAACAAGTTCGATCATTCCTAGGTTTTGGGAACTTTTATCGACGTTTTATTGGAAATTTTGCAGCAATTGCAAAACCGCTCACAGATCTAACCAAGAAAGCGGAACCATTTGACTGGAATAATGAACGTCAATTGGCCTTTGACACCCTAAAGCAACGGTTTGCCTCTATGCCAGTTTTGTTAATGCCAAATCCTGCAAAACCATTTATCCTTCAAACTGACGCCTCTAACAAAGCAATTGGGGCAGTACTGAAGCAGGCTGATGAATCTGGAGCACTCCATCCATGTGGATTTATATCCCATGCGTTAACACCAACGGAACAGAATTACCAAATTTATGACAGAGAACTGCTTGCAATCATCAAGGGACTTGCAGTATGGCGCCATCTATTACATGGTTCTCCTCACACGATCATCATCCATTGTGATCACAAGAACTTGTCCTACTACCAAACTGCTCAACGCTTAACACCCTGACAAGCTCGGTGGTCATCATTGTTATCTGAATTTGATCTTCGTATTGAACATATACCTGGCACAAAAATGTTCGAAGCAGATGCATTATCCAGACGACCAGATCACATGGGAAATGATGGAGGACAAACTACTGTCACTGTTCTGCCAAATGACCGATTTATTCGACTAATCAATGATGATCTTGCCAGTGAATTAAAGAAATATATGGCAAATGATGATTTTGGACGCATCCTTATTGAAGTTATCACTAAACAAAGGGCGCCGCCGATTAAATCGAAACTGCAAGACTGGACATATACTCATGGCATCGTTTACTACCTAGGCAAGATCTATGTTCCTGATCGAATTGAGTTGCGCACTCGGTTAATTAAGGAAATACATGAAGCATTATCTTCTGGACATCCTGGACGATTAAAGACGCTAGCGCTTTTGAGGCGTGATTACTGGTGGCCTGGAATGTATAGACATGTCAAAGAATGGGTTGAAGGTTGCGCACTTTGCCAACAAATGAAAGTCAATACTCACCCAAATTCACCGGCATTAATCCCTATTCCATCAAAAGCTACACGCCCATTTCAGCGGGTCACACTCGATTTTATCACTGATCTTCCTCTTTCCGAAGGCTTTGATTCCATATTGGTCACGGTGGACCATGGCCTTACGAAGGGGGTAATTTTCACCCCTTGCAACAAGACAATCGATGCTTTAGGAACTGCAGATCTTTATATCTCTGAAATATTTAAACGCTTTGGACTCCCCGACATCCTAATCTCTGATAGAGGACCACAATTCTCTGCTAAAGTATTTCAAGAAATACAAAAAGCTTTAGGAATCGACCACAGGATGAGCACAGCCTATCATCCTCAGACAGATGGAGAAACTGAACGTGTAAATCAAGAACTCGAGATCTATCTTCGAATGTTCTGCACAAATGAACCCCATAAATGGAAGCCACTATTACCCATTGCTGAATTTGCACACAATAACCGATATCACGACACAATAAAAACATCTCCATTTCAACTCATGTATGGATCAGATCCGATCGCTATCCCTACAGCAGCAATCAAGATGACTGCACCAGCAGCAGAAGAACGTCTTCAAATGCTTCAAAAAGCCAGAGAAGAAGCTCTAGCTGCTCATGAACTTGCTAGACAAATGGTCGCTCATAGATACAGAGACAAGTCAATTAGATTCGAAAAAGGTGACAAAGTCTGGCTGGAAAACAAGAATCTCCACATTCCGTATCAATCAAGAAAACTAGCACCAAAACGAGAAGGACCCTTCCAGGTTGAACAAGTCATGGGACCAGTTACTTATAAATTGAAATTACCAAAACAATGGCGCATTCATCCTGTGTTTCATGCATCGCTCCTCACCCCATATAAGGAAACCTTAATGCATGGTCCGAATTTCACTATGCCACCTCCCGATATAGTAAATGGGCAAGAGGAGTTTGAGATTGAGGCTATCCTTGGACATCGGAAACGCGGAGCCGGCTGTTAAGATCGATGCTCTCAACGCAATTCGTTCTAGGTCAACAGTGGCAAGCAGAGTCTCGGTCTGCTCCCAGCCTACTGGACAAGTTCTGGACACTAAGTCAAACGATGACAGAGGTCAAATAAACGACGAGCTCAAAGAGATGAGAGCGAGGAGTTTCGTTCAGAGGTTGAGAGAAGAATTCGATTAAGTTGGAACTGAAGTCTAGCTACTTTACAAGATGGTTTATATATGTAAAAGAACAAGAGAAATATAAAAGGAAACGTACAGCTAAATACCTAAGAAAGGAAATGTGAAGGTAAAGTAGCTAAAGGAGATGAGCGTCCATGAAACGCATAACGATGATTATATAATAAAGTAAGTCCATTAACGAAAGGGAAAGAAGTTGTAACACCGGCTATCAATACCTAGTCAAATGGAAAGGCTATGGAGCAAATGATAATACCTGGGAACCAGAACGACATTTAGGCAATGCTGCGGATATTCTGATAGAATATAAAAGCAGAAGAAACCTCTGAAACAGTCAAACACAATGACTTATTATCGCACCAACCTCCAATTAAAGCATAATATCCGTTATGTCAAAAGATTCTGCAGAACTGTTGGACGATACATTTCTACTGTCAAAACCAGATACTCTGTCACGCAGATGTTCGTTCCTGCCTTTAAACACCCTTCCAAACGAACGCTCTCTATATATCAAAAACTGAAATATGTTCCAATGATGTCAAAACCGCCCAAAGTATCGCGACTACCTCCTCACAAGCGAACACACCCACAAGGGCACACAGAGATTCCATATAACGCCTTACCAAAATATCTCCCTCAGTACCACCGCCTCTCTTTTGATCTAGGGGAGTTACCCACATTTCAAGAAGCCGAATCGCATTACTTTCCAGCATCAGTTCACCCTTGTTTTCAATATGACAACATTTATCACAGGGTTTGGTTACGACGAACCTTCCCTGAATTATCTGAAGCTTTACAAAGGATTATTCAGCTTGGCAGAGACATCTCCGCGGAACAATGGCAATATGAACGGCAAATGAATATAAGGGGAAGTGAAAATTTTAACCGCACACGAGCGCAAATGGAAATAGCACTTGCAACCGAGCAATATTATGTTCTCCTGAACCAGGCAATACAGGACAGCATAGACAACCCAGAAATACGCGTTACACGCAGCACTTTACACAGAGCCCCCCCTTCGAGTGGAATCCGAGCTCAGTCCGAGGATTCCGAGTAGAATCCGAGCCCAGTCCGAGTCCAGTCCGAGTAGGGTAAAAAAGTACTAGGAATCCGAGTAGACTCCGAGTTCAGTCCGAGTTCAATCTGAGTTGGGAACTTTCACCACTTAATCCGAGCTGAACTCGGACTGAGCTCGGACTCCGAGCAGAATCCGAGCCTATTCTGAGTAATATCAAAGATGCATTATCACAGTACTTTACACTGCCCCATATTTTCTGGTGGAGAGCAAGGAATTTTCAGGACTTTCCAGGGCTCCTGGTCCAGTCCTGGCATTTTTAGGACTAAGCACATTGGACTATGCTAGGACTCCTGGCATAGTCCTGGCTCCTGGCCAAATCCTGGTTATGGTAACCAAGGGACATGTTTGTCAATACCACAACTCCTAAACTATAAAGACATGCAAATAACAACAAACTACATTCCTGCCATGTTCCTATGCATCCAAATAGCGTCATAATGTTCCCACATGTCCAGCCATGTTCCAGCAATTAACACTTTTTCACACAACCCATGTGTCACATTTCCTCACAACTACTACAGGTATCTATCCATCTAAGCATACCCTTTCTGACATATTCCCACAGCTTTCTGGAAGAATTCAGCTGAAATCTCCTTTTCACACTACCCACAGATTGCATTTTCCCAGAGCTAGGTGCTTTTGGCTCATATTGTTTTCTCAAATGTCATCAATGTGTCACACCTTCCCACAAGTTACACTTAAACAATACCATTCACTTGAAGTAAATTTCTTGCATCAATTTACTTGTCACCAATAGCATAGTCATGATTTATCTAACTACTTTCCTCACATGCTACCAATGTGTCACATGTCCCATGCTACACAGGTAATATGCACTGGGCCTGAGACCACTTTTTCACACTGTCACAGTTTCCCACAAGTTACAGCATGCCTTTCATCTGAGGCTGCTTGCACCTCAATACAACTTTGGCACAAACTGATTTTCTCCCATGTTACTGATGTTGTCACACTGTCCCATGGTCTAAGATATTGAAACAATAACCAGCTGCACAGAAACACTAGTTAATCTAATTCTAATTATCTAATCTACTTATTGTAATATATTAGATTATCAATGTAATGATAATTAAATCCATTACATTAATCACTAATTATCATAACTTCATTATCTTATGTATTACAATATCTGTTACAGTTTCTCTTTTCCTCTTCTATGACGGACGCTTTATTATTACATCATCACTACTATACAATTTAGTGGACGTTTATCTCCTTTAGCTAACGCCTTCATATTTCCTTTCATAGGTAGTTAGCTGCACTTACTGCGCATTCCCTTTATATTTTCCTTTGTTCTCAAAACGTATATAAACCCTCAAGAATTGTGTACATTCCCTAGTTCCAACTTAATCAAATCTTACTCTCAATTTCAACTCAAATTCCTCGCTCTCTTTCCCCTGAGCTCATTGTCAACTTAAAGACCTTTGTCATCATTTGACTTAGTGTCCAGAACCTGTCCAGTAGGCTGGGAGCAGACTGAGATTCTGCTTGCCACTGTTGACCTAGAACAAACTGCATTGGGAGCATTGATCTTAACAATATCTAATCTAACTTTTGACATGAGACTGTGACAAAGAGCAAAGACTACTTTCTCACATGAACAAATTGAATTCCCAGACTCAATTGAACATTGGAAATATTACTATTGTCCAAGTTGATGAAGTTTAACTTTACATCCAGTCCATTTCTCACATGGGAATTCCCATGTGTCAAATTAATAATGATCTGGAGCTAAGGGATTGAACCCACAGCTTCATGTATGTATTATAATATCATTATTAATGAGATGCTAAATAATCCCTTAATATAATCATTGACAGAAATTATAGAGTTCATACTCAGAGTAGATACTGCCAGCAAAGCACCACCTGGCACTACCCTTGGTAGTGCTCTGCTGGCATTACCCTAGGTGGTCCTAATGTACTCTGGCCCACATGTATATAAGGAGCCTTATGCCCTCATTCAAATAACACAGTTATCATCCTCTGTTCACTGTTAGTTGAGCCCCTAGCTCCTAAACAGCCTTCAACAAATACAAACAGTATTAAGTAAGTCTCCTGCTTACTAAGCCTTGGTCTGCACTGCTGTCAATAGATTTCAACACCATGTGCATATTCCCACAGTGTAATACATCAGGTCAATGACTTGGAGTACATTTTTCAAATGTTATATGTTCCCATTGTCTCAGACCAAGTACACACCTCAGGCCAAGTAGATTATATGATTGCTCGTGAATCATCCCAATGAGTTGGCCAGAATTAGAATATAATGAAATTTAGATTGGCCCATGGTTATGGATGATCTAAGCATTGGATGATTGGTGAAGCAATTGCACATGACATTTTTATAGTTTTATCCATTTTTAGCTACAGACTTGAATAAATTACAGAAAATTACAGAAAATTACAGAAAAATACAGAAAAATACAGACTGTCACAACAGAGCATTCAAGATCAAGTCAAAACCACCAACCCAACACCCACTAAGCTCAACTCCCCTGTTTATTTGGTGGATATCAGTTCCCACACAATTAGAGTAAAAAAAAATTCTAATTTCATTATATTTAATACAAAATATTATATTGCAATTGCATAAGTGTGGGTATGCATGGGCATGGTGAGCATGGGCAAGGTGGGTGTGAGTGAGGTGAGTACATGGAGATGGGTGGGCATAGGCATGGGCAGGAGGGCATGCAGATGGGCGTGGAGGAGGGCGTGGGTACGGGCGAGGGCACGGGTGTGGGACAGACATGGATGGGGAGAGGGGATGTGCGCGGGATGGGGATGGGTGTAGGTGAAAGGCTGGGTGAGGCTTGAGCATGGGCATGGGCGTGCGTGCAGACCTGGGTGATGGCGAGGGGATGGGTGGGGATGGGTGAGGTGAGGTGAGGTGAGGGCGTGGGCGAGAAGGCGAGGGTGGGTGTGGGTGTGGGCGAAGGGATGGGAGAGGCGAGGGCGTCGGCATGGGGGATGGACGGGCGTGGGCGTGAGCAAGGGCGAGGGCGTAGGATGGGCGTAGAGGCGAGGGCGTGAGCGTAGGCATGGGCGAGGGCGGGGGGATGAGGGTGGGCGTGGGCGTCGTCATGTGGGCAAGGGCATGGGCGAGGGACGGGTGGGCGTGGGTGTGGTGAGGCGTGTGCATGGGTGACGGCGTAGGCATGGGCGAGGCATAGGCATGGCGAGGGCAGGGCGAGGGCGAGGGCGGCGAGGCTTTGGTTGGTGTGCGAACGGTTGTAACTGGTTTCAGCAGCAAAAAAAAACGAATAAAATAAAAAAACGTACGGCCCAGACGAAATTCGTTCGTCTGGGCTTAGGGCGGCGGCAGGAGAGTGGGCTCCTGGTGGAAGGGGCGTCGGCGCGGTGCGTATGGCAGGAGAGTGGGCTCCTGGTGGAAGGGGCGTCGGCGCGGTGCGTATGCGGTGGTGACGGTGAGCGGGGAGACGGGTGACGGTGGTGACGGTCTACGGTGGTGAGTGTGGTGATGGTGGTGATGAGCGGACGATAGTGATGGTGACGGTGGTGACGAGCGGGCGATGGTGATGGTGGTGACAGTGGTGACAGTGGTGACGGTGGTGATGCGTTTGGCGGTGAGCGGAAGTGGTGTGACAATGTGGTGACGCCTGTGAACCACGTGACAATAAACAAAGACGCGGGACGCGTCTAATATCACGTGGTCACACATGTCACAACTGCTATATATAGGTGGTGGCAGCATAGTATTGCCCCACCTCAGTCAGCTCACCCAGCTCGTACTCCAGTCGGAGTCCTAGCACAATCTGAGCACCATCAGTCCTAGTACTGATGGTCCAGTCCGAGCCTCAGCTCGGATTCAGCTCAGATTCAGCTCGGACTGGACTCAGAGCAAGAGTTACATTTTAGGTGAGCTGTCAGCCATTTCAAAAAGTGCTCGGAGTCCGAGTAGGCTACTCAGAATCCGAGCTCTGAGCTCGGACTGAGCTCGGAATCTTGGAATAAGGGGGGGCTCTGTGTAAAGTGCTCGTTACACGGCATGAACGCCCTGATCAAATTCGTATTCAACATCCTAATGATGCAGGAACCCGATCAGAACAAGAAGAAACGGCCAGAAATTCTCGTGAGAACTTTCTCAGGACCAGAGCGCCAGAGATCGAAGAGATCTTAGCTTTGGACTCTGATGACGAGATTTGGGATATTTAAACCGTACTCAACGGTCTTGTCCTCCCCATCTTACCGATACAACATGTTCACCGCCCTCATCACCATCGCCTATCTCCTTGCTTTCATCTTTGCTCTCCTGGTCACAGCATGTGGCCACTATTACATTGAACCTCTCGCTGCTGCCTCCCCTTTCCTTGCCATCGCCCATGACCTCCCCATCGAGGTCTTTATCACTACCACCACCACCGTCGACGACTATTTGTTCCCAGATTGGCCCGCATCCCCTACCTCTACCATCACCGACCTCCACCAACACCCGGCCGACCTCGACGACATTCTTCTTGAAGAAGAAGCTCCTCTACCTGCTCCTCAGGCACCACCATTCACCCGAATCCCTAACGCCACTCTCCTTCGAGCTCAAGAAGCTCTCGCTACCATGATCGTCGACTACCAACAGTTTGCCAGCCCCCTCGATGCAATGCTCAACGTCGTCCTCACCACCAACCCTCATACTATAACGGACGACGAACGCGAGGCAATTTTAGAACAGACGATCCAACTAGATCACATAACGAGGACCTTGCAATGGCGGTTTGAAACCGCTAACCACGACGTCAACACCATCGCTGAGTGGTTGAAGTCGCGAAGAGATCATGGTTGGACGAATGGTGGAAACCACGGTTGGGGAACAGGATAAGAAGTCGGTGACTTCTTGCATACGAAGGGGGTAATGTTACAATTTCTTCTCTCCTCTTTGTGAGCGGACTAGTTATTACTTAATCATAGCTATGCGTTTCATGGACGCTTATTTCCTTTTAGCTTTACCTTTCACTTTTCCTTTCTAAGGTATTTAGCTATACATTTCCTTTTATATTCTCCTTGTTCTTTTAAGTATATAAAGACTCCCATGTACACCTCTACTCCTTAGTTCCAACTTAATTGAATTCTTCTCTCAACCTCTGAACGAAACTCCTCGCTCTCTTTCTCTTTGAGCTCGTCGTTTGACCTTCGTCATCATTTGACTTAGCGTCCAGAACTTGTCCAGTAGGCTGGGAGCAGACCGAGACTCTGCTTGCCACTGTTGACTCAGAACTGTTAAGATCGATGCTCTCAACACGATTCGTTCTGAGTCAACAGTGGCAAGCAGAGTTTTGGTCTGCTCCCAGCCTACTGGACAAGTTCTGGACACTAAGTCAAACGATGACAAAGGTCTAACAAACGACGAGCTCAAAAGAATGAGGGCGAGGAGTTTCGTTCAGAAGTTGAGAGAAGAATTCGATTAAGTTGGAACTGAAGTCTAGCTACTTTACAAGACGGTTTATATATGTAAAAGAACAAGAGAAATATAAAAGGAAACGTACAGCTAAATACCTAAGAAAGGAAATGTGAAGGTAAAGTAGCTAAAGGAGATGAGCGTCCATGAAACGCATAACGATGATTATATAATAAAATGAGTCCATTAATGAAAGGGAAAGAAATCGTAACATTACCCCCTTCGTATGCAAGAAGTCACCGACTTCTTAACCTGTTCCCCAACCATGGTTTCCACCATTTGTCCACCCATGATCCCTTCGCGATTTCAACCATTCGGCGATGGTATTGATGTCGTGGTTAGCGGTCTCAAACCGCCATTGCAATGTCCTTGTGATATAGTCGAGCTGGATCGTTTGTTCAAGGATCGCATCGCGTTCTTCATCCGTGATGGTGTGAGGGTCGGTGGTGAGGGCGGTGTTGAGCATGGCGTCGAGGGGTCCGGCGAAAAGTTGATAGTCGACGATGAAGGTGGCGAGGGCTTCCTGAGCCCGAAGAAGGGTAGCATTAGGGACCCTAGCGAGAGGTGGTGCGGGTACAGCGGGTAGAGGTGCCTCTTCTTCAATGACGAAATCCGCGAGCTCATCTGGATGTTGATGAAGGTCGGCGACGGTGGATGAGGGAGAGGCAGGCCAATTCGGGAAAAGGTAGTCGTCGACGGTGGTGGTGGTGGTAACGAAGACCTCGATAGGGAGGTCATGGGCAGTGGCGAGGAACGGGGAGGCGGCGACGAGAGAAGGGTTATAACAATGGCCACAAGCTGTGACCAAGAGCGCAAAGGCGAAAGCAACAAGGTAGGCGATGACGACGATGGTGGACATGCTGTATCGATATGATGGGGACTAGACCGTTGAGTGTGATTTAAATATCCCAAATCTCATCGTCGGAGTCCAAAGCTAAGATCTCTTCGATCTCAGGTTCCCTGGTTCTGAGAAAGTTCTCACGAGAGTTTCTAGCTGCTTCTTCTTGTTCTGATCGGGTTCTTGCGTCGTCAGGGTGTGGAATACGGATTTGTTCAGGGTGTGCATGTCGTGTAACACGTATTTCTGGATTGTTCATGCTAGCCTGTATTGCCTGGTTCAGAAGATCGTAATATCGTTCGGTTGCAAGTGTTATTTCCGTTTGCGCTCTTGTGCGGCTAAAATTTTCGCTTCCCCTTATGTTCATTCGTCGTTCATATTGCCATTGTTCCGCGGAAATGTTTCTGCCAAGCTGGACGATCCATTGTAAAGCCTCTGATAATTCAGGGAAGGTTCGTCGTAACCAAACCCTGTGATAAACATTATCGTATTGAAAACAAGGGTGAACTGATGCTGGGAGATAATGTGATTCGGCCTCCTGGAATGTGGGTAATTCTCCTAGATCAAAAGAGAGACGATGATACTGGGGAAGATACTTTGATAAAGCATTATATGGGATCTCTGTATGGCCTTGTGGGTGCGTTCGTTTGTGAGGAGGTAATCGTGATACTTTAGGCGGTTTTGACATCATTGGGACATATTTCAGTTTCTGATATGTAGAGAGCGTTCGTTTGGAAGGGTGTTTAAAGGCGGGAACGAACATCTGCGTGACAGAATATCTGGTTTTGACGGTAGGAGTGTATCGTCCAATAGTTCTGCAGAATCTTTTGACATAACGAATATTATGTTTTAGTTGGAGGTTGGTGCGATAGTAAGTCATTCTCTTCTGAGTTGTTTCAGAGGTTCCTTCTGTTTTTATACTCAACTAAAATATCCGCAGCATTGCCTAGATGTCTTTCCGGTTCCCAGGTATTATCATTTGCTCCATAGCCTTTCCATTTGACTAGGTATTGATAACCAGGTCCGCGTTTCCGATGTCCAAGGATAGCCTCAATCTCAAACTCTTCTTGTCCATTAACCATATCGGGAGGTGGCATAGTGAAATTCGGACCATGCATTGAGGTTTCCTTATATGGAGTGAGGAGTGATGCATGAAACACAGGGTGAATGCGCCACTGTTTCGGTAGTTTCAATCTATAGGTAACTGGCCCCATGACTTGTTCAACCTGGAAGGGTCCTTCTTGTTTTGGTGCTAGCTTTCTTGATTGATACGGAATGTGAAGATTCTTATTTTCAAGCCAGACTTTGTCACCCTTTTCGAATCTTATTGACTTGTCTCTGTATCTATGAGCGACCATTTGTCTAGCAAGTTCATGAGCAGCTAGAGCTTCTTCTCTGGCTTTTCGAAGCATCTGGAGGCGTTCTTCTGCTGCTGGAGCAGTCATTTTGAGCGCTGCTGTAGGGATGGCGATCGGATCTGTTCCATACATAAGTTGGAATGGAGATGTTTTTATTGTATCATGATAACGATTATTGTGTGCGAATTCGGCAATAGGCAAGAGTGGTTTCCATTTGTGGGGTTCGTTGGTACAAAACATCCGAAGATAGATTTCAAGTTCTTGATTGACACGTTCAGTTTCGCCATCTGTTTGAGGGTGATAAGCAGTGCTCATCCTGTGATCGATTCCCAGTGCTTTTCGTATTTCTTGGAACACTTTGGCAGAGAACTGTGGTCCTCTATCAGAGATTAAGATATCTGGGAGTCCAAATTGTTTGAAGATTTCAGAGATATAGAGATCGGCTGTTCCTAAAGCGTCGATTGTCTTGTTGCAAGGGGTAAAAATTACCCCCTTCGTAAGGCCATGGTCCACCGTGACCAAAATGGAGTCATAACCGTCAGATATAGGAAGATCGGTAATAAAATCCAGTGTGACTTGTTGAAATGGCCGAGTAGCTTTTGATGGAATAGGGATTAATGCCGGTGAATTTGGGTGGGTATTGACTTTCATCTGTTGGCAGAGTGCACAACCTTCAACCCATTCTTTGACATGTCTATACATTCCAGGCCACCAATAATCGCGCTTCAAAAGTGCTAATGTTTTCAATCGTCCAGGGTGTCCTGAAGATAATGCTTCATGTATCTCCTTAATTAATCGAGTGCGCAACTCAATTCGATCAGGCACATAGATCCTGCCCAAGTAATAAACGATACCATGAGTGTATGTCCAGTCTTGTAGCTTGGATTTAATTGGTGGTGCCCTTTGCTTAGTGATAACTTCAATAAGGATGCGTCCAAAATCGTCGCTTGCCATGTATTTCTTTAATTTGCTGGCAAGATCATCATTGATTAGTCGAATAAATCGGTCATTCGGCAAAACCGTGACCGTAGTTTGTTCCTCATCATTTCCCATATGATCTGGCCGTCTGGATAATGCATCTGCTTCGAACATTTTTGTGCCAGGTATATGTTCAATACGAAGATCATATTCAGATAGTAATGATGACCACCGAGCTTGTCGAGGTGTTAAGCGTTGAGCAGTTCGGTAGTAGGACAAGTTCTTGTGATCACAATGGACAATGATCGTGTGAGGAGAACCATGTAATAGATGGCGCCATACTGCAAGTCCCTTGATGATTGCAAGCAGTTCTCTGTCATAAATTTGATAATTCTGTTCCGTTGGTGTTAACGCATGGGATATAAATCCACATGGATGGAGTGCTCCAGATTCATCAGCTTGTTTCAATACTGCTCCAATTGCTTTATTGGAGGCGTCGGTTTGAAGGATAAATGGTTTTGCAGGATCTGGCATTAACAATACTGGCATAGAGGCGAACCGTTGCTTTAGGGTATCAAAGGCAAGTTGGCGCTCATTATTCCAGTCAAATGGTTCCGTTTTCTTGGTTAAATCTGTGAGTGGTTTTGCGATTGCTGCAAAGTTTCCAATAAAACGTCTGTAAAAGTTTCCAAAACCTAGGAATGATCGGACTTGTTTAACCGTTGATGGTACTGGCCAATCAGCTATTCCTGCGAGTTTGATAGGATCCATTCGTATTTTTCCGGGTGAGATGATCATGCCCAGAAATTCAACTTCTTGAACCGCGAATTTACATTTTTCTAATTTCAGGAACAGATCGTTCTCTTCTAATCGATCGAGAACCCTTTTTGTTCGTTCTTCTAGTTCGTTCAAATTCTGAGAACATATCAAGATGTCGTCCATGTAGATAATGAGCCATCCTTCATTAATCATGTCTCTGAAGTATTCGTTCATCATAGTTTGGAACGTAGATGGCGAATTGCATAAACCGAAGAACATAACAGTTGGTTCGTATAATCCTCTGTTGGTAATAAAAGCAGCTTTCCATTCGTCCCCTTTCTTGATCCTGACATTATTATATCCCCATCGGAGGTCTAATTTGGTGAAATATTGTGCGCCAGCGAGTTTTGTAAGGAGGTCGGATACTAGGGGTAATGGGTATGCATTCTTGATTGTCCAATCGTTCAAATATCTATAATCTTGGCACGGCCGAAGCGCACCACTTTCCTTTTTTGAGACAAAGAAGAATGGCGATGCTTGAGGAGATTTCGACGGTTTGATGTAGCCTTTAGCTAGCTGTTCTTCAATCCATTCGTCCAGCGACGACTGTTCTTTGATTGATAACGGATAGATCTTGCTAACTTTAGGACTAAAACCGGTTTTCAAATCGATAGCGTGATCCCAAGTTCTGGAAGTTGGGAATCGTTCTGATGCCTTTTTCTCAAAGACTGAGCGCCATTTCCCATATTCTGATGGTAGTTCCGTTTTTGGTTCATCCTTTTTCAACTGATGTTCTAACGCTTGAGATGCTGATGTTTTAACTCTGATCCAGTAATCGTCTTCTCCCCATTGTTGATTGTCCAATGCCATTTGCCAGATAGTTCCTTCATTCCGTTGTTCATCGATGAGGTGTATCGTTTTATCTCTCCAATCAATAGTAGGATTGTTTTCTTCTAACCAAGGGATCCCCAAAATTAATCGTTGATCTCCTAATTTAGTGATTAGAAACCAATTGCTGTATCGTTTTCCTCCAATCGAATATTGAATATGGACTCGATGTGTGATTATTCCATTAGTGTTAACCGTTCCATCCGCATTTCTGACTTTGATTGGTTTTCGCAGTTTTTCTTTTGATAACTTGGTGGTTACTTCTTCGTCAATAAAATTTCCTTCTGCTCCACAATCGATTAGAGCCGAAGTGTCAGCGGGTAAATCGGACGTCTCCACAGAAATTGAAAGGCGCTTGTCATTATTCGATCTTACTATTACAGAATCGAGCGCTAACTGTGAATGTCCATTTGTTATGGAAGTGTCAACCGCTGTATGACGCTTCCGGGTTAAAAACCCTCGTTTTCGAGTTCATTGAGAAGACCTTCCCGTTCATCGGCCTTCATTCCAGCAAGGATCGCTCTGATGCTTGCAACTGGGTCGTCTTTCTTCTCTTTGGACGCATCTTCAGGGATAGATCTGATCCCCTTATTCTGAAACGATGAGGAGGCCCTGAAGGAGGCGTTTGACGTGGTGTTTCGTTTGGGACAATTCCTTGAAACGTGCCCCTGGTTTCCACATCTGAAACATTTTCCAGATTTCATGTATTCCTCCTTTTGCTCATCTGTCAAACGTCCAGTGGGCATAGCATTTACTGATCGAGTTAATCCGCCCCTATTATTGGTGTTTCGATTAAAATTGGAGCGGTTCCCCTGTCCTGGTTTTTGCCCAAGCGCTCGCATCATTTCCCAAGCGCCATGAAGCTGTTCTGCCTTCTCATATGCTTCCTTCATGGATAAAACATTCGCTTCAAGGATCTTTGTAGCGATACTTTCAGGGAGTCCTTTAACAAAGGCCTGGAGCTGCGCAGTTGTTCCTTTCAATCCTGAAGTACCGATCTCCATGCGGAATTTTCTGATATATTCAGGGACTGAAACGTCGCCCCCTACTCTGAGATTGGCTAGATTGTTCAGCGCTCTGAGAGCGCTATTCACTTCACCCCAATCGGCTAAGAAACGTTTCTTGAATTCTGCCCAATTCGTCCAAGTAAGGGTTGTTTCTTCTTCATCGTCCAATTCATCCTTGATCAGGACTTTCCAATCATCGAGTTCCTGCCCAAGACAGGCAAGAGTAAATCGAATCTGCTTCTGTGCTTTGTTTTTATAGTTATCATCATTCAAAACAAAGTAATCTTCAAGACTTCCAATGAAAGCCTTCGCTTCGGTTCGTTTTCCTGTAAAAACGCGCATAGGCTGCGGTTTGATATCTCCTTTAGAGGCAGGTGCTGCTACGTCGGATGCCATCTTTTCTGTTTCTTTCGGATCTGTAGGTTCTCCTGTTTCGTCTTTCTTCTTCCCTGATTCTGGATCTCCAAATAGACTTTGTTCGATCTGTTTCTGTTCTAGGAAGTCTCTCCAAGGCTGTATCCCTTTGTCTTGAAGTGCGTATCTATCCTGTGGTGGTGCTCCAGAGAGACTGATGAATTCGTTCCACCAGGAGGATTCTGGTTCTTCAGTGGGTGGATAAAATAGAGAGTAAAAGTCCTCTTCTAGATCTTTGTTGATCCACTCAATCCAAACGTTATCTGGGAAGACTTCCTTTCCGTTTCCTTCAATATAATCACCTTCAAAGAGGGATGCTGGTACTGGTTCGTTCTTCTTCTTAGTTCCTGAGCGGAAATACCACCCTGTTCCAGTAGTCGACGGAAAAACCTCTCGTCGATCTAAATAATACTTTCGTCTGAAACGGACAGAGCCGTTCGGTGGTCTGAGGTTTGAGGTTCTGGTATCAATGGTGTCTGGCTAGTGTAGAAACACTGAGCGGTTCTGGGAGTTCCAACTTGTGTTAAGATCGATGCTCTCAACGCGATTCGTTCTGAGTCAACAGTGGCAAGCAGAGTTTTGGTCTGCTCCCAGCCTACTGGACAAGTTCTGGACACTAAGTCAAACGATGACAAAGGTCTAACAAACGACGAGCTCAAAAGAATGAGGGCGAGGAGTTTCGTTCAGAAGTTGAGAGAAGAATTCGATTAAGTTGGAACTGAAGTCTAGCTACTTTACAAGACGGTTTATATATGTAAAAGAACAAGAGAAATATAAAAGGAAACGTACAGCTAAATACCTAAGAAAGGAAATGTGAAGGTAAAGTAGCTAAAGGAGATGAGCGTCCATGAAACGCATAACGATGATTATATAATAAAATGAGTCCATTAATGAAAGGGAAAGAAATCGTAACAAGAACGAATTGCGTTGAGAGCATCGATCTTAACACTCCGCGTTTTCGATGTCCAAGGATAGCTTCAATCTCAAACTCCTCCTGTCCATTTACTATATTGGGAGGTGGTGTAGTAAAGTTTGGTCCATGCATTGACGTTTCCTTATATGGAGTGAGAAGCGATGCATGAAATACAGGGTGAATGCGCCATTGTTTCGGTAACTTCAGCTTGTATGTAACTGGTCCCATGACTTGTTCAACCTGAAAGGGTCCTTCTCGTTTTGGCGCAAGCTTTCTTGATTGATATGGGATGTGTAGGTTCTTGTTTTCGAGCCAGACCTTGTCGCCTTTCTCAAATTTAATTGACTTGTCTTTGAATCTCTGAGCGACTGTTTGCCTGGCGAGTTCATGTGCTGCTAATGCCTCTTCTCTCGCTCTTCGAAGCATCTGAAGGTGTTCTTCTGCTGCTGGAGCAGTCATCTTGAGCGCTGCTGTAGGGACGGCGATTGGATCTGTTCCATACATGAGTTGGAATGGGGATGTTCTTATTGTATCATGATAACGGTTATTGTGTGCGAATTCAGCGATAGGTAGGAGTGGTTTCCATTTGTGGGGTTCATTAGTACAAAACATCCGAAGGTAGATCTCGAGTTCTTGATTGACACGTTCGGTTTCCCCATCTGTTTGAGGATGATAGGCGGTGCTCATTCTGTGATCGATTCCTAATGCTTTTCGTATTTCTTGGAATACTTTGGCGGAGAACTGTGGTCCTCTATCAGAGATTAGGACGTCAGGGAGTCCAAAGTGCTTGAAGATTTCAGAGATGTAGAGATCTGCTGTCCCTAAAGCATCGATTGTCTTGTTGCAAGGGGTGAAAATTACCCCCTTCGTAAGGCCATGGTCCACCGTGACCAATATTGAGTCATATCCATCCGAGATGGGAAGATCGGTAATGAAATCAAGGGTTACTTGTTGAAACGGGCGTGTCACTGTGGATGGAATAGGGATTAATGCTGGTGCATTTGGGTGAGTGTTAACTTTCATTTGTTGGCATAATGCACATCCCTCTACCCATTCCTTGACATGTCTATACATTCCTGGCCACCAGTAATCGCGTTTTAGAAGCGCCAATGTTTTTAAGCATCCTGGATGTCCAGAAGATAACGCTTCATGCGTGTCTTTAATTAATCTAGTCCTCAATTCAATCCGATCAGGGATATAGATCTTTCCAAGATAGTAGACAATGCCGTGGGTATATGTCCAGTCTTGTAGCTTTGATTTGATTGGTGGCGCTCTTTGTCTTTTGATGACATCGATCAGAATTCGTCCAAAATCGTCATTTGCCATATACTTCTTTAATTCATCAGCTAAATCATTATTGATGAGGCGAATGAAGCGATCATTTGGTAACATAGTGACTGTGGTCTGTTCTTTGTCATTTCCCATATGATCTGGTCGTCTAGACAAAGCATCTGCCTCAAACATCTTTGTTCCTGGTACATGTTCAATCCGGAGATCAAATTCGGACAATAGAGATGACCATCTGGCTTGTCTAGGTGTCAATCGTTGAGCCGTTCTGTAATAGGACAGGTTCTTGTGATCGCAGTGCACAATAATGGTATGAGGTGATCCATGCAGAAGGTGACGCCAAACTGCCAACCCTTTAATGATGGCAAGTAATTCTCTATCATAAATCTGGTAGTTCTGTTCCGTTGGTGTTAGGGCGTGGGAAATAAAACCACAAGGATGTAATGCACCGGAGTCGTCCGCTTGTTTTAATACTGCTCCTATTGCCTTGTTAGAGGCGTCGGTTTGGAGGATAAACAGTTTTGCTGGGTTTGGCATTAAGAGAACTGGCATAGAAGCAAATCGTTGTTTCAGGGTGTCGAAAGCGGTTTGACGTTCAGTATTCCAGTCAAATATTTCCGTCTTCTTAGTTAAATCGGTGAGCGGTTTCACTATAGCCGCAAAATTCCCAATGAATCGTCGATAAAAGTTCCCAAAGCCTAGAAATGATCGAACTTGTTTGACAGTTGTTGGTACTGGCCAATCGGCTATCCCTGCTAGTTTAATAGGATCCATCTGTATTTTCCCAGGCGATATGATCATCCCTAAAAACTCGACTTCTTGCACAGCGAATTTACATTTTTCCAGTTTCAGGAACAAGTCATTCTCCTCTAATCGGTCTAGAACTCGTTTTGTTTGTTCTTCCAATTCTGTCTTGTTTTGAGAACAAATCAAGATATCATCCATGTAAATGATGAGCCATCCTTCATTAATCATATCTCTGAAATATTCGTTCATCATGGTTTGGAATGTAGATGGCGAATTGCATAGTCCAAAGAACATAACAGTTGGTTCATATAATCCTCAATTTGTGATGAAGGCAGCTTTCCATTCGTTGCCTTTTTTAATCCGAACGTTATTGTATCCCCAACGAAGATCTAATTTGGTGAAGTATTGCGCTCCAGCAAGTTTAGTAAGGAGATCGGATACTAGGGGCAGTGGGTATGCATTCTTGATTGTCCAATCGTTCAGGTACCTGTAGTCTTGACATGGTTTTAACGCTCCGCTTTCCTTCTTCGAAACAAAGAAAAATGGCGAGGCCTGAGGTGATTTCGACGGTCTAATGTATCCTTTAGCAAGTTGTTCTTCAATCCATTCGTCCAAGGACGACTGCTCCTTAATTGATAACGGGTAGATTTTGCTAACTTTGGGAGTGAAACCGTTCTTCAGTTCGATCGCATGATCCCAAGTTCTAGAGGTAGGGAATCGTTCTGAAGCCTTTTTCTCAAAGACTGATCGCCATTTCTCGTATTCCACAGGTAATTTTGTCTTTGGTTCGTCCTTTTTCAATTGATGTTCCAGTGCCTGAGATGCTGATGTTTTGACCCTAATCCAATAATCGTCTTCTCCCCATTGATTGTCCAGTGCGAGTTGCCAGATCGTCCCATCCTGTTGTTGATCATCAATGAGGTGAATCGTTTTGTCTCTCCAATCAATAGTCGGGTTGTTGTCTTCTAACCAAGGAATTCCCAGGATTAATCGCTGGTCCCCTAACTTGGTGATTAAGAACCAGTTACTGTGACGCTTTCCTCCAATTGAATACTGAATCAATACTCGATGGGTGATCATTCCATTTGTGTTGATTGTTCCATCTGCGTTCCTAACTCGAATCGGTTTTCTGAGCTTTTCTTTTGGTAGTTTTGTTGTTATTTCTTCGTCAATAAAGTTCCCTTCTGCTCCGCAATCGATGAGGGCAGAGGTTTCAGCGGGTAAATCGATCGTTTCAACAGTGATTGAAAGGCGCTTGTCATTATTCGATCGTACTATTACAGAATCAAGCGCTAACTGTGAAAGTCCATTTGCTGTGGAAGTGCCAACTGCTGTGTGAAGCTTCCTGATCAAAAACCCTCATTCTCGAGTTCGTTAAGAAGACCTTCTCGTTCATTGGCCTTCATTCCAGCTAGGATCGCTCTGATACTTGCAACTGGGTCGTCTTGCTTTTCCTTGGGTGCATCCTCAGGGATGGATCTGATCCCTTTATTCTGAAATGATGAGGAGGACCTGAAGGAGGCGTTTGGGGTGGTGTTTCGTTTCGGGCAATTTTTTGAAACATGTCCCTGGTTTCCACATCTGAAACACTTCCCAGTTTTCATGTATTCCTCCTTTTGTTCGTCTGTCAAACGTCCAGTGGGCATAGCATTAACTGATCGAGTTGATCCGCCCCTAGTGTTGGTGTTTCGGTTAAAATTAGAGCAGTTCCCTTGTCCTGGTTTGCGTCCAAGTGCTCACATCATTTCCCAAGCGCCATGAAGCTGTTCTGCCTTTTCATATGCTTCCTTCATTGATAGAACGTTCGCTTCAAGAATTTTGGTGGCGATACTTTCAGGGAGTCCTTTAACAAATGCCTGGAGTTGTGTGGTTGTCCCTTTCAATCCTGAAGTTCCAATCTCCATGCAGAATTTTCTGATATATTCAGGGACTGAAACGTCGCCCCCTACTCTAAGATTGGCCAAATTGTTCAGGGCCCCAAGTGCGCTGTTAACTTCGCCCCAATCTGCTAGAAAGCGCTTTTTGAATTCAGCCCAACTCATCCAGGTAAGGGTTGTTTCTTCATCATCATCTAGTTCCTCTTTAAAGGACCTTCCAATCGTCAAGTTCTTGTCCTAGGCAAGCAAGAGCAAATCGAATCTGTTTCTGGCTTTTGTTTTTATAATTGTCATCATTCAAAACAAAGTAATCTTCGAGGTTTCCAATGAAAGCCTTTGCTTCGATTCGTTTCCCTGTAAAAATGCGCATGGGCTGCGGCTTAATATCTCCTTTAGAGGCAGGTGCTGTTGCGTCAGATGCCATCTTTTCTGTTTCTTCTTTCGGGTCTGTAGGTTCTCCTGTTTCGTCTTTCTTCTTCCCTGATTCTGGATCTCCAAATAGATTTGCTACGATCTGTTTCTGTTCTTGGAATTCTATCCAAGGCTGTAGTTCTCCTTCCTTAAGTGCGTATCGTTCTCGTCCTGAGATATCAGCAATGTCGAGATATTCGTTCCACCAGGAGAGTTCTGGTTCGTCTGTAGGTGGTTTGAATAAAGAATGAAATCCTTCTTCGTGTTCTTCGTTTATCCAATCAATCCAAACGTCGTCTGGGAAGGCATCCTCTTGTCCTTCAATGTAATCACCTTCAAAGAGGGATTCTGGTACTGGTTCGTTCTTTTTCTTGGTTCCTGAGCGGAAAAACCACCCTGTTCCTGTAGTCGATGGAAAGACTTCCCTTCGATCTAGATAGTACTTTCGTCTAAAACGGACAGAGCCATTGGGGGGTCTGAGGGTCGAGGTTCTGGTATCAATGGTGTCTGGCTAGTGTAGAAACACTGAGCGGTCTGAGAGTTCCAACTTGTGTTAAGATCGATGCTCCCAACGCAGTTCGTTCTAAGTCAACAGCGGCAAGCAGAGTCTCGGTCCGCTCCCAGCCTACTGGACAAGTTCTGGACACTAAGTCAAATGATGACAAAGGTCTTTAAGTCGACGACGAGCTCAAGAAGAGAGCGAGGAGTTCGAGTCAAAGTTGAGAGTATGATTCGATTAAGTTGGAACTGGAGAATGTACAAGATATTCTAGGGTTTATATACATTTTAAGAATAAGGAAAACTATAAAGGGAATGCGCAGTAAGCGCAGCTAACTACCTATGAAAGGAAACATGAAAGCGTTAGCAAAAGGAGATAAACGTCCACTAAACCGTATGGTAATGATGATGTAATAATAAAGCGTCCGTCATCGAAGAGGAAAAGAAACTGTAACACGTACTCCTTCAAGTGCGCTCCAAGCGCTGCATCTATTGGTTTCCAGGGGCTTGTATCTGATCTCTCAATTGAGACTTGGAAGACCAGGTGGTGCGTCCGTAAATAGTTAATGAGCTCGGAGAGTTCATGTTGATTGAAAACAGGATCAGGTGGCGGGTGCCCCTCGAAGGACCGGTCCTTGTCAATTACGAAGGGCCAAATAGCACAATTGAAATGAAGGGAGGGGGAGAGCATGGTCCCAGATATTGTAGCGGCTCGTGGAGCTGGATTCCAGTAGCGGGAATTAGGAGATCGGTGATGCTCAGCAGCCTCATTGCGTTCTGTGTTTGCTAATGTGCTTGCTACAGTAGAAATACGATGGCTGGACCATGGAGCAATGGCTGACCGACTGGGAGCTACGGCTCTGTAGGCGTGTACTGGAGGAGTTCTGGCAATAGTGTCAGGGCTAGATGTTGCGACGCCTGACATTGGTTCGGCACTATGGTCAGGAGGTCCACAACCACCGAGCATGGCATGTGCAGTATATGGCTCGCCACATATGCATGTACTCATGGCAAGGTGAGTATCCTATAAAGATTGAGATAGAGCTAATGATGCTTTAATTGAATGACTTACCTGTGGATAATATGATCCACAATTGCTCGACGTGCAAGAGCCTCGACCTGATGTTGCTAGATGCAGTGGTTCATGCTGCCACCATGGATGGCCACATGTGCACTCCTCACTGGCATTGGTAGGTTTCTTCCGATATTCGGAGCCAAAGAGAGATTTAGGACACTGACAACCATTATGGCTACAGGTGCCCCTTTGCTCAAGGACGAAGCTGGACATGGTAGGAATGGGGGGTAGAAATGACAGAGGATAACTACTGTTTTATGACAATGGAAATGGCATGAAGGATGAAAGTATTACCGGTGGTGAACGACACACTATCTTTTGGCATAGCAATTGGTTGATTTATAGTACCAATCAGACGACCAGTTTGATGAGCACAGCCTGGAACCATGAACACCATCATGAAACAGCTGTCATAGGTGATGATGGCAACAACATGACAACGAGGCTCAGCGGGGAGGACAATCTGAACAGTAAGTTTATCATTTCCCCCTCCCCAAAATCCCATGCCTCGATTCATACGTGCAAATGACATTCTCCTATAGTGAGCTTAAAAATTGGTTGATTTATAGTACCAATCAGACGACCAGTTTGACGAGCACAGCCTGGAACCATGAACACCTTCATGAAACAGCTGTCATAGGTGATGATGGCAACAACATGACAACGAGGCTCAGCGGGGAGGACAATCTGAACAGTAAGTTTATCATTTCCCCCTCCCCAAAATCCCATGCCTCGATTCATACGTGCAAATGACATTCTCCTATAGCAAGCTTAACCCTTACTATAGGTTGATAAATATTGCAGTATATGAGAAATATATTTGGAAACTCACCTCAGTGGTCCATGTGAACGTCTAAGGTTCAAATGTGTCTAGATTTATCCAAATTGGCTTTGCCTACATTAGTGCTATGGCTATGGCTATGGCTATGGAGAGAAAATGTTGAAACGATCTTACTCCCAAAAGTCCGTAGGCGTGGGAAAGATCGTGAGAACATTTCGGATTACTCCGATCTCAATCAATCTTATGTAATCTGTCCTTAAACATCTATTTGTACTTATGTACATAATTATAGAGTTCAACGCTATTAATATCTTTCACAGATATTATAGAGTTTGACAGATATTATAGAGTTTGACAGGAGTCATACTCAGACAATAGTGCACCATATGCACGACTGTGCATAGCTGTGCTACACACAGCTATTGGCACAGCAATGACTGCGCATTACCAAGCGCAATACAAATCATCAGTCAGCGCTACTAATATCGCTGACATGATACTAGTAGATAGACAGTATATATACCTGTGTAGGTAGACGTCAATCTACATCCTCTCAGCTACTACAAGGTGATCGCCACAAGTGGACCTTAGTGACTATCTACAGCTACAAGTAAGTAATACTTACTTGGCTCTACTATTCTACTGCGCCCCTGTCATGCTCTGCTTCGACAGGGTTGATGCAAGCAAATGACCCAACCAGAGATCACGCATGATCATGCATTCCACATTCATGTGTGATCATGCATGATTGTGGATGATCATGCATGATTATTCCTTATTTTGTAGGTTTTGTCCAATTTGGTGCAACATAGTCCGGGACTATACCAAGTGTAGTATGCAAGGCATGCCAATCGATTCACGACAGAACGTGCACTGCAAGTGCGAGTCCGGGAAGAAACGTTCCCGAGGGCGGTAGGATGTGACACGTATTATTCCCGAATGGGCATCATCATGTGCCAGTGCTCGAGACTGGAAAAAAAGAGGCAAACTATAGAAAATGGAGTTGTATTGAAGCTACTGAGTCACGAGTAACTGGCGTACTTGGAAATCGAAGGCGACGACGGCACTTTCAGATCTTCATTCTGACAGCATGACCCTCAAGGCTCAGTAGGAAAGAAAGGAATGCCATATGCCAGTATGCATGCTCTGTTAACCGTTTTATGTCTGGCTCATATCGTGTAGTGTGCCGTACTAGTTCCTCGCTAAAATTCAAGGCGCGGAGTATCTCGGATTCCTTTGAGATGGCCAAATGTGATTCAATGATGAACTTCAATAGTTACAGCACACGACCGAATAAACTGCGAGATCGTCACACCATAGTATGGTGACTTTGATGGATAAGCACTGAATTCCGATGTTGTGTGAACTATTTTCCTACTTCAGGGCTCCAGAAGACGTAAATAGCATGCCAATCTACTTCCTGGTAGCCTCACATCCGTGAATTTCGCCAGGCCTTCCTTAGATGCAAACCACAAATGGACCTTATGAGGCTTTGTTCTATATGATGCGCGATCAGGTGCCGGTACTGAAGAGATGGCCAAAAGAAGGCGTAAGTATTATACAGTTTGAATGACGAGTAGAGAAGGTGCGTTGATTTATCAGTTTGGCGAACACGAGTCGAAGGAGCCTATTGATATGCTATTTTCCATAGCCTTGTAGTACAATTTTGACGATATCCCAAGCTATGAACGGGTCATTGAGACCAGCGCGCAGACGAAGGAGGTTGGAGAGAGATTACATAAGCTGCGAAGTTCCGCCCCGCCCGCCGATGCCCAAGTCACCTGCAAAATCATCCATCTCAGGCGCATGCTTTCCAAATCCGAGGCGTGATCTCCACTCACGATCTGAAAGCAGACCAGCAGATGTGCAATGGATTTGTCACCGTCATTGGTAGGAACCTGGTCATACCGAAGCTAAACAGAAGAGGATGATGGAGAGAAAAAGATGAGGGAGTTGGTCAACTTAGCGATTTGTGAGAAAATCTAAACATGTATCCCGTATCCACTTGGGGACATTGATGTCGAGGGCGAGTTCAGTTGGGCCAAACGGATGGCGGGTGCCGGTGAGGACTCGTTTGACGATCTAGATTAGTTCCCAAGATAACTTGGTCGAGCCAGCTGAGGAACTAAGAGGAGGAGGAGGAATTGTTGGCCATTGGCCCATTGATACCAACCTACCGGCGATTCAAGCTCCTCCAGCTCACGAACAAAGCGGCCCAAACGGAAAAGCACGAAGAGGACGGTTGGAAGCAGCCACTACTAGCTATTGAAAACGGTTGACGTTTGGTATTTTCTTAGCTTTGTTTATTTATTTTTTCTGACAGTGAAAACCAGTTCAACTTTTTACTTCTCCCTGCAATATCCGTCAAATTTCATACGATGTTCCGAATCGGAGTGCGCATCGATGAGCTGAGTCGGTATCTGGCACCGTACGTTACCTTGTTACCTTGTCATCATCTTCGACCATCCAATCTCCACTTGTCTCCGGACTCCCAGGCATCTCCTGCAAGTTTCCGTCACGGGCCTCCCCGACCGCTTTGTCAAGTCACTGGAAATATGAACTCAATCCATGATGGGCTGAATACTCGCTACAATTAATTACAGACCTTTTTATGGCACTAAGGTGGAAACCTACTAAACAGCTGTTTATTAACATTAAGCTATTTTACATGGAGCCAACAACATTGCTGCCCCTTCACACTTTGATACGGAACTTTACGGATGTCAAAAATACTTCAATGTGGACGAAACCAATCTTCCCCAACTCCTAGCCGTAAGCTGGAAACCTGCATGAGCCCTGCCGCCATGCTGGATCCTGATGTCACTATATAAACACACCGGACCTTCTAGTCGATCCCGTGCACTCCCGCAATGGCACCTTACTTCCTGCGGAATCTAATTCCACGCAACCATGCGCAAGAGGATTCGAGGCCTTTATTCGAAGTGCTGAGGAGCTTGACGTGGCTGCAATGGGCGCAGTTTATTTGTGGGTAAGTTTTGGTGTTATTGAACATGCTCCAAGTTGGCTTCATGCCAGAGCTGACGTAATTCGTTAGTTGGATTGCCTGGAGTGTCGACGCACTCGACTTTTTTTCTTTCTCTTTAAGCATCAGTGCTTTTGAAATGCAGTTTAAAGTACCAACCACGAAAATAGTTGGTATAAGATATTTCTACTTGGGTCGTCGTTGATTGCCGCAATAGGCGATGGCATTAACCTTGACGTTGCTATTGCGATCCGCTGGTGCAGTGCGTACACTACCATTTTGTGACCACTAATTCTCAATACATCGCCAGCTGATTTTTGGTGTCCTTTCAGACCGATACGGGCGTAGATGGCCTTTGGTCGCTAATCTTGTATTCATCAGTTTTCTTGAGCTTGGCATGGGCTTCGTGCAGACCTATTCTGCATTCCTGGTGTTAAGATCACTCTTTGGAGTTGGAATGGGTGGTGTCTGGGGTCTCGCCACCTCAGCTGCGCTGGAAAATTTACCTGTCGAAGCGCGTGGTCTCGCTAGCGGTGTCTTACAGCAAGGTTATGCTGTAGGATATCTTCTTGCGGTTTGCATCAACCTTAAGCTAGTAGTGCAGGGCGGAGAAGAAGGTTGGAGATCATTGTTCTTATGCACTGCTGGCATCAGTAGTTTTGCGGCACTTTTGCGTGGCTATCTGCCTGAAAGTGAAGCTTTTAGCAGAGGACAGACACGTGCAGGTGTAAACAAGACCAAGGTATTCTTGAAGGAGATAAGGGAAATGTTGAAGGCACACTGGAAGCTTTGCATTTATGCCTTAATGCTCATGATAGGCGAGAGGATTGTTTTTGATCGTGTTATAAATTATAATTAATGCCTTAACTCAGGATTCAGTTTTTTGTCTCATTCTCAAGTGCGTTGGTATTGTCATGTCATTCTCAAAATAGACCATGATTTGTTTCAGGATCTCTATCCCATATACCTTCAGGTCTCCAAAGCATTTACTGTGTATGATGCAATTATTGCAACAATGATTGGAAATTGTGTAGGTGGCTTTAAGCCTTTATGTCATAATATTCAATGCAAGATTGATTATGTGCAATAGGGTGCTATTTTGTGAGTTGCATCCTTTGGCAAAAGTAGAGAATCTCAATCCAGTCTAGAGGGAGTGCATTAGCTGGTTATCTCAGTCAGTACCTTGGTCGCAGGTTGATGATTGTGTATGATGTACCTGCCTTATCAAACCTGTAGCTCATTGTATGTCACAGATTGTTTCTTCTCTTCATGGGAGCATTCATACCACTCTGGATTCTTCCTACTTCATTTGGTGCCTTGTCTACAGGAGTTTTCTGGGTCCAATTTGGCATTCAAGGAGCTTGGGGCATTGTAAGAACATTACCTGATGGTATGACAGGTCCATTAATGATTGAGGACTAGATCCCCATTCACCTTACAGAAATGTCACCCCCTGCCTTCAGGGCAACATTCCCTGGTGTTGCTTATCAATTGGGTATTGTGAGCATCATAATTATCATGCTGGCTGGTCTCACAAGTTGTGACTTTAGATGATCTCATCTGTCTCTGCTCGGGTTGAAGCAAGTATGTAATGCATGTGCTTTTGATCACTTCTTTTGACTTTGAGTGGCTTGGTTGGTGCTGCACATTATACCACAGTCTTCAAGGGAAGAATCATTGTTGACTATGCTAGGGTAAAGAATATCTGGACCTCAGGATGCAGTTGCTGTCACTGATTAGATTCATCTAGGTGCAAGCAATATTTGTTGGAGTTGTTACCACCTATGTGGTTGTTGTTACCATTGTTGGTCCAGAGTCTGTTGCTTCCTCCAGGCTTTTTAGGTCGGAGCATTGACTGATTTACTTTAAGGGATCATGGATCTCACTTTGAGAAACACAGAGTTGCATTTGAGGAGGGTGCTGGCAGAGATGATATTATGATGGAAGAAGATCAAGAGGACAGTATTGTTGAATCAATTGTATTACGTATTGTGGGAGACATCTTGGATCTATCTGATCTCAGTTGATTTGATCTAATCTGACATCTAATCTATTGTTTATACACTCTTTTAGAGTTTGACTGGAACTTTTTTTTGCATATCCAGAGATGTGTTCATAGAGCCTCAAATAAAATAGATAAAAATATAGAAAAACCATAAAAAATTGTAAGGTTGTAACACATCCATACTGTACATATATGTATTGAAATCACTGTGCAAAAGGCCTGAGCCAGACATGAAAGTCTGATCTCATATTTAAGCTCTGTGTTAGCACTTTTACTAAGTGCTTTTCAACACTATATTGCACATAATGATCTTTAACTGGTGTGACAGCAACTTGTTACATCAAGTACTCACTTTTTCACACAATATGCAGCTATTTACTTGCTTACTTAATGCATTCATTTTTATACCATTTTTAATTGTACACCTCAGTTTTGTTGCTGGAGACTCTGCTTGCCCCTGTTGACTTAAAATAAACCACACCAATGCATCAACCTTAACAGCTCAGTGTTTCTACACTAGCCAAATACCATTGATACCAGAACCTCAGAACTCAGACCATTGAATGGCTCTGTCCATTATAAACAGAAGTACTATCTAGATGAACAGGAGGTTTACCCTTCTACCACCAACAAGGGCTGGCACTTCATCTCAGGAACCAAGAAAAAGATTAAACAAGTCTGTTCATCATCAGCTTGACCTTTGACATCATTTGGCTTTATTTGGAACTCTTTGTCCAGAAGGCTGGGAGCAGACTGAGACTCTGCTTGCCACTGTTGAGTAAGAATAAACCACACCAAGGGCATTGGCCTCAACAGTTGTCTGTCATAGAAAGGAAACAAAACTGTAACAAGGCTAAATTGGAATATGATCATGAGATGGAAATGGCATGCCCAAAGGCAAAGTACTCAAAATAGAATGTGACATTCTTAAGTGTACCAGCAGAGCACCTACAAGCCCTTAGCTAAGAAAAAATGACATCAGGGCAACATTCAGTAAGTACTTGAAACAATATTAAAGCATTTTATTTTTTTTATTTTGTGTTCTAAAGATGTGTATGAATGAGGCATCTATGTGTCACAAAGGTCAGCAAAAGGATGTGTATTAAAGAAATTTAGTACATACTGTCAGATACTAGTGTGATTATACAAATATGCAATCAAGTCTGCCTCACTAGATGGCATAGACTGAGTAGTAACCTGAGTTTTGAGTCTTGTCACATAATCCTGTCTCATGAACTGGTGAGAAGCATTCTCCAAAGCTGTCCAAACATATTCTCTTTCCCAAAATGCTTGTTTAGCAATGATGACAATTGCTTTAAACTGTTAACATGAATCAGATTGATAATCAAAGAATAGTTTACCAATTAAGGCTTGACAATGTGATGGCTGATAGAATGAAAGTCAATGAATTTTCCTTGGATGAAAGATAAATATAACCATATGGAATGCACTCTGTTCATCTGCACTTCCCCCACATGCATGAATGACAGAGAGCTACCAATAGACATCAGAAGGATTTAAATCAGATGCAAGTGAACAAGCATACAAACTGAAGGTAAATTAATGGTCTTGAAGGGAAGGTGGCAGTGTCACTTACTATCTATTGGTTATAAAGCAGATATCAGGAGTCCTTTGGCAAAACAGGCACTGTCACTCACTTCCTGTTTGTCATGAAATCAGATATCAGGGGCCTTTGGCAAAAATGGGCACTGCCACTCACTTCCTGTTGGTCATGAGATAACATGTCAGGAGAGTAACTATAAATAGGCATCCTTACTCACTTCCTGTTGGGCATAGGATCAGATGTCAGGAGAGTCCCTGGCATGAAATGGGCACTGTCTCACAAACTGTTGGTCATGGAATAAGGTGTCAGGATAATACAATGGGAACTGTCACTCACAAACTATTGGTCATGGGATAAGATGTCAAGAGAGTCCTGGCATACTATCACTCACCCTCTGATATCATGGGATCAGATGTCAGAAGATTCAATTGACACTGTCACTCACTCTCTGTTGGCCACAATTGTCAGGAGAGTCCCTGACATAAAATGGACACTGTCACTCACTCTCTGTTGGTCATTGGATCAGATGTCAGAAGAGTAACTGGCATAACATGGGCACTGTCACTCACTCTCTGTTGACCACCATTGTCAGGAGGATCCCTGGCATAAATAGACACTGTTACTCACTCTCTGTTGGTCATGGCACCAGATGTCAGGAGATAATGAATGGGCACTGCCACTCACTCTCTGTTGGTCATGATATCAAACATCAGTCCAGGTATAAAATGGGCACTGTGACTCACAAACTGTTGGTCACAGGATCTGCTGTTAGGAGAGTCCCTGGCATAAAATGAATTGTTACTCACAGACTGTTGGCCATGGGATTGGATGTCAGGAGAGTAACTGGCATAAAATGAACACTGTCATTCACATACTGTTGCTCATGGGATCAGATGTCAGAGAGTAACTAAATGGGCACTGTCACTCACTCTCTGTTGGTCATGGGATCAGATGTCAGGAGAGACCCTGGCATAGAATAGGCACTGTCACTCACCTTCTGTTGGCCATGAGATCAGATGTCAGGAGAGTTAATGAGTACAGTCACTTACTCTCTGTCAGTCATCAGTTGATAAGACTGACTATCAAGCACTGCCAATGAACTCACAGACTGTTTAAAAAAGAGGTTGATTGACACTTCTTTGAAGGAAAGTGTACAGTAAAAACTTACTTCCTACAGGCTTACATCAGCCAATGGAAAAGTCATATGTCCTATTGCTACTCACTTTCTGTAGCATCCATCAGAGTACTTATCAATATTATGTTCAGCATCACTTACCCACTATGGTCATATTGTCAAGCATAAGTGAAAAAATTCTATACCATCACCAACATTTTTCAAACTCTGCTAAAGATAAGACCATATGCCTTGTAAACTTTGTATGTCTGTGAAGATACTCACATACTATACAAAATGTATGAGATATATGACATGAAAACATGCAGATATAGTTACATCATGCCCCCTCTTTCCAATATCTTGTTATTGTGTGAAATTGGCATACCATCATGGTCAGATATAATTGTCCTGTCATAAGGTGGAATGCTTTTTACCTGCCCAAAAATATGGGAAATGTGACAAGACAACTCCAGGAATTTCTCTCAATTCAAGTCTCCTGCTCAAAACATCTCTGTAATCCATTGCATCATGTGCAGGTTATAATGATAGTAAATCTCACTGAAGAGCATTTTTAATACAAACACCCAAGTTGTTTGCCTGGGTTGAGATGAAGAGATTATGCAAACTGACATCATCAATTGTTTGAGCTGTTTTCTCTGTCAGTTCAGGACAATCTTTTTCAGCTTTGTGCAGCTCTGGCAACACAGGCTTATTTACATATATCAAAGTTAAATAGATCTAATTTCTCACCTTCTAACTTCACAAATGCCTTTGGGGGGTGAATTGTGTTCATCACTCTAGGAAGGTAAACTCCCTGAAAAGTGTTTTCAGCATTTTCTTTGGCCCTTTCCCACTTAGCCTTTCCATCTTCCATGTCAGTAAGTTTACCCCATTCTTGTATGATTTGGCCATCAAACTTGGTAAAGACAAGCACCAAAGGAACTGTATTTCTGTCAATATAGTGTGATTGGGAAGACTGCTGCCTTACCTCCAGTCCCCTTGTTGAAGAACTGAAGCTCTGCATCTGCCAAGGGGCGAGGGCTGTCCATGGGGATACAGTACCTGTGGCAGTATAAACCAGATGAAACATGAACAAAATGCAAATGTACCAAATTGCATGTAATTGATCTCTGAGATCAGTTGCCATTGATTTCTTCTCAATAAACCTCCAAATATCCTCCATCTCATCTTTAGAACCAGCCTCAAAACCCTGTGAGTCATGGAAGATGAAGTTGCTGCCAGGATATGTAATCTGGTGCTCAATATTGTGCATACCCCGCTGAAAGGTGGTTCTGTAGTCAATAGTAGTCAAAGTACAGAAGCCAGCCTACCAACCTCCATTGATGGTTGCAAATGAGTACCAAACACCTTTCTCTGAAACAATTGCTTTAAATGTGCCAATATGTTGGGCTTAAGTAGACCTCCATCCTGATCATATATGATGGGTCCTGTACCCTGTGCCACACCACAAACTTTCTCTAGAATAGTTGTCTTGCCTGCATTAGCTCTTCCAATAACAAGGATACGGAAGTGAGGGCATGCATATCTGTTCTTGAGCATTTTCATCATTTCTGGGCCTTCGACTAGTACAGTAATTACATTAGAATTCCTTAGTTTTTAATACTAGCATTCAAACTCACCCATTGCATGATGTTTGGTCTCAGGCATGACTGAGTTGATAGTGGAAATGGTATGTGAAAAAGTATCTGGCAGGGGCAAGTTGCGATGTTACTCGCAATCACGGAAAGTCAAACAACAGCTGCGCATGCATGAATCAGCATGATGACAAGTTCGGCCAACCTGGTATTAAACCTTTGAGTGAAGAAACAACCTGAAGCGTGTTAGACTAGAAGTTGACCGAAGCAGTATCGCGGGAAACCCCGGACGTTGGATGCAAGGCTGTGCCAATCACAGTGTCACAAACTCCCTTCCTTCGTCACGCTCTGGACTCTGATCGCGTGAGCGACAAGAAAATGTAGCCGACTGCCTTCAGGCAAGGTATGACAAAACCCCGGTTGAGCAGAAGAAGCACCGTAGAATCGATGATATTGCTCGACTTCGATTGGGCTGGTAAAGTTGAAAAGACTAAACGATGAGCTGTTGCGCAGTACGGAGTCGAAGGACTTCATGATTATCACTGGCATCTCTGGCCCCGTAACCACTAGTTGCAAATGCGATGCATAAGTTTGACAAACATATATTGCCGTTCGTCTTCAACTTTAGCAACTGTCTACACTGCTTTCGATGCACTTCAGTGAGCCTTCCAGCACCTTTACAATAGCCACTAATGCTTTCCGTGATCACCTTTCAGACATTATACAAAAAATTTCATAGTCGCGCGGCGACTGAAACATGTTTCACAGCCCCTCCCCATGATAAATGCATATATGGTTTGAGGTTCGATACTGTCATCATCAAAAAATCTGAAAGCGCGCATGATGTAACCTGACAATTACTCCGCCGTGCCTTGGTTGGCCTGGCTGGTCTAAATATGTCTGCTTGCAGCACCAAAAAAGTTCATTTTACCCAAGTCCGAAAAGGCATACCATGAACGACGTCACATCTGTGGGTGTATTTGAATGTTAACTCGAGCGAGCTGCTCCTAAGGGACACTATACCTCCGGATCGCCAACACAAATCTTTGGTATTTGGCGGGTTGGAACCAGGACGGTGTCGGTCAAAGAAGGAAGCTTCTCCGCGACATCTTTTCCGTTTTACAAAGAACCCGACAACGACAATGTACTAACAAAACGAAGCTTGATGCTTTCTAAGACCTCGTTAGTGAAACCGTCAAGACGTGAAGACACACATGGAGGTCCTTACAGTGCTACAGGATCGACCCGTAGCGTCAATGGCATATCTGGCGTTTGCTAGGAGATACATTCAATACCACACTTCGACGATCGTAAAGTTATGGTTGGCCTAGGATGTGTAGAAGCAGCACTGCGCACTTCTCAAACCGTACCGCGACACGATAGTGACACCCAGCTGTTCTGATCATTCTTATTTTCTCCGTTCATTTTTCTCGCAGCTTCATGTCATTTGAACATTATGAAGAATGTCCGTTAGTTAGATTCCTGATGCTGCAAACACAATTCTCTTATTGCCAATGATTTTGTTTTTAGGTCATGGAGGCTCTTTCCTAGCCTGTGGCGATGATAGAATTATAGACCCGAAAAAAATTTCTTTGTGCTTTGTGAGAAATCTGCCACATTATGGATCTATCGTCACACCTGAGACAAAACATGGGTCATTGTAATCATTATACTTACGGGGATCTCCATTGGTCTGCCCCACGGATGGCGTACGAGATATGACGGAAAATCAATCGGCAGCGTCTGATAGTCTCCTTCAATGCACCCAGGAATTGCATGCGGCTTGATTCAGAGGCCCATGGGTACAGGGAGGGAGCGTCAAGCCCGAATTGACACCTATTTTCGGACGCGTTCGGTCCGGAAGCATTATGGATACATGCTAGCATTGACATCTTTTACGCGATGTGAAACGGAAGATGCACGGAGATATACTGACCCTCGCATCGCGAAGGCTATTACTTATTATGCACTATGTCCATCATGATCATCAAAATAGTACTAGTACTGAGGGCAGTGAAACACAAACGAGGCTCACCTTGCCCCCACTGTACTGCGGATGTTCGTCAATCAAAGTCAATGACTGGGGCTATCAGTATCAACGAACAACCAGACAGATTAGAACAAGGGTGGGCGAGGCACAGAATGGATCCGGGACTATTCCAAGCGTGGTATGCAAGGCATGCCAATCAATCGATAGATGGTTTTTCGCGACAAAACTTGCACTGCAGGTTCGGGAAGAAACGTTACCGAAGGCGGTGGTATGTGACATGTGACACGTATTCCCGAATAGGTGGCACGTTTTAATGAAACGGCACCGAGCTGGGATATGCCCCGATATACCCGGGAGGTAAGAAGGTGACCCGACGCTCCTCTTAAAGTGGATACTAGTCGTGCCCTCGTAATCTCCCACGCACATGACTGGGACTCCAGTCCTCGCGGTAGCGGTACGTAATATACTACGCTGTATGAGTATCGTAGTTATCTGCTCAAGACTGGAAAAAAGAGGCAAAACGATAGAAAGCGGAATTGTATTGAAGCTATTCACATCCGAGTAACCGGCGTACTACTTGACAGTCGAAGGTGACGACGGCACTTCCAGATCTGGCTTTCATTCCGACAGCATGACCCTTGTGAAAGAAAGGAATGTCATACGGTATGCAGCACTTTATGTCTGATTCATGTCGTGTAGTATGTTGTGGTTGAAGACCATCCTCATACACACGACCGAATAAACTGCGAGATCGTCGCACGATACGATAATTGGGCGCAGACTCTCTACCCTATGGTAGGATTTCGATGGATAAGCACCGAATGCCGATGTTATGTGAACTATTTTCCTGCTTCAGGACTCCAGGAGATGTAAATAGCATGCCAATCTATAGTCTCATATCCGTGAATTTCGCCAGGCCTTCCTTGGATATAAACCACAAACGGACCTTATGAGGCTTTGTTCTAGAGTAGAGAAGGTATCAGTTTGATGAACACGAGTCGAAAGAGCCTATTGATAGGTAGCCTTGTAGCACAATTTTGACGATATCCCAAGCTTGATGTAAAGAAGTTATCGACTCTGGGAAAAATCACGCAAGCCGCAAGACATCATAAGTACTTAATGTACGATCGGACGAATGAGAAGTGAGTTTTTTTCACTTCTTTTCACGTAACTGTAACAACGATGTTGGGGTTCTTGCGTGAGCCGCGGAAATTAATATCGGGCCGTCCCACGTAAATTCGTCACTGTAAGACTTCCGCGACGTCAAGAGGTCGTTCTTGACAAACCGTCACATATCTGAAGAAGGGCAGATGTTTCACAGGTTATCAATGATCAAATGCGGAAGGCGAGAGGGCTCGGTCATAGGTCTAAATATGGAGTTTGCTGGTGGTATCAGTCATTACAAAGTTGAACTTGCTTTTTTTTTTCTGATCAAAAGTAAAAGCATATCCGACAACTCGTGTTGAATGCGGAAGACGAGGGTCCAGGTGTTGGCACGACAAATTATACGACCCACGCGCTGTCAGAAAGAGCCTGTGGACAAAATCATGAACTGATTACTGCCACAAAACTCCCGACGCGACTCATCTTTTGACACATGTATACCTGTCCAAGGAGCGATTTTTCAGGCCAAGAGGTTGGGCTCAAGGTTTGTTCTTGTCACGTGGCTTGCCCTCGGGGAATCGGTACGCCGTCACTGGCTGTGGCAAGCTGTTGTTATACGTGGTAACAACAGGGCTAATCCCATGCCCCTATCACTGAGAAAACAAGACGAGATAGAAATAGTGGAAGTTGCACTGAAACCAAAGATTATATTCCTAATATTGATTAAATCTGTATGGTCGACGCACAAAGGATGCTAGCAGGAGGAAATTCCTGACATGGGATCAAGACATTCTACTGCATCAATGCAGTTTTTCGCCATAAATATCTAAAGATAAAGTTAGTCAACGGTGATAAATGGTTCAACCCGGCCACCGTACGTCCGTTGTTGCAGTTGTAAAAATGGAGTTGACCGTGAGATTTTCACCTGCACGTGGCACATATCTTGGAGTTGGACGAGAAGGGGGGCGGAAGCCCGCTGAAAGTTTTGCATCGTATCGTTCGCATCGCCCTATAAATTCAGTAATCAATACAATACGAATGAATATACTGGACTGGGCGCATTACCTTGGTGATGACGAGCGTTGGGCGACAACTCCGGATTATTGGATTTTCAAAACGAAGTCAGGGATTGCCCACAAACGGAAGGATGTTTCATGGTGACAGTTTCATAAACGTGCTAGCGATCTGTACTTACGGCAGTGGGCTCGGGCGGCCTGGTTACGGTGCCGTTTGAGCGGGCCGAGAAGGACAATGAATGTGACAGGGTCGCACTTATGAGAGGCAACGGGACCTCGTACGGAGATATCAGGAGAGCTGAGGCGAAAATATATACCCACCTGTCTGATGCAGTCTGTCAGCCCCGCAGAGGACCATATGTGATGGCCAGTGTCGTCCATCTGGATGTGAACGATACGTCGCCAGCCATTGTCTATTCGCCCTCAAATTCTTCAACATCACCCGTCTCGGGCTGGACGACCTGTTTCTCAGTCTCTGGATGTCACCCACAGGCTGGAGCGATAACCGCCGGCACTTCCTACCACATCACTGGCCATGACAACGCGTCGTTCTCCATCACCTGGGAGGGAACTGGTGTACAATTGGTCGGGAACGTGACCGATTCCTCTCACCTGAACTACACCGTCTACTTGGACGGTAATGTCACCGCTCCCGATTTCGTCGATCTCGCTCAAAATGTTCTGGCCTCATTCCAAACTCTACCGCTTCAGCGACACCACCTATCACTCGTCGTCCATTCCTACCCTTCCAACATGGGCTATTTGGCATTTGAAAGGGCTACCATTACTTCTCCTGCGCCTATGAATGGCACTGGAGCGTAAGTTTGTCATCTAATTCCTCCAAAAACTACAGCTTATCAATCCACAGTTACCTGCAGGTACCCGTCAACGACACCAGCGTGGCTTGGTATGGCCGTTGGTCGTTTCAAAACGACCCTCAATTAGGGCTCATCCACCGCTCTACCACCGCCGGCGATAAAGCAATAGCGCACTTTCAAGGTCCTCTTCCTCCTTCTCCCGCGGAGCTTGTGCTCTTGACTAAGCCTACATAGGTACTGCTGTCACACTGTCAGGAATCACATCGGCCACATCAGGACTGTATACGATCTCTCTCGGACCATCCCTTAATGGCTCATTCACGAATCTCGAAGTCACGAGCTCCAAGTTTTCCGCCCAAACGTCATTTACGAACCCTAACGCTCTGCTATATTACGCTTCTAGCTTAGACCCGACTACTCCTTATGTCCTGACAGTAACCAACGACGATGGTGCTGACCTGATAATCAAATCCGATGGGTTTCTAGTATTTGAGCCAAGTATTCGTGTTCCGTGAGCTTCTGCAGTACTTGTCGGTTTGCCATGACGTTCACACGCATTCCAGGACCCCGTTACCAAATCCTCCACCGACGCTTGGGGCACCTTTGTCATCAGGGACTATTGCTGCCATTGTTTTAGCTGGTGTCTTGTTCTCTGTCATCGCAGCGCTTTTATTCTACTACTACCTATTCCTTCGACCCCGCGCTCGTCGTTGCTCAAGGAGTGATGTTTTGATGGCTAGTAGCCCGAAAAGAAGCGGCAAAACTAGCCCAGCAATGCGAAGTCATGCCACAAAAGCAAGCGGACGAAGCAGTTACCAGAGGCGTATAGATCGTATCCTTTCAATGTTGAGTCCTTCAAGCAGACAACCTTCGGTATGGAATAGCGAACGGCCTCCGCTCCCGACTTTCAATAAGTTCGATACCCTTGATGTCAACTCCGGCGTAGTCGAAGGGTCACAATTCTCCCACCTTGCGTCGACTGAAGACGACGTGGGAATTGCACTCGTGAGAGAGGCCACGGCCATTGTCGAGTCTGGCCGTCAGCAACAAGGTGGAAACGCGTGCCACAGATTAAGAAGCATGCTTCCCAAGTCGAGTCCCAACGCCACGGTCCCTGTTTCACCAGTTACTGTTTCTGTGACTCAAAGCCAGCGAAATAGCAGCCAAACCGGCTCGCGACCACATTCAAAGTCGTATTCAATCCCCATCTCTTTCTCACTGCGCCATATACGTGTACACGGCCGCTTATGGTCGAGCGAAAACGGAACTAGTAGCGGGAGCTCGGGACCCCTACGGAGTCCCCCTTCCTCGTCAATTGGGCTCCGCGAGACGGGGGCCACTTTCGACCGCGACCCCGGAGACGAGGGTGGAAGCATCCATAGCATGAGCACCGTTACGTTTGCGAAGACAAGACCTTCCAAAGTTAACACGAAGGGAAGCTCCAGCGATGAACCGGGTGTCAGGCGCTGGAGCGCTGGAGCGCGCCTCGGCAGGGCTGTCCGTTCAATCTTATCGTGTCTTGGGAACGCTGCGGGAAGTTGGAGGAAGTCAACGGGGCCAGGGATCGTGTATCCATTTGTGGGTGTCCAATCGGCGGGCGGTCCATCTGAATTACGGCATACCGTGAGTGGCGGGGGGCCTCACAAAGTTCTCGACGGGCAACCGTCGGAAGGGCCCAGTCGAACCATACATGCTGGCAAGTGCTGGAGAAACGCGTCACCACCCACTGCACTGGAAACAGAAACGGCGCATCTTTCTTATGTGACACGTTCTTCTGTATGCCTTTTAGCTCACGAGGATGACTCGAAGGAGGAGGTTGCAGATGACTTTGCCGCTTTATCTAGGGACCTGCCTCATACCCGTCATCCATACGCCGCAACCGATGTATCGTTCGATGAACAATCTCAAAGCGGACCTGAACCTGCCGTAGTACTGGCAGTTCCGCCGCCTCCACCCATCATCGTCCCCGTCATTAGGCAGCTTCCCATCCCTCCGCATCCCGTCCCCGTCATTGCCTCACAATTAAAGCCTAGTCACGTTATTGATGACAATGCTGTGAGAATACCTCCAATACCAAGACCAATACGGGCGCTCCCCCCTTTGCCTTTAGCGCCGGAATCCAAGACTGCTACGCCGCAGTCCCCTGAACCTGCGGAAGCGTCACATGGACCTCGGATGCGCAAGCCTCCGCCCCTGAAATTGGATTTGCGTGCGGAAAGACAAAAGCATGATAGTGCACTGCTGTCGCCAAGTGCATCACACGCGTATGCCGGCTCCCAGCGATCATCCCGGGGATCGTCTGGGAGTAGCAAAAGTTTACCACTGCCATCTGGGTTCCTCTCTGTGAACAGAGTGAGCCCGTTCCGCGTTGACTTTATGGATGTGAGCAATGGAGAAGGTTCCGAGGGCAGTGATTTAGATGTGGCCTCGAGAAGTCTAGGGCGGACCAGGCGGACCGGCAACCGGCCAGCTCTGCCCAAGTTGAGCATCAATACAGGCGCTTATAACACGTCACATCATCATGTTAGACAAGTGCCTCATCGTTCATTCTTGGATTTCAGCAATGCTTCATCTGCATCATTTAAAGTAGAGTCAAGCTCATCCCCAGTTGAACCGATGCCCGAAACACGTGCACGGGAAGAGGGAGTTCATGCGGAAGATGATAGGGCCACATTTGGGCAGAAGCGGGACCGAAAATCATCGTTCTATTACAGCAGCGGGAACACATCGTTGCCATCTCCCTCGGAATCTCATCATTCGTACAAGACATATCAGACGTACCAGAGCGAGGAGCTCCAGGGCCCATCTTCGTGGTCGCAGTACCGTCGCCATGCGAGCTGGAGGGGGACGTTTGGTGCTCGCCCTGAGGGATACATACCAGAAGAGACGTCGCCATCAACGCCCGCTGTGCCACCTGTGCCAGCGGAGATCGCTACTCAAGCATCCCTTGTATTCACAGCCCCGTCGACGACGGACGTGCTAATAGGGCCTCGAGCAGATTCACAGCCTCACCCCCCTTCAAACACAGTTGTCCACGATCCACATACCACTGCGGAGCGCTTATCATCTGCATCTGCAACGCTGACACATGTACATCCGCTTGGTGCCGACTTTGGTTTACATCAACATCATCACGCACGTCACAATCTCCATCCTGATGCGGTATCGCCGATAAGCGATGAAGTTTCTCCCAGCTCTATCCGTTTTCAGCCAGGTGGCATTCGAAGGACATCAAGTGGTGATGTTCGTCTGGCGTCTTAATCTCATCAAAAGACGGATAGAGGAGCAGTAGAGAATCAAGCGGGACACGCGCCAATCAGCCCGCCAAGTAGCTTTTGGTGAATCAAGACTGGTATTAATCTGGCGCTGATGTACTAGCATGGTGATAATGATCTAGGGCCACAATTTGTTATCGATGACACGTCTCGAGTGATACATTTTCGGACGAAGCTTTAGCTTTGCACGTGCATTTTTTCTCATCTTTTTTTCGATGATTCTTGTACGGTTTCCGTACACCTAGTTGTCCCATATTGTAGCCTTACAATCATTGCTTTTCTATTACTTTTTTATTGTCACGTTCATGTGTGTTATTATTCATGTGCATTCAAAGTTAAGGATCGTGATTCTAATTAAATAAGCCGATCTCGGAGCGCCCACATGGCGCTTACATAAAAGGTTTCGCCGCTTAGCATGTATTGACAAGGAGAATTGTTTGATCATTGAAGCCGCCGCCTTTGAGGCGTCTCTTAGACGCGCTTCCACATCTATAAACACACTTCCGAAGAGGGTGAAAACAACTCGTTCCCTCCTCTACGCAATTGCCACTGGCCTGTCGCGAGTCCTCAGTGAGTGGTGTTATCACTCATCAGTGCTCTCGCGTCATTGACATTTCTGACAGGCTCCAATGACACTAGCATCAACAAGTTCGGCTTCATGGACTGGCATCGGCGACTCGCAATCCGCGGCTGGGGGCGAACTAGTACCACTGCACCACGCCATTGACTCGTGCCTTCATGCAGGTCGGACGTCTTCACTGACGTTTTCTCTGCAAGAGAGGCTTCCAATCGAGATCGTCCAACGGATTTTCGTCCTGCATGCCCTCGCCCACGGAGAGGTCTATCTTCCTTTTTCCCGGAACACAGCCATGATACCGCCTCAACAGGTGGTGTCACATGTCTGCTCAGAATGGAGGCGAATTGCGCTGAACACGGGCGAATTGTGGACTGATGTCGTTATCGCCAAATTTGACCAGGGGACGTTGGAGATGGCTACAACGTGGCTGGGAAGAGCAAGGAATATGGATGTCACCCTCAAATTATGCTTACTGAAATCCAACTTCCCCGATCTTGCACAGACGATCCAAGCTCTATGTCGACCTTTGCATTTGAGACGTCTGGAGATGATGTTGTCGTCCTGTCAACTAGCCGAACTCTCTGTGATACCCGACGATGCGCTACCATATCTCGAAGAGACGCGTGTGGTCCTACATGCCCATACATACACTCCACATTTCCAATTAGAGTCATTCGTCAGCCGCGTAAACTTTTTACTTTGCGCTTCTGGACCATGCCTCGACCTTCTCCAATTCGGTTGTTTGCCAATGAACAAGATGCGTCACCTGGATATACGCTGTGTCGAGATGACGCCTACGCAGTTAGTAAACATCCTTTCCCAGGCAACTTCCCTCGAATCGTGTCGCGTGCTCTGGCATTGGGAATGGGTAGGGGATGAACCATTGGCGCTGAGGGGAGACACTGCGTTGCCTAACATGCAAGTCCTAGTTCTAGAGTTCAACCGTCAGCGTCGAAGTTCGATCGTTTTTGATGCTATTTGCCGTCATCTAACTTTCCCAAACTTGAAAAAACTTTCGCTCAGTTACCGTGGCTTCACCTCGAACTCGCTACCAATAATAGCGGAGAAGTTCAATTTTTCTCGACTAGAAGAACTCGAGCTTCATAAGACAGGCTCCGCAACTACCAGCGAGGTGCTTAGATATGCGCCATCATTGCGACGTTGCTCTTTCCCGAAAATCATAGCCTTTGATGAGGACGCTATTGCTGGCTTATCGATCGGCAGCTTTGGACGCCAGCTGACATCGATCAAAACGAATTATGATTGCGACGCTCAGACAATGCTCTTAATGGTGGAGACCCGTCAGAAGAATGCAGGCAGAGCTGATCAGCCAATATCATCATTACATTATGTGGACTTTCGGATCTTGGGAAACGTTGAAGATTATTTAGACAAACTGGATGCCCTGAAGGAGATGGGTGTTGGAGTCATTATAAACGGATACCCGCAGCAGCGGGTACGTCGTCTACAGATATCCGACACCGATATTCCTGATATGTGGTCCAAGTTTGTTGAGTCACCCAATATGTAATATTTATTCCTTGTGTATGTGGAGACATGTGTTTGTAGGTTTGGATTCACACTGTAAAATGTAAAATTTTGGGTATGTGATGAGCATTGCAATTGTGCACATGGTAGGAAACTTGGGGGCTCTCTGGTACTATAATCTACTACACCTTATACAGTGTCTGTAGTGGTCCAGTGGCCATAGGGCTTCTACATGCCTACCACAAAGTTAAGATACCTTTAGTCTTCATTAGCAAAATGCCACATGTGACATTCAGCTGCTTCATAATGTTCCCAATGCCCCAAAGCAGTCAAAACATGAAGATGCATTGTGAAGAAAGGTCAAATGGTTTTATCAGTTTTCCAAAGCACTCATCATGCTTGTCACACCAATTGTACAAATTAATAATCACATTGCATTAGTAATCATAGTAACCACAACTGAGAGACAAGTAAGCACAAGCAAGACAGCCACCATGTGCAAGGAAGCTCAAGTGACTTTGATTTGAGCAAGTCCACAAATTTGAAAGGAGCACTAGTGTTACAATTTGATCTTATCTCAAGATCTTATCTTATCACTTATCTCAGGGAGCTCAGATCTCTTATTGGATTATCAGGGATCTTATCTTTCAGATTACATAAGTGGACTGTGGGTCAACATGAGGTAGAGGTAAGGTGGTCAGGTATGGATTAGTAAGAGGGGTGAGGCTTTGGGTATATACATAGTCTTGGTTGTCACATCAAGGGCCCCAGGCTCTTGATTGTTATAGTTGTAGACTGTGCAACAGAGTTTCTTTCTCTCTTCCTCTCTTGTTTCATCTGATTGTGTCCCCTGGTCTATCAACCTTGTGGCATAACCAAGAGCCTTACAAGACTACTGGACATGACATCAACAACATTGAATACACACACCACAACTACACCCTGTTGAAGCAGAGCATGACAGGGTGCAATAGAATAGTAGAGCCAAGTAAGATGAAACTTGTAGCTGTAGATAGTTACTAAGGTCCACTTGTGGTGATTGCCTTGTAGAAACTGAGAAGATGTAGATTGACATCTACCTACACAGGTATATACATATATTGTCTATCTACTGGTATCATGTCAGCAATATTAGTGTTGCTGACTGATGATTTATATTGTGCTTGGTTGTTAAGATCACTGCTCTCAACATGGTTTGCTCTAAGTCAACAGTGGCAAGCAGAGTCTCAGTCTGCTCCCAGCCTACTGGGCAAGTTCTGGGCACTAAGTCAAATGGTGACAAAGGCCTAAGTCAAACAACAAGCTCGAGAGGAGGAGAGCAAGGAGCTTGTTCAGGGAGTTGAGAGTATGATTCAATTAAGCTGGAACTCAAGAATTGTACTCTACATGAGGGTTTATATATGTAAAAGAACAAAGGATTCATAGAGGGAAATGCACAGCTAACTACCTATGAAAGGAAGTGTGAAGGTAAAAGCTAAAGGAGATAAGTGTTACAATTTCTTTCCCTTTTGTTGGTACATCAGCAAACCTTGGGGTTTCCCACAATCATCTGTAGTGACTGTAGTGAGTCAGTAGTGTCAGCAGCTCCCATAGTCACAGAGGCAGTGGTAGAGATTTTGTAGTAGTGCTGTAGTAAGCTATAGATATTCCATAGTTCTATAGATTGTGGTAGTGTACTATAGCACTGTAGTGACCATAGCACCATAGCACCACAAGTGCCCATAGTGCCCATAGTGAATCTGAAGTGAAACTGCAGTAATCTGTAGTGCAAGTAGACTCCTTGTAGACTCTGGCAGACTCCTGCAGACTCTTCACACACCTCAGTAGAGCATATCCAAGAATTTTTTGTAAGTCCAACTTTGTCATTATTTGGTCAGGCAAATTAATAATGTTAATGAATATTAATTTTTTACACACCACTCTGAACACTTTTCCCTTCCTGTCAGCATTGTAGGGCTCTATGGGACTTTGTGAGGCACTGTGGCTTATTGATACAGTTATTCACTTGGACTGACCAGACCCAGCAGACTACCATAGACTACCATAGACTACCATAGACTACCATAGACTACCAGAAGACTGTGGCAATATGTGAAGCTCTGCAAGGCTCTGTAGCTTATTTGTACAGTTATTTATTTGGACTGTCACAGACTACCACAGACTACCATAGACTACCATAGACTACCACTTATCTGTACAGTTATTTATGCAGACTGTCACAGACTGTGGGAGTACTGCACAGTGCTGCATAGAATGTATACATATCTTCTGAGTCCTGTGGGGCTCTGTGGGGTCTGGATAATCACTACAGCTGTCTGCCATCACTTGTCATTTGGATAAACATGAATAACTTAGGAACTACTGATTGACAGCATTCCTACCATTAACAAAAGTTGTGCGCCTTCATCCATACTACAACTTTTGTCACTACCAAAAGCCTAGATTTGTAGAACATGACTTGGAAAATAGTATTTAGTTGAGTGAATGCATTGGCAAGACTAAGTCCAATGCAGAGGATGTAGGATATATGTGTTCTTGATACCAATATGACAATGGCAGTCTGGTGTAATGGTTTGTATCACATCAGCTGTGCTCTTAAGGTTGTGGGTTCAATCCTGGTCAGGTGCAAATTATTTATGTTCATGTAATGCTTTAATTTACTTACATAATTGATAACATATGTACTATATATAGATTAGATTAGATTAGATTAATTGGTGACTAATATGTATAGTATAACTGATGCATAATATAGAATATAATCTGTCACAGAAAATATATTTTTACATGGACTATCACAGAGAGTATGGTAGTACTCTGTAGAGTTTGGTAGTGCTCCATAGACATGGTAGGGCATGGCAGCTACTACAGCTGTACTAGTCTATGAATAGTCTGCATAGACTGTAGCAGCTACCATAGTCTACCATAGTCTACCATAGTACTATGTAGGACTACACAGCATGTAGACCTTTTCTACCAGCACTATGGCCACTATGGACCACTATGGACCCTATGTAGTACTACCATAGCTATAGTAGTACTATGTAGAGACCCCCCAAGTTTGCTGATGTAACTACTTTACAATTACATAACCATTGCTATGCATTTCATGGACACTCATCTCCTTTAGTTATTTACCTTCACTTTTCCTTTCTTAGGTATTTAGCTGTGCATTTCCTTTTATATTTCTCTTGTTCTTTTATGTATATAAACCCTCATGTAACATAGTTATTCTCCAGTTCCAACTTAATCAAATTCTTCTCTCAACCTCTGAATGAAACTCCTCACTCTCATCTCTTTGAGCTTGTCGTTTATTTGACCTTCATCATTGTTTGACTTAGTGTCCAGAACTTGTCCAGTAGGCTGGGAGCAGACCGAGACTCTGCTTGCCACTGTTGACTTAGAACAAACTGCGTTGAGAGCATTGATCTTAACACAAGTTGGAACTCCCAGACCACTCAGTGTTCCTACACTAGCCAGACACCATTGATACCAGAACCTCAAACCTCAGACCCCCAAGACATTTTTCCAGATGATGTTTGGATCTATTGGGTCAATGAAGACCTAGAAGAGAATTTCTATTCAATATTTTATCCTCCTACTGAAGAACCAGAATCCTCTTGGTGGAACAAATTCCTCAGTCTCTCTGGAGCACCACCACAGGACAGATATGCACTCACAGACGAAGGGCTATAGCCTTGGAATAATTTCCTAGAACAGAAACAGATCGAACAAAGTCTATTTGGAGATCCAGAATCAGGAAAGGAGAAAGACGAAACAGGACAACCAGAAGAACTGAAAGGAGAAACAGAAAAAATGGCAACCAATACAGCAGCACCCACCTCTAAAGGAGATATCAAACCACAGCACATGTGTGTTTTTACAGGAAAATGGACTGAAGTGAAGGCTTTCATTGGGAGTCTTGAAGATTACTTTGTCTTAAACAATGATAACTATAAAGGCAAAGCACAGAAACAGATTTGATTCACTCTTGCCTGTCTTGGGCAGGAACTCGATGATTGGAAGGTCCTGATCAAGGACGAATTAGACAATGAAGAAGAGACAACCCTCACTTGGACAAACTGGGCTGAATTCAAGAAGCATTTCTTAGCTGATTGGGGCGAAGTTAACAGCGCTCTCAGGGCGCTGAACAATCTAGCCAATCTCAGGGTAGGGGGTGATGTTTCAGTCCCTGAATATATCAGAAAATTCCACATGGAGATTGGTACCTTGGGTTTGAAAGGAACAACTGCACAGCTCCAGGCTTTTGTCAAGGGGCTCCCCAAAAGGATCGCCACAAAGATCCTTGAGGCAAATGTTCTATCCATGAAAGAAGCATATGAGAAAGCAGAACAGCTTCATGGTGCTTGGGAAATGATGAGAGCACTTGGGCAAAAACCAGGACAAGGGAATTGCTCTAATTTTAATTGAAACAGGGGCGGATCAACTCGATCAGTAAATGCAATGCCTACTGAACGTTTGACAGATGAACAGAAGGAGGAGTACATGAAATCCAGAAAATGTTTCAGATGTGGAAACCAGGGGCATGTTTCAAGGAATTGTCCCAAATGAAACACTCGTCAAACACCTCCTCCAGGGCCTCCTCATCATTTCAGAACAAGGGGATCAGATCTATCCCTGAAGATGTGCCCAAGGACAAGAAAGACGATCCAGTTGCAAGCATCAGAGCGATCCTTGCTGGAATGAAGGCCAACAAACAAGAAGGTCTTCTCAATGAACTTGAGAACAAGGGTTTTTAACCCAGAAGCATCACACAGTGGTTGGCACTTCCATAACAAACAGACATTCACAGTTAGCACCTGATTCTGTAATAGTAAGATTGAATAATGACAAGTGCCTCTCAATTTCTGTGGAAACGCCTGATTTACCTGCTGAGACTTCCCCTCTCATTGATTGTGGAGCAGAAGGGAATTTTATTGATGAAGAAGTAACTACCAAGTTATCAAAAGAAAAACTACGAAAACCAATCAGAGTCAGAAATGCAGATGGAACAGTTAACACCAATGGAATGATCACACATCGAGTTCATATTCAATATTCAATTGGAGGAAGACAATACAGCAATTGGTTTCTAATCACAAAACTAGGAGATCAACAATTAATCTTGGGAATCCCTTGGTTAGAAGAAAATAATCCTACTATCGATTGGAGAGATAAAACGATACATCTCATTGATGAACAGCAAAATGATGGAAATATCTGGCAAATGGCACTGGATAATCAACAATGGGGAGAAGACGACTACTGGATTCAAGTTAAGACATCGGCATCTCAAGCACTAGAACATCAGCTAAAGAAGGATGAACTGAAAATGGAATTACCATTAGAATATGAGAAATGACGCTCAGTCTTTGAGAAAAAGGCATCAGAATGATTTCCAACCTCTAGAGCTTGGGATCATGCTATCGATCTGAAAACTGGTTTTAATCCCAAAGTTAGCAAAATTTATCCATTATCAATCAAAGAACAGTTGTTGTTAGACAAATGGATCAAAGAACAGTTAGCCAAAGGATACATCAGACCATCAAAATCTCCTCAAGCATCACCATTTTTCTTTGTCTCAAAGAAGGAAAGTGGTGCACTTTGACCTTGTCAAGATTACAGATACTTAAACGACTGGACAATCAAGAATGCATATCCATTACCCCTAGTATCTGATCTCCTTACGAAACTTGCAGGCACACAATATTTCACCAAACTAGACCTCTGTTGGGGATACAATAATGTCAGAATCAAGAAAGGAGATGAATGGAAAGCCACTTTCATTACCAATAGAGGATTATATGAACCAACCGTTATGTTCTTTGGCCTATGCAATTTGCCATCTACATTCCAAACCATGATGAACGAACACTTCAGAGACATGATTAATGAAGGATGGCTCATCATCTACATGGATGATATCCTGATATGTTCTCAGAACTTGAACGAACTAGAAGAATGAACAAGAAGAGTCCTCGACCAGCTAAAAGAGAATGATTTGTTCCTGAAACTAGAAAAATGTAAATTTGCTGTTCAAGAAGTCGAATTTCTAGGGATGATCATATCACCCAGAAAAATACAGATGGATCCTATTAAATTAGCAGGAATAGCCAACTGGCCAGTACCATCCACAGTTAAACAAGTCTGGTCATTCCTAGAATTTGGAAATTTTTACAAACGATTCATTGGAAACTTCGCAGCCATTGCAAAACCACTCACAGATTTACCTAAAAAGACGGAATTATTCAATTGGAATAATGAATGACAACTTGCCTTTGACACTCTAAAACAACATTTTGCTTCCATGCCAGTTCTGTTAATGCCAAATCCAGCAAAACCATTTATTCTCCAAACCAACGCTTCAAACAAAGCAATTGGAGCAGTATTGAAACAAGCGGATGAGACAGGAGCACTCCATCCTTGTGGATTTATATCCCATGCATTAACACCAACAGAACAGAATTACCAGATCTACGATAGGGAATTGCTTGCGATCATCAAGGGACTTGCAGTCTGGCACCACTTGTTCCATGGTTCTCCTCACATGATCATTGTTCATTGTGATCACAAGAATCTTTCATCTTATCGAACCCCTCAGTGCCTGACACCTTGGCAAGCTCAATGGTTATCATTGTTATCTGAATTTGATCTTCATATCAAACACGTACCAGGCACAAAAATGTTTGAAGCAGACGCATTATCCAGACGAGCAGATCATATGGGCAATGATGAAGAACAGATTACTGTCACAGTTCTATCAAATGATCAGTTTATTTGGCTTATCAATGATGATCTTGCCAGTGAACTAAAGAAATATATGGCAAATGATGATTTTGGACACATCCTTATCAAAGTTATTACTAAACAAAGGGCACTGCCAATTAAATCGAAATTGCAAGACTGGACCTACACTCATGGCATTGTTTACTATCTTGGGAAGATCTATGTTCCTGATCAAATTGAACTATGCACTCGTTTAATCAAAGAGATACATGAAGCATTATCTTCAGGACATCCAGGTTGCTTAAAGACACTGGCACTTTTGAAGCGAGATTATTGGTGGCCTGGAATGTGCAGACATGTTAAAGAATGGGTCAAAGGTTGCACGCTTTGCCAACAGATGAAAGTCAATAGTCATCTGAATTCACTGGCATTAATTCCTATTCTGTCAAAAGCCACATGACCATTCCAACAAGTGACACTTGATTTCATCACAGATCTTCCTATATCTGACAGATATGATTCCATTCTGGTCATGGTGGACCATGGCCTTATGAAGGGGGTAATTTTCACTCCTTGCAACAAAATGATCAACACTTTAGGAACCGCAGACTTATACATTTCTGAGATCTTTAAATGTTTTGGACTCCCAGATGTCCTGATCTCTGATAGAGGACCACAATTCTCTGCTAAAGTATTCCAAGAGATATGAAAGGCTCTAGGAATTGACCATAGGATGAGCACAGCTTATCATCCTCAAACAGATGGAGAAACTGAACATGTCAACCAGGAACTTGAAATCTATCTTTGAATGTTCTGCACAAACGAACCTCATAAATGGAAACCACTGTTACCCATCGCCGAATTCGCACACAATAACCGATATCATGACACAATAAAGACATCCCCATTCCAACTCATGTATGGATCAGATCCGATCGCTATTCCTACAGCAGCAATCAAGATGACTGCTCCTGTGGTAGAAGAACACCTTCAGATGCTCCAAAAATCTAGAGAAGAAGCGTTAGCTGCACATGAACTCACTAGACAGACTGTCACTCATAGATACAGAGACAAGTCAATCAAGTTTGAGAAAGACGATAAAGTCTGGCTTGAAAACAAGAATCTCCACATTCCATATCAGGAGCACTTTACACAGAGCCCCCCCTTATTCCGAGATTCTGAGCTCAGTCCGAGCTCAGAGCTCGGATTCCGAGTAGCCTACTCGGACTCCGAGCACTTTTTGAAATGGCTGACAGCTCACCTAAAATGTAACTCTTGCTCCGAGTCCAGTCCGAGCTGAATCTGAGCTGAATCCGAGCTGAGGCTCGGACTGGACCATCAGTACTAGGACTGATGGTGCTCAGATTGTGCTAGGACTCCGACTGGAGTACGAGCTGGGTGAGCTGACTGAGGTGGGGCAATACTATGCTGCCACCACCTATATATAGCAGTTGTGACATGTGTGACCACGTGATATTAGACGCGTCCCGCGTCTTTGTTTATTGTCACGTGGTTCACAGGCGTCACCACATTGTCACACCACTTCCGCTCACCGCCAAACGCATCACCACCGTCACCACTGTCACCACTGTCACCACCATCACCATCGCCCGCTCGTCACCACCGTCACCATCACTATCGTCCGCTCGTCACCACCATCACCACACTCACCACCGTAGACCGTCACCACCGTAGACCGTCACCACCGTCACCCGTCTCCCCGCTCACCGTCACCACCGCATACGCACCGCGCCGACGCCCCTTCCACCAGGAGCCCACTCTCCTGCCATACGCACCACGCCGACGCCCCTTCCACCAGGAGCCCACTCTCCTGCCGTACGCACCGCGCCGACACCCCTTCCACCAGGAGCCCACTCTCCTGCCGCCGCCCTAAGCCCAGACGAACGAATTTCGTCTGGGCCGTACGTTTTTTTATTTTATTTGTTTTTTTTTGCTGCTGGAACCAGTTACAACCGTTCGCACACCAACCAAAGCCTCGCCGCCCTCGCCCTCGCCCTGCCCTCGCCCTGCCTATGCCTCGCCCATGCCTACACCGTCACCCATGCACACGCCTCACCACACCCACACCCACCCGTCCCTCGCCCATGCCCTTGCCCACATGACGACGCCCACGCCCACCCTCATCCCCCCGCCCTCGCCCATGCCTACGCTCACGCCCTCGCCTCTACGCCCATCCTACGCCCTCGCCCTTGCTCACGCCCACGCCCATCCATCCCCCATGCCGACGCCCTCGCCTCTCCCATCCCTTCGCCCACACCCACGCCCACCCTCGCCTTCTCGCCCACGCCCTCACCTCACCTCACCTCACCCATCCCCACCCATCCCCTCGCCATCACCCAGGTCCGCACGCACGCCCATGCCCATGCTCAAGCCTCACCCAGCCTTTCACCTACACCCATCCCCATCCCGCGCACATCCCCTCTCCCCATCCATGTCTGTCCCACACCCGTGCCCTCGCCCGTACCCACGCCCTCCTCCACGCCCATCTGCATGCCCTCCTGCCCATGCCTATGCCCACCCATCTCCATGTACTCACCTCACTCACACCCACCTTGCCCATGCTCACCATGCCCATGCATACCCACACTTATGCAATTGCAATATAATATTTTGTATTAAATATAATGAAATTAGAATTTTTTTTTACTCTAATTGTGTGGGAACTGATATCCACCAAATAAACAGGGGAGTTGAGCTTAGTGGGTGTTGGGTTGGTGGTTTTGACTTGATCTTGAATGCTCTGTTGTGACAGTCTGTATTTTTCTGTATTTTTCTGTAATTTTCTGTAATTTTCTGTAATTTATTCAAGTCTGTAGCTAAAAATGGATAAAACTATAAAAATGTCATGTGCAATTGCTTCACCAATCATCCAATGCTTAGATCATCCATAACCATGGGCCAATCTAAATTTCATTATATTCTAATTCTGGCCAACTCATTGGGATGATTCACGAGCAATCATATAATCTACTTGGCCTGAGGTGTGTACTTGGTCTGAGACAATGGGAACATATAACATTTGAAAAATGTACTCCAAGTCATTGACCTGATGTATTACACTGTGGGAATATGCACATGGTGTTGAAATCTATTGACAGCAGTGCAGACCAAGGCTTAGTAAGCAGGAGACTTACTTAATACTGTTTGTATTTGTTGAAGGCTGTTTAGGAGCTAGGGGCTCAACTAACAGTGAACAGAGGATGATAACTGTGTTATTTGAATGAGGGCATAAGGCTCCTTATATACATGTGGGCCAGAGTACATTAGGACCACCTAGGGTAATGCCAGCAGAGCACTACCAAGGGTAGTGCCAGGTGGTGCTTTGCTGGCAGTATCTACTCTGAGTATGAACTCTATAATTTCTGTCAATGATTATATTAAGGGATTATTTAGCATCTCATTAATAATGATATTATAATACATACATGAAGCTGTGGGTTCAATCCCTTAGCTCCAGATCATTATTAATTTGACACATGGGAATTCCCATGTGAGAAATGGACTGGATGTAAAGTTAAACTTCATCAACTTGGACAATAGTAATATTTCCAATGTTCAATTGAGTCTGGGAATTCAATTTGTTCATGTGAGAAAGTAGTCTTTGCTCTTTGTCACAGTCTCATGTCAAAAGTTAGATTAGATATTGTTAAGATCAATGCTCCCAATGCAGTTTGTTCTAGGTCAACAGTGGCAAGCAGAATCTCAGTCTGCTCCCAGCCTACTGGACAGGTTCTGGACACTAAGTCAAATGATGACAAAGGTCTTTAAGTTGACAATGAGCTCAGGGGAAAGAGAGCGAGGAATTTGAGTTGAAATTGAGAGTAAGATTTGATTAAGTTGGAACTAGGGAATGTACACAATTCTTGAGGGTTTATATACGTTTTGAGAACAAAGGAAAATATAAAGGGAATGCGCAGTAAGTGCAGCTAACTACCTATGAAAGGAAATATGAAGGCGTTAGCTAAAGGAGATAAACGTCCACTAAATTGTATAGTAGTGATGATGTAATAATAAAGCGTCCGTCATAGAAGAGGAAAAGAGAAACTGTAACAGATATTGTAATACATAAGATAATGAAGTTATGATAATTAGTGATTAATGTAATGGATTTAATTATCATTACATTGATAATCTAATATATTACAATAAGTAGATTAGATAATTAGAATTAGATTAACTAGTGTTTCTGTGCAGCTGGTTATTGTTTCAATATCTTAGACCATGGGACAGTGTGACAACATCAGTAACATGGGAGAAAATCAGTTTGTGCCAAAGTTGTATTGAGGTGCAAGCAGCCTCAGATGAAAGGCATGCTGTAACTTGTGGGAAACTGTGACAGTGTGAAAAAGTGGTCTCAGGCCCAGTGCATATTACCTGTGTAGCATGGGACATGTGACACATTGGTAGCATGTGAGGAAAGTAGTTAGATAAATCATGACTATGCTATTGGTGACAAGTAAATTGATGCAAGAAATTTACTTCAAGTGAATGGCATTGTTTAAGTGTAACTTGTGGGAAGGTGTGACACATTGATGACATTTGAGAAAACAATATGAGCCAAAAGCACCTAGCTCTGGGAAAATGCAATCTGTGGGTAGTGTGAAAAGGAGATTTCAGCTGAATTCTTCCAGAAAGCTGTGGGAATATGTCAGAAAGGGTATGCTTAGATGGATAGATACCTGTAGTAGTTGTGAGGAAATGTGACACATGGGTTGTGTGAAAAAGTGTTAATTGCTGGAACATGGCTGGACATGTGGGAACATTATGATGCTATTTGGATGCATAGGAACATGGCAGGAATGTAGTTTGTTGTTATTTGCATGTCTTTGTAGTTTAGGAGTTGTGGTATTGACAAACATGTCCCTTGGTTACCATAACCAGGATTTGGCCAGGAGCCAGGACTATGCCAGGAGTCCTAGCATAGTCCAATGTGCTTAGTCCTAAAAATGCCAGGACTGGACCAGGAGCCCTGGAAAGTCCTGAAAATTCCTTGCTCTCCACCAGAAAATATGGGGCAGTGTAAAGTACTGTGATAATGCATCTTTGATATTACTCAGAATAGGCTCGGATTCTGCTCGGAGTCCGAGCTCAGTCCGAGTTCAGCTCGGATTAAGTGGTGAAAGTTCCCAACTCAGATTGAACTCGGACTGAACTCGGAGTCTACTCGGATTCCTAGTACTTTTTTACCCTACTCGGACTGGACTCGGACTGGGCTCGGATTCCACTCGAAGGGGGGGGCTCTGTGTAAAGTGCTGATGTAAGTGGTGGGGCACTGGGGTACACAGTCAAATGTACAATTTTTTCATACATCCAGCCTTTGGGGCCTTTGGTCCAGGGGTGCAAGGAAATTAGGCTGAAAAACATCAACTGTTGGGTGGCATCAATCTGCACAACCAAGAGAGCAACAATGCCATTGAGATGCTTTGTTTGTATTTCTGCTCTGATCACACTTCTTGAATCAGTCAAAAGTTTGTCAGTTCACACAAAAAAGAGAATGTGTGACACTTCCTCCAAGTCAAACTCATGATCAAACTGAAGAGATGTTTGGGGAAGTTCTATGCAGCATTTGAAATATTGCATTTGTGTTCATCAACCCCCAAGCAGCCCTCAACCAGGTTTATGCATGTGCAGGGACAAGGACTCCAGGTCCTGTAGCACAACAAGAGTTCAGTTGTGTCAAGACCAAGTAGTTGACTAGTAGGTAAGTACCCAGGATGGAACCAGTCTGTCATCACATACAATTTTGCCTTCTGCTGTTTCTTCCATTCACACCACCTGGATAATCCAGGCATGGTGGTGCTGACAGAAATGCAGGACATGACTGTTCAATTAATTCACCTGAGTTTGTGAGGGCCCAAGTTCCAAGAGGGAGGTAGGCCTGCACTCAGGTATAAAATAAGGACATAAAAAAGGAAATTTGTTTTTCCTTGGATATTGTATAAATGCAACCCAATATTAGACAAACTACCACACACCAATGCCAGGTTGGCCTGTGACAATAACACCCCCTTAGATTAGAAATCTATATAGAAGGGGACAAACCATGTGAAAGGTACACATGTGTCAGTGCTGACCAATAATGCCATAATGGTGACCAAATGCTTGCTAAGCTGACAAAGCCTGACTAATAATTTGACTAAGCAATTTGTGAGCAACCTTTTGCACATTAAAATTCAAATAAAATTCAAATAAATATTGCAAAAATTGCGACATTCCCAGGGTTGCTCAGGGACTGTCACTTCTGTCACAGGACCATCTCCCAGTCACATGTCACAACCACACATATGTCACATGTCACACACCAACACCACCCTCCAGTCACATGTCACACACCACTCCAGTCACATGTCACACACCACACTCCTGCCACCTGTCACACACCTCAACATGTCACACCACTCCAACATGCCACAAACACCCAGTCACATATTACACACCACACTCCAGTCATATGTCACACACCACCTCAGTCACAGGACCATCTACCCAGTCACATATCACACACCCACACACCATACACATACAGGGACTCTCCCCATTCACAGGGTCACTCCAACCATAGGAGTCACATGTCACATACCAGACAGGGATTGTGACACCATGGGACACTCCACTCACAGTCACAGCACCATGCACATCACAAGGACTCTCTGTCACACCACACACACCAACACTCCAGTCACATATTACACAGTCCTGTCACATGTCACACACCACTCCAACATGTCACCACACTCCAGTTACTGTCACACACCCAGATACCATACTACCATACACATACAGCCCATTCACAGGGCAATAAATCAGTCACATGACAGCACACAGGGACTTTCACCCCAGCCACAGGGTCAGGGACATCATCCCAACTACATATTACTCCCATCACATGATACCACACAAGGCAATCAACCACAGTCACATGACACTACACAGGGACTCTCACCCCAGTCACAGGGTCAGGGACATCACCCCAAGCACAGAAGTCACAAGTCACAAGTGACACATCCCAGTCACAGATTCAGAGGCCATCACCCCAACTACATATTACTCCAGTCACATGTCACACCACAGGTCCAGTCACAGGGCACCCCAGTCATATATGACACCACCTCCAGTGACATGTGACAGCATTCACACACAGGGCAATCAAGTGACAGAGTACTCCAGTGATGTGTGGCACCATACAGGGAGTGTCACACAGTCACAGAGCACTCCAGCCACATGACATGCAGACACCATACAGGGCCAATGACAGGGTCAGGGACATCATCCCATTCACAGATTCAGGGGCTATCACCTCACATTGCACTTCACACATCACAAGATATCCAGTCACATGTCACACCCACACACTCTCATCAGGGAATTCAAAGTTGGGATTTAAGATGATGTTAAGAAGTGGGATTTGAGATAGAATTAAGCAGTGGGATTTGGGGTGGGATTAAGCTGTAGGATGTGAGATAGAATTAAGTAGTGGGATTTGTTATGATATGAAGCAGTGGGACAGGGTCCCTGAAGCTTGTCTATAAAGAATGGGACAAACCGCAGGAAAGGTACTGCTGACCAGTTTCTGACAAATCATTTGGTAACGGTGACCAAATGCTTGGTAAGCTGACAAAGCCTGACTAATAATATGACTAAGCAATTTGTACATAACCTTTGTTCCCTTCATTTTAAAAAATAAAATAAAATTTAAAAAATATCAGAAAAATCGCAGACATTCCCAGGGTCTACCCCCAGTCACATATGACACACACATGTCACACATCCCACTCATGGGTCACATGTCACAAACCACACTCCAGTCATATGTCACACACCACACTCCATATCATTAGTAAGCATTTGTAAGCAATAAAATTCAGAAAATATCGGAAAAATTGCAGACATTCCCAGGTTCTACCCAGCCATAGGCCCAGTCACATGTCACACATGTCACTCCAAATACATCATTGTCACACCACCTTCATTCATCCATGTCCACATCAAAATTTGAATAAAATATTGGACATTCCCAGTGACTGTCACCTCTGTCACAGGACCATCTCCCCAGTCACAAACCCACTCACATGTCACACAACACACCAACATGTCACACAACACACTCCAGTCATATGTCACACAATACACACCAACATTCCAGTCACATATCACACCCACACATCACCATATCACACCCACACATCAACACTCCTGTGACATGTTACATGCCCACACACTCCAACACTCCTGGGATATGTCTCAGGACTGTCTACCCTGTCAATCACATGTCACACATCACACTCCAGTCACACATCACACACCACACCAGTCACACATCATGCACCCACACAACCAACACTCCAGTCACATGTCACACACCACACACCACTCACCACACACCACTCACATGTCACACCCTACACACCAACACACCACTCACATGTCACAAACCCACACACCATACCATCATACATATACAGGGACATCACCCCAACTACAAGAGTGACATGATTGCACATCCAATTCACAGATAACTCCAGTCACATGACACCACACATCCCAGTCACAGGGCAGTCAAGGGTAGTCACACCAGTCACATGTGACACACCCCATTCACACAGTACTCAGGGACACTACTCCCAGTCACAGGGACTCTTGCCTCACTCTAGGGCAGTCATGGACTGTCACTCCCTCACACACCCCAATTACACACACATGTCAAGCCATTTACTGCAACAAATAGCTCAGTAAACATAGATAAACTGTAATGCATACAAGGCTGGCTGGCATCAAGAAGCAACTCTCAAGTGGGATTCAAGATAATATTAAGTGATGGAAGTTGAGATAAAATTAAGCAGTGGGATTTGAGATAAAGTCAAGTGGTGGGATTTAAGAATGAAGAGAAAATTTAAGCAGTGGGATTTGCAATGAAGTTAAGCAATGGGATTGAGCATTGAATAAGTAATGGGCTTTGTGGGAATCCAGGGGTGCACCCCCCACACCATGGCCACCAGGCCATGGACATGTGGAGCTCCTCACTGTTGTCCCTCCCTTGGCTGCAGGCCCCTCCCCCCCCTTGCCCACAGGGCAGGGGCAGGTCTTGAAAAGACTCATCTATATAGAAGGGGACATAGCCCTGGGAAAGGTACAGCTTAGTCACTGCTGACAAATCATGTGGTAACTCTGCTGTAACTGTGCCATAATGGTGACCAAATGCTTGCTAAGCTGACAAAGCCTGACTAATAATTTGACTAAGCAATTTGTAAGCAACCTTTTGCACATTAAAATTCAAATAAAGTTCAAATAAATATAGCAAAAATTATGAACATTCCCAGGGTTGCTCAGGGACTGTCACTTCTGTCACAGGACCATCTCCCAGTCACATGTCACACACCCTCCAGTCTCAAGTCACACACCACACTCCTGCCAACTGTCACACACCTCAACATGTCACACACACTAGGCTTATTAGATAAGATGTGCATTTTCCCACAGTACTAGCAGTTAATGGGATTACTAGTTCTCACATGTCACATGTGTGTCACATTTCCCACAGTTTCAGAAAGTCAGAATTATCACATGACCTATTAACAAAAATGTAGAGGGGATGAATTTGACCCAGAATGTAAAAACCAAATAAGTGTAAACATAGTATTCATTGAGATAATTGCAAAATACTTTCAGGATTTCGCATTTTTATAGCACAGCCATTGCATTTTGACACACCAAAGTCAGATCCATGACATGTTGTATTAATCAAAGTTGTGGAGGGGGTAAGTCTGACCCTATTGATGGTGAGAAAACATCTGTAAATATAGCCTTTTTTGAGTTATAAGTCATTTATTCAAGTTATTGTGTGACAATGCTATCTAGTACCCAAGTAGGATTTATGACATGTTCCATTAATAAAAGTTGTAGAGAGAGTAAATATAATGCTATTAATGGTAGGCAAACACATGTAAACAAAGCCCTTCTTAAGATATCAGTCATTTATTCAAGTTTTATAACAATGCTGACATCAAAGTAATATTATGACACATCCTGTGAATGGAACTTGACATTTTTACCCTGGTGGAAATAATCAGACATCTATAAATGAAGGACATCCATTGTATTTTATTTTACTTTTTGACAATTCTTTGCTGTCCCACATGGCTAAATAATATATAACAGTAAACAAAGAGAAGGATTTGTTGCATATTGTGGTGCAGATTGGGCAGGTGACCAGATTAATCAAAAATCAGTCACTGGTTACATTGTAAAGTTAGCTGGAGGACCAGTTAGCTGAGTTTCAAGAAAACAGAAAAGTGTTGCTTTGTTGTCAATAGAAGCAGAGTATATGAGTTTGTCAGATACAGTGACCTGCAAAACAGGCCATCTGATCAAAGATGGCCTCATGCTTGTTGTCCTCAATAGTATATGGGTTGGTGGTGAGGGCTTCCTGGGCACAGAGGAGAGCAGCATTATGGCAATGAGGGCAGAGTGGGGTGTGGTAAATGGGATGGAGGACCTGTTCTTCATTAAGCTCGGGGAAGTATTGGGGAGTGGTTGGAGGGATGGGGTCGTCCAGGAGTCCCGGGAATAAGTATTCATCGATGGTGGGGGCAGTGATGAAGGTAGGGAGATTGTGGGCAGTGGTGAGGAAGGGGGAGGTGGCGGCGACAGGTTCAATGTACCAGTGGCCACAAGCAGTGACCACAAGGGCAAAGGCAAAAGCAAGGAGGTAGGCGATGATGGTGAAGGTGGCGAACATGTTGTATCGGTAGGATGGAAAAGATGGGACTGTCAAGTGTGGTTTAAATATCCCAAATCTTGTTGTCAGAGTCCAAAGCTAAGATCTCTTTGATCTCAGGTGCTCTAGTCCTGAGAAAGTTCTCACGAGAATTTCTAGCTGCTTCCTCTTGTTCTGATTGGGTTCCTGTGTCATCAGGATGTGGCATACAAATTTGATCAGGGCGCTCATGCAGTGTGATGTGTATCTCTGGATTGTTCATGCTAGTTCACACTGCCTGGTTCAGGAGATCATAATACTGTTTGGTAGCGAGTGCCATTTCCATCTGCACTCATGTTCAGTTAAAATTTTCACTTCCCCTTATGTTCATTTGCTGTTCATATTGCCATTGTTCTGTGGAGATTTCCTGGCCTAATTGAATAATCCATTGCAAAGCATCTGATAACTCAGGGAAGGTCCATCATAACCAAACCCTGTGGTAGACGTTGTCATATTGGAAACAAGGGTGGACTGATGCTGGGAGATAATGTGATTTGGCTTCTTGAAATGTGGGTAATTCTCCTAGATTGAAGGAGAGGTGGCAATACTGAGGGAGATACTTTGGCAAGGCATTATATGGAATCTCTGTATGTCCTTGTGGATGAATTCATTTATGAGGAGGTAATCACAGTGCTTTGGCTGGTTTGGACAGCATAGGAACATATTTCAGCTTTTGGTAAATGGAAAGCATTTGTTTGGAAGGGTATTTAAATGAGGGAATAAAAATTGGCATGATGGTGTATTTGTGCTTAGCTGTAGGAGTGTATCTTCCAACAGTTCTGCAGAATCTTTTGGTTTTAGTTGAAGGTTGGTGCAATAGTAGGTCATTTTCTTTGACTTGTTTCAGAGGTTCTTTCTGTTTTTATACTTGATCAGGATATCTGCAGCATTGCTTAGATGGTGTTCTGGTTCCCATGTGGTGTCATTTGCCCCATAACCTTTCCATTTGACTAAGTATTGATAACCAGCTCCACGTTTCCAATGTCCAAGAATAGCTTTGATCTCAAACTCTTCCTGTCCATTAACCATATTGGGAGGTGGCATAGTGAAATTTGGTCCATGTATTGAGGTTTCCTTATATGGAGTGAGAAGTGATGCATGAAATACTGGATGAATACGCCATTGTTTTGGTAATTTCAATTTGTATGTAACAGGTCCCATGACTTGTTCAACCTGGAAGGGTCCTTCTCATTTTGGTGCTAGCTTTCTTGACTGATATGGAATGTGGAGGTTTTTGTTCTCAAGCCAGACTTTGTTGCCTTTTTCAAACCTGATTGACTTGTCCCTGTATCTATGAGTGACCATTTGTCTAGTGAGTTCATGTGCAGCTAAAGCTTCTTCTCTAGCTTTTTGAAGCATCTGAAGGCGTTCTTCTTCTTCTGCTGCAGTCATCTTGATTGCTGCTGTAGGGATAGTGATCGGATCTGATCCATACATTAGTTGAAATGGGGATGTCTTTATCATGTCGTGATATCAGTTATTGTGTGCAAATTCAGTGATGGATAACAATGATTTCCATTTATGGGGTTCATTTGTGCAGAACATTCAAAGATAGATTTCAAGTTCCTGGTTGACTTGTTCAGTTTCTCTGTCTGTCAGAGGATGAGAAGCTGTGCTCATCCTGTGGTCAATTCCTAGAGCCTTTCATGTCAATACCATGACTCCTACACTATAAATACATGTGAATAACAACAAACTACATTCCCACCATGTTCCCGCACATTCAAATAGTTTCTCACCATATTCCCACACATTCAAATACCACTTTTTTTACACCACCCACTTGTCACATTTTCCTCACAAGCTACAGTCATGACATTATCCACCTAAGCATACCTTTTGACACATTTCTGCAGTGCCACAGCTTTCTGGAAAGCTAAAATATTATTTTCACACACTTGTTGCATTTTCTCACAGGTGGGATGCTTTTGGCTCAGACCACTTTTCTCACATTCATCAACATGTCACACCTTCCCACAAGCTACACTTAAAACATACCATTTCCTTGAGGGCAATTTTCTTGTGCTACCCACTTGTCACCAATATTTGAACCATGATTTATCTAACCACTTTTCTCACATGCCACCAATGTCACATTTCCCATACCACACTGTCAAAGTTTCCCACACATTACAGTTATGATGTGCATGCTTTCATTTGAGGCTCAATGGAATTGGCACAAACTGATTTTCTCTCATGTTACTGATGTTGTGACATCTGTTGTAACATCTTCCCATGGTCTGAGTGAAACTGAAAATGAGCAAGAACCAGTATCTCACATGAATAAATTGCTTTCCAAGACTCAATGAGCACTTTACTCTCCCCCCCCCCAAATCTCGGAATCCGAGCTGCCATTCCGAGCTCAGAATGTTGGCAGGCAGCCCACTCAAAATGAAACTCGGACTGAATTTCAGTCCAAGCCCATTCCGAGCCCATTCCGAGCTCTACTAGGACCACTCTGACCAGTCCTAGGACTGGTCAGCCTTGGAGTGGGCTCGGACTACTAGTAGTCCGAGCCCACTCCGAGGGAAGCAAGCACAAATGGCTCAGGTATATATACCTGAGCCATTGTTGATCATCACGTGACACGGCTGCGTGACTGTGACACGCATTGTTGACCCATCACGTGGCAACTCCAGTCACAGGCCTGCACTACCACACTCTCACCTCCGTCGTCATTCGCCCCGTTCACATGCCCCGCCACACATCCACCAGCCACCAGCAACGACCACGGCCGGTGACCACCAGCAACCCGTCACGTGGCCGACACAGCGCACCACCAACGACCACACCCCGTCAACCACTGGCATCGGGCTACGCACACGCACTGACGCATACACTCACACCCGCCCGGCATCGCGCAGCCATGTCGGCTCCATCAACCAAACACCATGGGGCCCAGACAGACATTCTGGGCCCCTCGTATGTTTTTTTCCCTGTTTTTCCCGTCTTCTTTCGCAATTACTAAAATATTTTCTTTGTACAATAGCCACGCGCCCTTGCCCATTCACCCAGCCACCGCCACCTGCTCACTTCTCACCTCCTCGCCCTCGCCCTCGCCCTCTCGCCTTCTCGCCCTTCCGCCCTCTCGCCTCTCACCCTTGCGCCCTCGCCTTCGCCCTCTCACCCTTACGCCCTCGCCCTCTCGCCTCTCACCCTCACACCCTCACCCTCGCCCTCGCCCTCGCCCTCGCCCTCACCCTCGCTCTCTCGCCCTCGCTCTCTCGCCTCCCACCCTTACGCCCACACCCTCTCGCTCTTACGCCCACGCCCTCTCGCCTTTTCTGCCCTCACCCTTACGCCCACGCCCTCTCGCCTTCCCGCCCTCTCGCCCTTCCGCCAACACCTACGCCCTCTCGCCCTTCCGCCAACGCCCACGCCCTCTTGCCCTTCCGCCAATGCCAACGCCCACGCCCTCTTGCCCTTCCACCAATGCCAATGCCAACGCCAACACCCTCTCCCCCTTCCGCCAACACCAATGCCCACGCCCTCTCGCCTTTCTGCCCTCGCCCGCGCCCTCTTGCCTCTCACCCTTACGCCCACTCCTTCTCGCCCTTTCACCCTCTCGCCCTTTCACCCTCTCACCCTTACGCCCATGCCCTCCTGCCCTTCCGCCAACGCCAACGCCCACACCCTCTTGCCCTCTTGCCCTCTTGCCCTTATGCCCATACCCACACCCCGGCCTTCTCACCTTCACCCTCACCCTCTTACCCTCTTGCTCTCACCCTCTCACCCTTAACCTCGGCCTATTGTCCTTACCCCCTCCACCCTCTTACCCTCGACCTCTCGCCCTTACCCTTGCCCTCACCCTCTTGCCATTGCCCTCTTGCCCTCACCCTCCTCTCATCTTTGCCCTCTCGTTTGTGTATAGTTTTGTAATAAATAAATTAAATTAAAATTAAAATTAAAATGTTTTCAATCTTAAATGAATAAGGCAACTTTGTAATAAATAAATAAAATTAAAATTAAAATGTTTTCAATCTTAAATGAATAATGCAACAATGATATATTACTGTCTTTTTCACATCAGTTGACCTTGTGAGGAAAAATTGAAAAATGCATGCCAGAAAGAAATCAGTGTAACTCACCAAGTTTTGGGTTGAATAATGTTGGTATTGTGTTAGAACCAGAATAAAGTGTGCTTTTTGTCTATGATGCACCAAGTACATGAGAATGGATTTTTGGGGTTCTGTATACATGGCATCAGAGATGGAGAAAAACAGCAATAAATGTTTTGACAATCATGGAATTACAAAAAAGCATTTAGATTATTCAAAGATGCAGGGGATAACTGAAATCTTTGAAACTTGATCTTTGTATGCTTGGACCATTACAGGCAAAGAATACACTTTATTCCAGTTCTAATGCACTAGTAGTCATGTTATTTCACCCAAAACTTGGTGAGTTACACTGATTTCTTTCTGGTGCATGTTTTTTCAATTTTTTCTCACAAGGTCAACTGAAAAAGACAGTAAACATGTGGATGGTGCTGAGTGTTAAACGAACTTTTTATTATTCTGTTTATTTAATATTTGTACATGTTTATTTACGATACCATAGCACAATACTAGAAGTGTATATAAGAAAGCTCGTATCTCAATAAATAGTAGTTGCTCTTTCTTGCCTTCCAGCATGTGAGTATCTCCTCTCTATGAGAGTAAAGACCTGGAGAGGTCTCTGGTCATTGTCGTTGACAATGATACAATACTCAAAACACCTGGAGAGGTGTCTGGTCACTGTCTATGACAGTGATACAATACTCTTGTCATCATGAATCGATGACTCTATGTCTGATGGACATATGAGTTCATCGTTCAAGACAGTGACGACCACTGGGACAATTGGCATCTTAAGGATGTCTGATTGCTGCTCAACAGGTTATGGGCCCCGAAAAGCCCGTCATTGATCTACACGATGACAACACATATCTCAAGGATGTGTTCAACGACGATGAAATTTTTTTTTATATGTATAAAAAATTTTCTTTCAAAATTACTAAAAATGATTTTACAGTCACAGAAGTAATATTAAATCATGTCGTCGTCAAAAATCTCCACTGGAATTGATTCTATCAACACATTCGCAGGCGTTGATTACCGTATCTGGGCCGAAAGAATGAAGTCCTATCTTTTACATATTGGATCTTGGGCTATTATAAATGGATCATTCATCGAACCATCTCCTCCTGCAGAAGGGACTACTTCTGCTGCCATCACTGCCACTACCAAATATAGAAAAGAAAAAAGGGAATGGCAAAAACTTAACGATGCTGGTCTTGGAGCGCTTAGACTCAAAGTTTCCGATTCTGTCCGACGTCACATAGCAACAGAAGACCATTTACCGACAGCCTGGAAATCGCTTGCCAACATATATAAAAAATCTTCCCCAGCTTCAATCTTTGATCGATTTCAAAAAGCCGTTACTTTCCAACTCTCTGGAAAAGATCCTGTTCCTGAGATAGAAAAACTAGGCTCTTTTTTCTCACAGCTAAAAGAAGATAAAGTCGAAATCCCCGATTTCATTCAGGCTCTCACACTTGCTAAGGCACTTCCGAAAGAATGGACAGCAATATCAACCGTCATGTTCCAGATGTACGGATCCGAAAAATTCACATTTGATACTATATCTGACTCAATCATTTCCAAATATTGTCGACGATACGCTATGAATCAACATCATTGTTCAAAAGACAAAGCAAATAAGATTAGTGGAGTCAAACGTAAGGAAAAAGATGCGTCATGGAATAATCAGAAAAAAGATGGAGATAATCAGCAACAACAGAATGCTGATGAACCTAAGGAGCAAAGACCTCATTCCCGTAAAGGTTTTAGAGGCAAGGGAAAGAAACGCGCCCAAGAAGCAGACGTTATTCCTGACTCTGATCGGGAATCAAATCATGCTGTTGAGATCGTATCTCCAGTGTTATCTATTGCAGCACGCAATGTACAATTGAGGATGTTCCCATCCGCTGCCCAATATACAGGGCAATCACAGTCTCATAACGGCATCTGGAAAAGGTCTAATGAAACTAGATCTTTAGCTGAACGGATTGGTGCTATACCAACAATGGAGACGTTGAAAATTTTAGACACCGTTACAAAAGATGAAATATCTTTTAGCCCCCCTCCTAAAAAATCCAAAATAGACAATCAAATTGTTTCCATGGATTTAGTTACCACAGAAGTTTTACATATTGGTAACGAGGGCGAAAAAGATTATGACATCTCAAATGATCCGTTTGATGATCCTCTTTTTGATGAAGATGATACCATTAGTCTCGGAGACGAGTTGAGTCATTCAATTATTACGAGAAAATCTACTAATGGCTATAAACAGCGACATGGTAGTTTAAATACATATAAAGAATATATGCATTTTTTTTCTCATTGTAATAACTGTGTGAAATGTAAGAATAACAACACATCTTGGATCTTAGATTCAGGAGCGTCTCTACATTTTACACATGAAAGAAATGATTTCTTATATTATCGGTCACTAACCGATAAAAGATTTGTACAAACCGCTGCTAAGGGGAAAACCCTTCAAATTCTAGGCGTTGGTGCTGTAATGATTAAATTTTTCATTGATGGAAAATCAAAAATTAAATTAATCAGACCCATCTTTTATATTCCTGGCATGGATACAAAATTGTTGTCCATGGGAACGTTCCTTAATCAAGGATATGTTTTATCGGGAAATAAACATCATATTGATTTAAATTATCAATTAACAACTATACGTTTCTCACCACATGAAGAAGGACAAACCATTTATTGGTTAGATTCTGAAATTCATACAGATGCAATAAATGTTGTGACAAAAAATCCAGATTTTGATATTTGGCATAAATGTATGGGACATCCACAAGACGAAGTTATCAGAAAAGGAAAAATTCACCTAGAAGGATTTCCTGACGTCAATGTTCCGAAACGAAAACAAATTTGTTCAGGATGCGCCAAAGGAAAAATGCGTAGTAAATCATTTCCAGAATCACAAAGTCGAGCAATTGCTCCTTTTGATTTAATACATTCAGATCTTAAAGAAATCTCAATGATTTCATATCACAAATATAAATATTTTGTGACATTTATCGATGATTTCTCAGGTCATCTTTGGATAGGTTTACTAAAGAAGAAATCTGAAACGGAATCTTCTTTGAAACAATTTATTGCCCTATTAAAAAATAAATATGGAAAAATGCCTAAATCTTGGCGATTCGATGGAGGAAGTGAATTTACGAAATGTGAAAATTATCTTAAAGATATTGGCATTGAAATTCAAAAATCCATTCCATACACGTCACAACAAAATGGCAGAGCAGAAAGAATGAATTGTACTATATGGGAAAAGTCACAATCCCTTAGATTCGATGCTTGCCTACCACAATCATGGTGGGAATTTGCGCTTGAACATGCAGTATACCTATACAATAGGACTCCCATAGCTCGTAATAAATGGCAGACACCATACTTTCTTATAGAAAATAAGAAACCGAATGTATCGGAATTACGAGTGTTTGGATGCCAAGCTTTTGTATATACTCCTATGCAACGGAGACAAGATAAGCTTGAAGCTAGATCGAAAATGATGATCTTTCTAGGATATAAAAAAGGAATGAAAGGATTTAGATTTATGAATCCAGAAAATAATTCTATATTCATGGGAACGACAGCAATCTTTGATGAAACGAAATTTCCAAAGTGTAAAAACGTTGATCAAAATCCTACATTCCTAAATCCACAAGATGAGTTTGAGGATCTCATACCAGAAATACCTCAAGGATCTGATGATTGTACGTCACATATTTCTGATAATGAATCAGAAACTGAATCAGAAAGTTCCAATAGTGAAACAGAACCAATTGAGGATTCAGATAGTGAATCAGATAATGATGATCAAGATGAAATTGAAAGGGAATTGTTTGGAGAAAGATCACTGTCTCCAGGTCCATCAAGACCAAGAAGAAACAGAATACCTGTAAATAGACCTGATAATGTCTATGGTGATAAAAATCCAGTTGAAATTGAACAAATCGACAGGCGAACTAGATTGGATCGATTTACAATTAATCAATTATTATCTTGCGCCATCCCTTTTCAAGATACAGCAAATACCGCTGTTCCTGAACATCATCATGAAATATTTCGTCTACCAGTCAACGAACAAATAGACTGGATCAACGCCGAAAAGAAAGAATGGGCTATGCTCATTAAAAGAGGCGTAATTACATATCTACAACATCTCCCTGAAGGTCGAAAGGCCATAGGTTGCAGATGGGTATATGTCCAAAAAGATGATGGACGTAAAAAAGCTCGTCTTGTTGCCCAAGGTTTTTCTCAAATTGATGGCATAGACTATGATGAGATATTTTCTCCAGTAGTGAGATATGAGACATGTCGTCTCATACTTGCGTTAGCGGCACTAGAAAAATTATACATATCATTCCTAGATGTGACTGCTGCGTTCCTATATGGAAAACTGGATGAAGAAATCTATATGAAACAGCCCCCTGGCTTTATCAATAAAGATAAAAAAGGCATGGTATATAAATTACATCGTGCACTTTATGGATTAAAGCAAGCTTCGCTAGCTTGGTGGAAATCGTTAGATCAGTCTATGGAGAAAATGGGTTTTTTACGAATACATTCTGATGCAGGAGTGTTTGTTTTCAAACAAGGATCAAATATTGTCATAGCAATTATTTATGTTGACAATTCAATGTTCCTAGGTTCAAACAAAGACATAACACTTCGAAAAAAGCAGGAATTTATGAAAAGATGGGAATCCAAAGATTTGGGAGATCTTATCGACAGTGGTGATTCAAAAAACTTTTTATCATTCCAGATAAAGAAAACTGGCGATAAAATCACTATCGATCAAAGACCATATTTGCATAAAGTAATTCACAGATTAGGAATGGATAATGCGACACATAGCAATACTCCTCTTCCTGCTGGATACGAACCAATGACGAATGATCAGACACTTGATCCATTAATAAGATCACAATATCAATCTGTGATTGGATCATTATTATACTTGATGATTGGAACAAGACCCGATATTTGCTTCAGTGTAATCAAAATGTCTCAATTTTCTTCCAACCCATCCTCGGATCATTTACAACATGCAATCAATATGGCAAAATATTTAGCCAAAACGATAAATCTTCAAATTGTATATGACGGATCGTCAAGATCTGGCCTAATGAGTTATACCGATTCAGATTGGGCTACAGATAAAAACGATCAACATTCTACTTCAGGATTCTTCACCCTTTTATCGGGAGCAGTTGTATCTTGGACGTCACGAAAACAAAAAACAGTGGCATTGTCTTCAACAGAAGCAGAATACATGGCGTTGTCTGATTGCGCTAGAGAAAATAAATGGATTAGATCAATTCTATCAGAAATTCATTTTCCCATAGCAACTGCACCAATCTACGGTGACAATATGGGATCTCTATTTATTGCAAACAACCCTGTCACTGAGAAACGTTCCAAACACATTGATATTAAATATCATCATATACGCAAACTCATCGATAATAAGGAAATTGAATTACGATTCATTGAAGGATCTAATAATCCTGCAGATATTCTAACTAAAAACCTTGGTAGAATATTATTTCAGAAATTTGTACCAATGATGGGATTATATGAATCGCTCAATTGATTCAGGGATGCGACATAACAATGCCTCTCACAAGAATACGTGTCAAATTTCTCACAAAACATGTTTCATTCTCATGAGACACATTACAATATCAATATGACGTGGCTTGCCCACACCAAGATTGGATAAAAAGACACATATTTCTCTGTTTCCCTCATTCTTTACTCTGGCAACTCGTTCACTACGACGAGTCCCACACTATTTCGACATCCACTCCCTCTACATGTCGTCCTCCCTGGCACCCAACGCCCTCCTCGACTCCTCTTCGGCCTCCACACAGGCCATCGCCTCCGCCACCTCCGACGTTGTTCACAGCGTCACCGTCCTCACTGCCGCCCTCGAGGCCGCCACTCATGGCACATTGGTCCTTCCCAGGGCCTCCGTCACCATTGTGCAGGCGCGCATTGACAATGAGTGTCTCGCTCATATTCGCTGGGTCTTAAAAGCCCAAGAAGCTTCTATTGCCGTGGCGATATCAAATTTGGATGCCATTTCCGAATGGTACGAGGCTCCGCAGAGCCAGAGTTGGGGGCAGGGTGTATGGGGAGAAAACTAAATAAAAATAATAAACATATTCATGTAATCTACACAAAATAGAATAGTGTATAGATTATGGGGGGGTGTTAAACGAACTTTTCATTATTATGTTTATTTAATATTTGTACATGTTTATTTACGATACTATAGCACAACACTAGAAGTGTATATAAGACAGCTCGTATCTCAATAAATAGCAGTTGCTCTTTCTTGCTTTCCAGCATGTGAGTATCTCCTCTCTATGAGAGAAAAGACCTGGAGAGGTCTCTGGTCATTGTCGTTGACAATGATACAATACTCAAAACACCTGGAGAGGTGTCTGGTCACTGTCTATGACAGTGATACAATACTCTTGTCATCATGAATCGATGACTCTATGTCTGACAGGTATATGAGTTCATCGTTCAAGACAGTGACAACCACTGGGACAATTGGCATCTTAAGGATGTCCGATTGCTGCTCAACAACCTAAAGGAGGCGTTTTGAGTGGTGTTTCGTTTTGGACAATTTTTTGAAACATGTCCCTGGTTTCCGCATTTGAAACACTTCCCAGTTTTCATGTACTCCTCTTTTTGTTCATCTGTCAGACGTCCAGTGGGCATAGCATTAACTGATCGAGTTGATCCACTCCTAGTGTTGGTGTTTCGGTTAAAATTAGAGCGGTTCCCTTGTCCTGGTTTGCGTCCAAGCGCTCGCATCATTTCCCAAGCGCCATGAAGCTGTTCTGCCTTTTCATATGCTTCCTTCATCGATAGAACGTTTGCCTCGAGGATTTTGGTGGTGATACTTTCAGGGAGTCCTTTAACAAACGCTTGAAGTTGTGTGGTTGTCCCTTTCAATCCTGAAGTTCCAATCTCCATGCGGAATTTTCTGATATATTCAGGGACTGAAACGTCGCCCCCTACTCTAAGATTGGCTAAATTGTTCAAGGCCCTGAGTGCGCTGTTAACTTTGCCCCAATCGGCTAAAAAACGCTTCTTGAATTCAGCCCAACTCGTCCAAGTAAGGGTCATTTCTTCATCATCGTCCAGTTCCTCTTTGACTAAAACCTTCCAATCATCAAGTTCCTGTCCTAGGCAGGCAAGAGTGAATTGAATCTGTTTCTGTCCTTTGTTCTTGTAGTTGTCATCGTTCAAAACGAAGTAGTCTTCTAGGTTTCCAATGAAAGCCTTTGCTTTGGTTCGTTTTCCTGTAAAAATGCGCATGGGTTGCGGCTCAATATCTCCTTTAGAGGCAGGTGCTGCTGCATCAGATGCCATCTTTTCTGTTTCTTCTTTCAGATCTGTAGGTTCTCCTGTTTCGTCTTTCTTCTTTTCTGGATCTCCGAATAGATTTGCTTCGATCTGTTTCTGTTCTTGGAATTCTATCCAAGGCTGTAGTTCTCCTTCCCCAAGTGCGTATCGCTCTCTTCCTGTAGTTTCAGTAAGACTGAGATATTCGTTCCACCAAGAGAGTTCTGGTTCGTCTGTAGGTGGTTTGAATAGCGAGAGAAATCCTTCTTCGTGTTCTTCATTTACCCAATCAATCCAAACGTTGTCTGGGAAGGTGTCCTCTTGTCCTTCAATGTAATCACCTTCAAAGAGGGATTCTGGTACTGGTTCGTTCTTCTTCTTGGTTCCTGAGCGGAAAAACCACCCTGTTCCTGTAGTTGATGGAAAGACTTCCCTTCAATCTAGATAATACTTTCGTCTGAAACGGACAGAGCCATTTGGGGGTCTGAGGGTTGAGGTTCTGGTATCAATGGTGTCTGGCTAGTGTAGAAACACTGAGTGGTCTGAGAGTTCCAACTTGTGTTAAGATCGATGCTCCCTATGCAGTTCGTTCTAAGTCAACAGTGGCAAGCAGAGTCTTGGTCCACTCCCAGCCTACTGGACAAGTTCTGGACACTAAGTCAAACAATGACAAAGGTCGTTAAGTCGACGACGAGCTCAAGAGAAAGAGAGCGAGGAGTTCGAGTCAGAATTGGGAGTTGTTACAGTTTCTTTTTCCTCTTCTATGACAGACGTTTTATTATTACATCATCACATATGACTTAATGGACGGTTATCTCCTTTAGCTAACACTTTCATATTTCCTTTCATAGGTAGTTAGCTGCGCTTACTGCGCATTCCCTTTATAGTCTTCCTTGTTCTCAAAACGTATATACACCCTAGAATATCTTGTACATTCTTCAGTTCCAACTTAATCGAATTATACTCTCAATCTTGACTCGAACTCCTTGCTCTCTTTTGCTTGAGCTCGTCGACGACTTAGAGACCTTTGTCATTGTTTGACTTAGTGTCCAGAACTTGTCCAGTAGGCTGGGAGCGGACCAAGACTCTGCTTGCCACTGTTGACTTAGAATGAACTGCATTTGGAGCATCGATCTTAACACAAGTTGGAACTCTCAGACCGCTCAGTGTTTCTACACTAGCCAGACACCATTGATACCAGAACCTTGACCCTCAGACCCCCCAACGGCTCTGTCCATTTCAGACGAAAGTACTATCTAGATCGAAGGGAAGTCTTTCCATCGACTACAGGAACAGGGTGGTTTTTCCACTCAGGAACCAAGAAGAAGAATGAACCAGTACCAGAATCCCTCTTTGAAGGTGATTACATTGAAGGACAAGAGGATGCCTTCCCAGACGACGTTTGGATTAACTGGATAAACGAAGACCACGAAGAAGGGTTTCTTTTGTTATTCAAACCACCTACAGATGAACCAGAACTCTCCTGGTGGAACAAATACCTCGACGTTGCTGATATCTCAGGACGAGAGCGATACGCACTTAAGGAAGGAGAACTACAGCCTTGGATAGAATTCCAAGAACAGAAACAGATCGAAGCAAATCTATTCGGAGATCCAGAATCAGAGAAGAAGAAAGACGAAACAGGAGAACCTACAGACCCGAAAGAAGAAACAGAAAAGATGGCATCTGACGCAGCAGCACCTGCCTCTAAAGGAGATATTAAGCCGCAGCCCATGCGCATTTTTACAGGGAAACGAACCGAAGCAAAGGCTTTCATTGGAAACCTAGAAGACTACTTCGTTTTGAACGATGACAACTACAAAAACAAAGGACAGAAACAGATTCGATTCGCTCTTGCTTGCCTAGGACAGGAACTTGACGATTGGAAAGTCTTAGTCAAAGAGGAACTGGACGATGATGAAGAAACGACCCTTACTTGGACGAGTTGGGCTGAATTCAAGAAGCGTTTTTTAGCTGATTGGGGCGAAGTTAACAGCGCACTCAGGGCCTTGAACAATTTAGCCAATCTTAGAGTAGGGGGCGACGTTTCAGTCCCTGAATATATCAGAAAATTCCACATGGAGATTGGAACTTCAGGATTGAAAGGGACAACCGCACAACTTCAGGCATTTGTTAAAGGACTCCCTGAAAGTATCGCCACCAAAATTCTTGAAGCAAACGTTCTATCAATGAAGGAAGCATATGAAAAGGCAGAACAGCTTCATGGCGCTTGGGAAATGATGCAAGCGCTTGGACGCAAACCAGGACAAGGGAACTGCTCTAATTTTAACCGAAACACCAACACTAGGGGCGGATCAACTCGATCAGTTAATGCTATGCCCACTGGACGTTTGACAGACGAACAAAAGGAGGAATACATGAAAACTGGGAAGTGTTTCAGATGTGGAAACCAGGGACATGTTTCAAAAAATTGTCCGAAACGAAACACCACCCCAAACGCCTCCTTCAGGTCCTCCTCATCGTTTCAGAATAAAGGGATCAGATCCATCCCTGAGGATGCACCCAAGGAAAAGCAAGACAACCCAGTTGCGAGTATCAGAGTGATCCTAGCTGGAATGAAGGCCAATGAACGAGAAGGTCTTCTTAACGAACTCGAGAATGAGGGTTTTTGATCAGGAAGCGTCACACAGCGGTTGGCACTTCCACAGCAAATGGACTTTCACAGTTAGCGCTTGATTCTGTAATAGTACGATCAAATAATGACAAGCGCCTTTCAATCACTGTTGAGACGATCGATTTACCCACTGAAACCTCTGCCCTCATCGATTGTGGAGCAGAAGGGAACTTTATAGACGAAGAAATAACAACAAAATTACCAAAAGAAAAGCTAAGAAAACTGATTCGAGTCAGGAACGCAGATGGAACAATCAACACAAATGGAATGATCACCCATCGAGTATTAATTCAATATTCAATTGGAGGAAAGCGTCACAGTAACTGGTTCTTAATTACCAAGTTAGGGGACCAACGATTAATCTTGGGAATTCCTTGGTTAGAAGAAAATAACCCGACTATTGATTGGAGAGACAAAACGATTCACCTTATTGATAATCAGCGACAAGATGGGACGATTTGGCAACTGGCACTGGACAATCAATGGGGAGAAGACGATTATTGGATTAGAGTCAAAACATCAGCATCTCAGGCACTGGAACATCAACTGAAGAAGGACGAACCAAAGACAGAACTACCTGTGGAATACGAGAAATGGCGATCAGTCTTTGAGAAAAAGGCTTCAGAACGATTTCCTACCTCTAGAACTTGGGATCATGCGATCGAACTGAAAAACGGTTTCACTCCCAAAGTTAGCAAAATCTACCTGTTATCAATTAAGGAGCAGTCGTCCTTGGACGAATGGATTGAAGAACAACTTGCCAAAGGATACATCCAACCATCAAAATCACCTCAGGCCTCGCCATTCTTCTTTGTTTCAAAAAAGGAAAGCGGAGCGTTAAGACCATGTCAAGACTATAGGTACCTGAACGATTGGACAATCAAGAATGCATACCCACTGCCCCTAGTATCCGATCTCCTTACTAAACTTGCTGGAGTGCAATACTTCACCAAATTAGATCTTCGCTGGGGATACAATAACGTTCGAATCAAGAAAGGCGACGAATGGAAAGCTGCCTTCATCACAAATCGAGGATTATACGAACCAACTGTTATGTTCTTTGGACTATGCAATTCACCATCTACGTTCCAAACCATGATGAACGAATATTTCAGAGATATGATTAACGAAGGATGGCTCATCATTTACATGGATGATATCTTGATTTGTTCTCAAAACAAGACAGAATTGGAAGAACAAACAAAACGAGTTCTAAACCGATTAGAGGAGAACGACTTGTTCCTGAAACTGGAAAAATGTAAATTCGCTGTGCAAGAAGTCGAGTTTCTAGGGATGATCATATCACCTGGAAAAATACAGATGGATCCTATTAAACTAGCAGGGATAGCCGATTGGCCAGTACCAACAACAGTCAAACAAGTTCGATCATTCCTAGGCTTTGGGAACTTCTACCGACGATTCATTGGAAATTTTGCGGCTATAGCAAAACCACTCACCGATTTAACAAAAAAGACGGAGATATTTGACTGGAACGCAGAACGTCAAACCGCTTTTGATACCCTGAAACAATGATTTGCCTCTATGCCAGTTCTCTTAATGCCAAACCCAGCAAAACTGTTTATCCTCCAAACCGACGCCTCTAATAAAGCAATAGGAGCAGTTTTAAAACAAGCGGACGACTCTGGTGCACTGCATCCCTGCGGTTTTATTTCCCACGCCCTAACACCAACAGAACAGAACTACCAGATCTATGATAGAGAATTACTTGCCATTATTAAAGGATTGGCAGTTTGGCGTCACCTTTTGCATGGATCACCTCATACTATCATTGTGCACTGCGATCACAAGAACCTGTCCTATTATAGAATGGCTCAACGATTGACACCTAGACAAGCCAGATGGTCATCTCTATTGTCCGAATTTGACCTCTGGATTGAACATGTACCAGGAACAAAGATGTTTGAGGCAGATGCTCTGTCTAGACGACCAGATCATATGGGAAATGACGGAGAACAGACCACAGTTACTATGTTACCAAACAATCACTTTATTCGCCTCATCAATAACGATCTAGCCGATGAATTGAAGAAGTATATGGCGAATGATGATTTTGGACGAATTCTGATTGATGTTATTAAAAGACAGAGAGTGCCACCAATCAAATCAAAGCTACAAGACTGGACATATACCCATGGCATTGTCTACTACCTTGGAAAGATCTATATCCCTGACTGAATTGAATTGAGGACTAGATTAATCAAAGATACGCACGAAGCGTTATCTTCTGGACATCCAGGCCAATTAAAAACGTTGGCGCTTCTAAAACGCGACTACTGGTGGCCAGGAATGTACAGACATGTCAAAGAATGGGTAGAGGGATGTGCATTATGCCAACAGATGAAAGTTAACACTCACCCAAATGCGCCAGCTTTAATCCCTATTCCATCCAAAGCGACACGCCCGTTTCAACAAGTAACCCTTGATTTCATTACCGATCTTCCCATCTCAGACGGATATGACTCAATATTGGTCACGGTGGACCATGGCCTTACGAAGGGGGTAATTTTCACCCCTTGCAACAAGACAATCGACGCTTTAGGGACAGCCGATCTCTACATCTCTGAAATCTTCAAGCGCTTTGGACTCCCTGACGTCCTAATCTCTGATAGAGGACCACAGTTCTCTGCCAAAGTATTCCAAGAAATACGAAAAGCATTAGGAATCGATCACAGAATGAGCACCGCCTATCATCCTCAAACAGATGGGGAAACCGAACACGTCAATCAAGAACTCGAGATCTACCTTCGGATGTTTTGTACTAATGAACCCCACAAATGGAAACCACTCCTACCTATTGCTGAATTCGCACACAATAACCGTTATCATGATACAATAAGAACATCCCCATTCCAACTCATGTATGGAACAGATCCAATCGCCATCCCTACAGCAGCGCTCAAGATGACTGCTCCAGCAGCAGAAGAACGCCTTCAGATGCTTCGAAGAGTGAGAGAAGAAGCATTAGCAGCACATGAACTCACCAGGCAAACAGTTGCTCAAAGATTCAAAGACAAGTCAATTAAATTTGAAAAAGGCGACAAGGTCTGGCTCGAAAACAAGAACCTACACATCCCATATCAATCAAGAAAGCTTGCGCCAAAACGAGAAGGACCCTTTCAGGTTGAACAAGTCTTGGGACCAGTTACATACAAGCTGAAATTACCAAAACAATGGTGCATCCATCCTGTATTTCATGCATCGCTTCTCACTCCATATAAGGAAACGTCAATGCATGGACCAAACTTTACCACACCACCTCCTGATATAGTAAATGGGCAGGAGGAGTTTGAGATCGAAGCTATCCTTGGACATCGAAAACGCGGAGCAGGCTATCAATATTTGGTTAAATGGAAAGGCTATGGATCGAATGACAACACCTGGGAACCTGAGCGTCACCTAGGAAATGCTGCGGACGTTCTGATAGAATATAAGAACAGAAGACGCCTATAGAACTTCACCTATGGCCTATAACCGATCAAAGAAATTCTGGAAAACCCTTTATGCGCTCAAAGGATGATTCCTTCCCCCTCGGACTCGTTTATTACCACATCGTCATAATAAGAAACATCTAGTACGACTCCCACATGCACGACGCTACCCAATCACCAGTAGACACATACTTTTCATTTCACCAAGACGACCACTGTCATCATCAAAAGCTATTCAACCGAACTCTACTACACCAACAACAAGAGAACAGGAACAAGAATTCCGAAATCAACAGCAATGGATCCTCCACAAAATGAATATATGGATATTAGATCGACGACGAGACCTACAAGAATATGGGTGCGACCGTTTCATGCAATTTTACCACCTCTTCCCACGGAAAATTGAATTCCCCATCGACAACCCTGATGCAACCATTCCACCACCATACAACTCATTAATATGGGAACGCATTCCCCCTCCTTACCTGCCAAAACCTCCACACTATCCTACTTATGACTTCGAAACAGGATATCCAAAGATTACTAGCAGAGTCACAGCTCAAGGAGCGTTCATTAGAGAAGACGAATTCACTCGACCAAATACCCCTGAATCACCATCAAATGATGCGCTGTATCACACCATTCTTGCTCACTCCACAGAATCTGATGGTAACAACACAGAAGATTCTATGGAAGACCTTTACGTTTGAAGCTTTAGGATAAAAGACGATCCACCAGCTACCCATTTTCCCCATCCTACTCAATATACAATGTTCGCCTTCGTCATCACCCTCGCCTACCTCATCGCCTTCGTCCTCGCCCTCCTGATCACCGCGTGTGGTCATTGCTACATTGAACCCGTCGCCACCACCTCCCCTTTCCTCGCCACGGCCCATGACCTCCCCCTCGAGGTCTTCGTCACCACCACCACCACTATTGACGACTTCGTCTGGGCCGACCTCCCAGAACTCCACCAACACCCGGAGGAGCTCGAACCCATGACCTTCGCCGCCCCCATCGTCCAAGATCCCGTCACCCACATTCCCTACGCCCACCGCCCTCGCCATTCTGTCCTCTCCCCCGTCTCTGAAGCCCTCAGCACCCTCGTTGTCGACTTCAACCAGCTCTCCATGCCCCTCGACGCCGTCACCCACCTCATGCTCTCCACCGACCCTCAATGCCTCACTTACGAAGAGCGAGACAATCTCTGGGAGCACGCCAAGCAGCTGGAGCGGGTCACGAAGACCCTCCAATGGCGCATCGAGGCTGCCAACAAGGATCTAGACTCCATCATCAAGTGGATCAAATCTAGAAAAGACCATGGCTGGACCACAGATGCACAATGGTAAGAAGTCGGTGACTTCTCGCATACGAAGGGGGTAGTGTTACAGTTTCTTTTTCCTCTTCTATGACAGACGTTTTATTATTACATCATCACATACGACTTAATGGACGGTTATCTCCTTTAGCTAACACTTTCATATTTCCTTTCATAGGTAGTTAGCTGCGCTTGCTGCACATTCCCTTTATAGTCTTCCTTGTTCTCAAAACGTATATATACCCTAGAATATCTTGTACATTCTTCAGTTCCAACTTAATCGAATTATACTCTCAATCTTGACTCGAACTCCTTGCTCTCTTTTGCTCGAGCTCGTCGTCGACTTAGAGACCTTTGTCATTGTTTGACTTAGTGTCCAGAACTTGTCCAGTAGGCTGGGAGCGGACCGAGACTCTGCTTGCCACTGTTGACTTAGAACGAACTGCATTGGGAGCATCGATCTTAACAGGAGTATGATTCGATTAAGTTGGAACTGGAGAATGTACAAGGTATTCTAGGGTTTATATACATTTTGAGAACAAGGAAAACCGTAAAGGGATTGCGCAGTAAGCGCAGCTAACTACCTATGAAAGGAAATATGAAAGCGTTAGCTAAAGGAGATAAACGTCCATTAGACCATATAGTAATGATGATGTAATATTAAAGTGTCCGTCATAGAAGAGGAAAAGAAACTGTAACATAATGTAACAACTGTATTGCATGCTCCGATAAAAATAATGTGTGACCAGTGTCACATGTCACATGACCAGTACCAGATGGTCTGTGCACTCCTGACAGGTATATAAGGACAGCCAGTAGCACCCAATTTCTACCATCCCCCCTCCTCGAAAATTGATTAGTCAGCTATTGTAGTAGGCTAGATGATGTATATAGATTGATTACATATGTAAATTAGATTGGTAATTGGTAATGTAAATATGATTGTATATGGACTGACTAGATAAGTTTTACATTTTCCCACAATAAGTATCAACCATTCTCATGTGTCACATGTCACAATAGTGTCACATTTCCCACAGTTTTGAAAAGGCAGAATTGTCACATGACTCATTAACAAAAAATATAGAGGGAGTCTATTTGTCCCAGAATATGAAAACCAAATATAAACAAATGCAATATTCATTGAGATAATCACAAAATACTTTTGTAATTTCGACTTTTATAGCACAGCCACAGCACTCTGAAGTACAAAAGTCATATTTATGACATGTTCTATTAACAAAAGTTGTAGAGGAGGTAAATCTGATGGTGTCCAAATATTTGTAAACAAAGAACTTGTTGAGATATAACCCTTTCAAATAATTTTGTGTGACAGTCCCAAATTTCCGTTCCAAAGTCAAATTCATGACATGCTCCACTAATGAAAGTTGTAGAGGGGTAAAATCTGATGCTAGTGATGGTATACAAATATTTGTAAACAATAGCCTTTCTGAGATATAACCATTGCTTTCATGTTTTTTGACTTTGCAGACATATCATGTTCAAGGTGAATATATGTATGTCATGATGGCAGGAGATGTCAATTTCCCCTGTGGCACCAAACCAGAGCACTTTACTCTCCCCCCCCCCCAAATCTCGGAATCCGAGCTGCCATTCTGAGCTCAAAAAGTTGGCAGGAAGCTCACTCAAAATGGAACTCAGACTGGAAATCCAGTCCGAGCCCATTCTGAGCTCATTCCGAGCCCAACTAGGACTGGTCAGCCTCGGAATGGGCTTGGACTACTAGTAGTCCGAGCCCATTCCGAGGGGAGCAAGCACACATGGCTCAGGTTATATATCTGAGCCATTGTTGATCATCACGTGACACAACCGTGACCGTGACACGCGTTGTTGACCGTCACGTGGTACACCAAAAGGGCACGTCACGACCCGCTGTTTCGCACCGTTCACACGCATTCCATCACCGCCATCAGCAACGTCCGACCCCTTGTTCACACGCCCTGACAGTGCACATCACAACCACACGCCACTCCAGTCGCCCCATTCACACGCGTCCCATCAGCCACCAGCGACCACGGCTACCAGCGATCGTCCGTTCACGCGCCCCGACACGCATCCACACCGCAACCACACCATCCGCCGTCGTCGTTCGAGCATCCACCACTAGCCACCCCTTTCGCGCAAAACCAAGCCGACTCGATCACCCAAACACCTCCCGGGGCCCAGACGATATCGTCTGGGCCCTGGTATGTTTTTTTTCGTTTATTTTTATTACTAAACTTTTTTGTAGGTAGTCTCGTCACTACTCGCACCCGCGCCCACACCTGAACGCCGACGCCCGTTCGCCCAACCCCACCCCGCACTCGCACGCGCACGCGCACCCATTCACCTCGTCCACCCACTCACTGGCACACTACCACGTACCCCGCGTGCACACAGCAGCCGCCAGCCGTCAGCAGCCGCCCACCGTTTTGCTCGCTGCCTCGCCCGTTTGCCCACCCACACCTCCATTTCCACACCTCACGTCAAACGCCGCCAACCGCTCGCGATACCACCGCCCCCGTCGTCAACCTTCACCCTTTGCCCTCCCACCCTCTCACCCTCATCCTCGCTATCGCGCTCCCTCTCGTCCTCGCCCCCTCGCCTTCACCTCTGCCCTCTCGCCTTCGTCCCGAAGTTCACCCCCACCCCCACACATCTTCACCTCCAAACCACGGGGCCCAGACGAATTACTTGTATGGCGTATGTTTTTTGTTTTTTGTTTTTTGTTTTTTTTTGCTTTGTAACTAATGAATTCTTCAGTAGCTCTCGCACCCACAACCCCAGCCACTCACCCACCCATGCAGCCCACTCACGGCCCACCTCGCCTCCAGTCGCGTCATTGATCGTCATGTGACGATCAACGGCTGTGATCACGTGATGCGCCAGCACAGCAAGTGATCGGTTTGATCAGCGCAGCCTCCACCACCACCATGAACACTCGGTCGATGAGTCGCCCTAGCCCCCCCCGCCGCTCCACCAAGAGGAACAGAGCGGAGTCGACCATATCAATTGCAGAGAAGAAACGGGTGAAGACGAAGCAGAGTGATGGCAAGAGAGGTGCAGCACAGCGGTGTGCCATTTGTTTTTTGCTTTCAAGCTGTTTATTTACATTAAACAGGAAAACTTCTGCTGCTCGCATAGCTGAGGATGATGCACTGGTGAATGATGACCCCCAGCTCACACTGTAAGTCTTTATCTTGCTTTTCTCAATCATTTTGCTTATTTCCTTGTTCCTCCCCCTTTTTGGCTCTCTTTCACCACCCTTTTACCATCTCCACATCTGTTCCTGGTTTCTTGTGCATGAAAATGCTCCATGACTGCTGGTATTGACCCTGCTGGTCTTCTCTCTCCTGCCTGATCATCATCATCATCATCATCATCATCATCTCTCTCTCTCTCTCTCTCTCTCTCTCATCTCTCCTGAATATTATGTATCTTCAGTACAGAAACAGTATTAGAAGAAAGTGGGATTACTGTCCATCCACCAAAATGTGGTTTGTCAACTGCTAGTAGTGCTGCCAGCCAAAGCACTGCCTCTCGTCTACGTCGCTCAGATGTAGAGTTGATTAGTAGTGAAGTCAGTGGATCAGTGTCTACATTCACTCATGATTGATCAGGTCTTGTGAAGGATCAGACAGATGATAGTCATGGAAATGGCAAGAATGACAATAGTGACAGTGAGACAGGCAAAAGTGAAAATGAAGGTGAAGGTGAAGGTAATGAAGATGAAGGTGAAGGTGAAGTTGAAGGTGAAGGTGAAGGTGAAGGTGAAGGCAATAACCTTGAAGGAGAAGTAAGTTATCACCAATTCTTTTATGTGCCAATTTCTAAGCATGCAACAGGAGTATTGTGGTGAAAATAAAGAAGATGGAGATCAGGATGTGAATGAGGTGTGCCTATCATTTTATTCCATTTGAGAATCACTGACTGGTTCAGGACAATGACTCTGGTAAAGTGGTGGAGGTAAGTATATGCCAATGGTGTGTGATATGCACTGATCCTGTTCGGAATAGGATGATTTTGATGCTGGAGGGAAAATAAATGAGGATGAGAGTGATGCAGGAAAGGTGTGTTACACTCTGCATTGTATTTCTGTCTTGTCACATAGCAGGAATAGGTTGAGGAATCAAAAATTCCTCCCAGTGAGACAGGTTTGTCATACATATACTGTTATCATGTTTCCATTGATCAAGGAACAAGTCAAACTGCCATTGGAAGGATCTTCTAGAATCACTGGTGGAGTGATCAGGGGCAGAGCCAGTGGTAATGTATTTAGCTTTGCTGATGCAGATGACATAGTGGACAACAATATCCAAGCTCAAGGCTTGGTTAAGGTCTATAAGTCCTGTGTCAACATTGCCACTGACCCCAGTCTGGTTCTCAAAACAGAGGTCACCCCATCCATTATACCAGTACTCATAAAATTGAGCAGGAAATATTCTCCTGTGCGCAGTAAGTGCCTTTGTGATGTTATTTTCTACTGCATTAACACTGCATAGAGTATGACCAGCGGATCTATGTCCATGAAGGTGGGAACTGGGTGGTAAAAGGCAGGTATAAGGATGCCATTGTGGATGAGGAAACTATAGAATGGTCAGTTGTTGATGGTAAACATGTCATCTGTCTGTGTGCTGTGAGCCTTTCATTCCACTTCAATTTACTTGAATTTAACATATGCTGCAGGATGAAGCCTCATCTGAACCTACTAACATTCCCAGTCACAGTGCTTCAACTTTGTCAACAGCAAGGGCTTCTAGTGTCTCCACAGCACATCCTGATCAATTATCTGCTGCAGACCTTATTGCCATTTTGAACATACCTAGTCATCTAACTGATAAAGATGACAAGTCATTGAAGTCATATTACCAAAAGTATAAGGCTTGTATGGAGGCTCAGCATACAGTAGATGACATGGCTTCTAAGGGTCAATGGCCAGCACAGAGGAAACCCAATGTGACAGACCTTGTCAAATTGTTTGTCTCCCCTTCCATGTGGCACTCACATGTCAAAAAATTGGCAAAGGTCTCTGATTATCCAATGATGCAGGCATGGTTGGAAGGAGAAGAGGATGCTCCAGATGACTTGACAGTGTGGGGTTACACAAAGCAAAATGGGTATAACTTTGTGGATTTGGTGGGATATTTTAAGAAGCAGGATGACATTTCAGCTAGCAAGGGGAAGAAGAAGCAACACAAAGTAGCAGATGATGATGGAGGATCCAAGAAGAAGAAAGGGACAAAGAAATTGACAAAGAAGTAAGCTTTCTGTCCATCCAAACTCTTGTACATATGTAAACTTTGTAGTCTCTCTATGTTTGTCTTATGCCCATTGAATGCACTATCAAGTTGTTTTCTGTGCTTGTGGATGATTAGCTTAATTCCAATGGCTGCAGCAAGACCAGAGCAAGCTTTTCCTGGCCTACAATTCCAGACATTCTGCAAGTTTGTTGAATCCAATTTTGATCCTGCAATATCTCTATCAACGGTGCTTATCATTCTGTTTTCCATCACTGAAAATACAACCCTTATCAGTCTCCATGCACATCAACAAACACGACAGCATAGAGGAGAAGTATCCACTGCTATCACTAGTTGGATAAGATGTCTATCTCAGGCAATACTGCAAAAGATAGAAGGAAAACCAATGCTGCAAACAGATGATAATGATGACAATGAAAAAATCAAAACAAAGTTATGTTTGAAGCTGGACTCTCTTGCTAAATTGCTGAAACTGCATCCTTATAATGATAAAGGAAAGTTCAAGGGGAAGTTAAAGCCAGTCTCACATAAAGATATATCTCCAGTACATATCATTTGTCCTGATTCTGTTGTCTGTGAGACTATGAGCTGTAATCCTAGGGCCCTGCTACAACATACAAAAGCAAGGGATATTCCTTTGGTCACTCTGGTTAAAGGCTTTATCTCCTATGAGCAAGTGCCTGTGCTAAGTGGTTTCTGTCCAGATTGCAGGACAGTCTATTATGCTGATCATGAGAGAGTCCCTATCCAACCTCAAGATAGATATGACAGGGTATATTTGAATTCTGCCAAATATATGAAGATAGGGCAGAATCTATGGGTTGATAGGCTGTTTACATCTGCTGTTATGAGTGGAATCTATAATTTTCATGCATCACCTGCCACTTATGCTCAGTTTTGGAATACTGGTTTTGAGTGTGTAAAAGTGGCAAGAAGGCAGATATGGCAAGCTTTTGTTCAAGAGTCATTAAGGATGCAGGCTGCTGAGTCTGGTGTCAATGTGACAATGGCAGATGGCCTGCCAATAGATAGTGTCACAAGAGAAGCATTTGAAATTTTAGGAAATGGTGGCATCATTGGCATTTCAACACAACACAGCTGCAATGAATGCACCCAAATATATCGAGAAAGGTCTGCAAATACTGGTGGCATAGACCCATCAGCTATCATTGGTATGGATGATGCATCAATTACCCCACTATTTCAGACAAACATTGTTGAAAATTGTGCACCTGTGAAAATGGTTGTAGTGGATGGAATTGTGATAGGACATACTGTAAGTTCACATATTATTCCCTCTGAATTTATATTCATAGTTTTCAGCATTGTGGATATGTAAACTGTACTGCTGACTTGCTGAATGCACGTGGTGGGGTGTATTGTGCATTTCATGAAAATTTGGTGGGCAGATTGTGCCATGTAACAGGTTGCAACACTATTAAAATACAAGGTACACAAGCATGTGCACAACATCAAGAAACATGGCAAAGACATGTCATCAAACACAGAACAAATGTGCTTGGAGGATACAGAAGGGCCATGAGAAGATCAGATGAAACATGGCCTTGGATGCATACTGCTGATCAAGCACAGCAACCCCATGATATTGAAAGTAGTGCTGAAGGAACTGTTGAAGGACATGCAGCACTCTTCAGACCTCCAAGAACCTATTGTGTTGAAACCATTTGTGCACCATGTGGTGTTGTCATTGCATGGAGAAAGTTCACAAAATCTGAATCTCCAACAAATATATTGCAATTTTTAGAACATGTTTATCCAACTGAGGAGAGTAAACCTGCATACATCTGTATTGACAAGGCCTGCTTGGTGCTTCGAACAAGTATTTCCAATGGATCATGGGAAAGGTGGAAAAATACCAGTAGATTCATTGTGGATTCTTATCACTATGTTAACCATAAAGCAACTGATGCATTGTGTCGTAAATGGTGCAATCCAGCACCACTGGATGGATCTGCCCCAAATTTAGTGATTGTGGAGATAGATGAAAGGGGCAGACAATATTATAAGCGGGCATTTAATACACAAGCTTGTGAGCAGTTGAATGCTTGGTTGGGTGGATTTGACAACATCTTGAGGAGGATGACATCTTCAAACTTCCACTGGTTTCTGCATACCATGCTTTTCTATCATGCAAAGCATGTCATTGAAAAGCAGGAAAAGAGGGTTAATGAGGGAGGGTTAGGAGATTCTGATGAGGATGAGGATATGTAGAACATACATATATGTACAGTACATTGTGCTTAGATTGCAGTCACCATGCGTGATGACACATATTTGAACAATAATGCAGAGAATATTGATGATACATATTCAGAATTAAGCCACTGAGGTCATATATGACTAGTGTGAGAGTGTGGCATGTGCCAGTACACTTTATACCATAGTAGGAGACTTCAAAGAGGTGGAGGGTGTATGTATACTTGAGCTTGGTGATAACTTGCAAATATTACTCCTCTATGGCACTGAGAATGGATTCAAAATGGATTCATTCCGAGTTCATTCCGAGTTCATTCCGAGTTCATTCCGAGTTCACCTCGGATTCCTGTGAGCTCGGAATGGACTCGGAATGGGCTCGGAATGAACTCGGAGTCTGCTCGGAATTCCGAGCATTTTTGGCATAACTCGGAATGAACTCGGAATGGGCTCGGATTCCGCTCGGAATACTCAGAATGAGCTTGGAATCCACTTGGAAGGGGGGGGGGAGTGTTAAGTGCTGTTCCATATATGTGAGGCAGATCTTTCATAGACCCTGGCAGGCAAGAAGAACTCCTGGGCTTCAGGAGAATTCTTGATACGATTGTAGCTGCAGGTAGTATTGATCATATATACTAATTTGGCCAGACAATGACCAGGATAGAGATAACACATGTCATCTGCATCATATTTTTTCATGATATTCTCGATATCCTCAATCAGCAATCCATGGACTTCAGCCATTACTCGACGAATAATCCCAGCATTGATGTAATCAGGTTTATTCATGGCGGAATCCAAATAGATCATCAGGTGGACCAATTGAGACAAAAAACCAATTTGGAAGTATTGAGACATCTATTAAAATTTGCATTAGCCTAATTCATTTTCTCAAATGAAACATGAGAAAAGATGTGCTTATCAGGCTGTGCTGTTTATGTAACAACATGTTATAGGCTGCCAACAACACAAACAATGTCTTGAAGTTTGGAATGTTGCATGCCAATAAGTGTACCTGGGGCTCCTTCAAATTCCCAGCATACAAAATCCACCAATTACAAGTATGCTACTGTGTGACTATTGTAAAAGTGACAACCTTGATCATCCTAATCTAAGAGGGTCCATAGGGGGTGCCCTCCACTAGTCTGCGTGTACATGGAACAATGTCCACTCAGCACAACCTTTATACAGAATATCAATCCAAATAAAGAAGTAACCAGGGGACGAAAACCCCTATAATGGTATAAAGGCATTAAATATTGGGCAAACGGGGGTGCATTAACCCTTTCAGACATGGCTTCCACCATGTCCTTATCTGTCAACTAGGACGGCCTGTAATCTGTGCCTTTTTGCTTTCTGGTGTGGCAAAACCAGTGTCATTAGGGTGACAAGCCCTTGTGAGAATTTTGATTTCACTGTTCCACAACAGCAGGTGACTCTGAAACACCACTCCAGATATTTAATCAGTGCTCCCACACTGTAGATCTCAAGGGAGATCTAAATGGGATCCCTGCTCCCATTAAGCGGATTGTTATCCCATGATCATGGGTTAGCTATTCTGTACAGATGAGGGAAGATCGAGAAAGGTTAGTGTCACAGTCACAGTCACAGTAGAGCGATCAGCTATCAAGATCCCATCAGACCAGATAGAGGGCCATCAGCCATATCTGTTTGCCTGATCTTGAGTGGGATCTAGCCAATCTAACATCTATCTAAAAATACATAGTATCTATTTCCAGCATCCTTCCTGTGGCATGTAACAACTCCGCACAGGTTGCTTTTGAGGCTGTTGCTAGCGGGGCCCATAACCTATTGAAACAATGGACAGCAGTGCAGTACACTAGCTAAGTAAGGTTTCAATTAACTTACATTTTGTTAGTAGTGTAGCTTAATCTGCCTATGTGTTAGGTGGAAAAACTGGGGAGCTTAGCATTCAAAACGCCCTCCTTATATACATTTCAGTAACCCTAATCTAGGTACAAAATATAATAATAAAAATACTATTAAACGAGTTTCTTTTATTATTATCTATTTTTAATCATTCTATGATGTTCTATATGACATCATTTCCTTCTAAATGACTCATGTGCACTCATGTGCAGTAGTATGAGTCATTGCACAGTTATTGCACAGCAATGCACAGTCATATGAGTCATTTATGAGTCATGTTCTAAATATAAATGATTCTTATCAACTATTCAATTCAGTTGATAATCGTCCCATCAAACTCTATAATATCTGTCAAACTCTATAATATCTTTGAACTCTATAATTTCATACACAAGTACAATTAAGAGTTTATTATTACTAATCAGAGTCTAGATGAGTCTATAATCATATGACTAATCACGTGCTTATCATGTGATATCACATAATCTGAATAGATATTTAGTTAAATATAAAACACTAATTAATTCTAATTATCTAATTAATTCTTTATTATCTAATCTAACTTTTAACACACCCAACTTGCCTGCCCACCCTTCATTCCTTTGGTGGAGGCATGGGTTTGAGTTTCAGTGCTCTGCTACTCAAACGCCTCTCCACCGACTACAGCAGAAAATCAAAGCTCAAGTTTTGTGTCTATCCTGCGCTGCAACTATCAAGTTCTGTCATAGAGCCCTATAATCCTGTTTTAACAACACACGACACTCAAGCATCTGGACTGTTCCTTCATGGCAAGTTTAGCTTGAACTTTTTCTCTTAAATACTGCCCCATTGCAGGTCGACAATGAGGCCATTTACAATATATGCAAGAGAAAACTTGGCATCTCATCTCCCAGCTTAATAGATTGATAGCGCAGGTTGTGTCTTCCGTCACAGCTTCCTTACATTTTGACAGGTCGCTTAATGTCAACTTAAATGAATTTCAAACTAATCTAGTACCATACGTGCACTAGGAAGTAGTGTTGCCATCGGCTAGGCTAAAAGCCGATAGCCGGCTTAGCTGAGCCGGTTTTTAGCCGAGCCGTAGCCAAAAATGGGCTATGGCTATGATTGGCTAAGCTATTCCTGCATAGCCAATCCAAGCCGACTATAGCCGGCTATAGCTGACTTTCTGCTCCCTGCCCTGTGCCCTGAACCACCGCATGACCGTTGCCCACTTACACACATCGCCTGCCTCAGCAACGACAACCACCAGTTCCAGACCCATGTCGGGCGTCTACTGAACACAACCCAGAGCCCAGACGAGATCCATTCGTCTGGGCAGTATGTTTTTTTGCCTTTTTTTTTGCTTGTTACTAACAGTTCCACCCTTGTGCAGTTGTCTTTTCTGCTCTCTGCCCTGTGCCCTGAACCACCTCATGACCGTCGCCTGCCTACACATCGCCTGCCTCTGTGATGACAAGTCCCAGACCAACGTTGAATATCTGCTGAACCCAGCCCATCACCGTCACCCTGTCCTCATCCTTGCCGTCACCACCTCATCCCCTACTACTACCGCCACGGCCACAGACTCCTCTAATGGGGCCCAGACGGCTGCGTCTGGGCCCGTTGTACGTTTTTTTTGTTTTCTTTTTTGCTAAAGAGCCCTCACCCTGTTTGCCAGCATCCACGCCCACCCGCATCCACGCCCACCTGCATCCACGCCCACCCGCACCACCCCGTTTGCCAGCATCCACGCCCACCTGCATCCACACCCACCCGCACCCACCCCGTTTGACAGCATCCATGCCCACCTGCATCCACGCCCACCCGCACCCACCCACACTCCACCTGCACCCACCCGCACTCCACCTGCACCCACCTGCACTCCACCCACACCCCACCCGCACCCACACCCACTACCTATGACCACCCACACACACTACCTACGACCACCCACACCTGTTCGCCTGGCCTCATGTACACTCACTGGCCGCAAACGACCACCCACATCCATCCTGCCCATTCACACGTCAATTCAGCCACACCCAGAGCCCAGACAAGATCCATTCGTCTGGGCGGTATGTTTTTTATCTTTTTTTTCACTTGTTACTAACAGTTCCACCCTTGCGCAGCTCTCACTGTCTTCTCACCGTCCTCTCGCATTGTTACATCCTTTTTGCCATGTCGACAAGACCAGCCTCCCCCATACCTACTTTGTTCGTCCATAGACTACCCATTACCCGCAGCTGCTCACCACAGCTACACACCACCCTCGCCCATACCCTGTCTGCTTGCCTTTGCCCCGTCCACTCTCTGAGTTCACTCGCCCACTATCTGTTCTCTTGCCTGCTTACCTGCCTGTTCCCTTGTGTGCTAGCTTGCCCATCCATTCCCTCTCCCGATTGCTTGCCTGCCCAACCCATTCCATCACCTCCACTTGCTCACCCACCTATTTGTTCCTGCTTACCTATCCATTCCCTCACCCACTCCCCCACTTGCATGCATGCCCAATTGCCTGCTGTTTCACTCACCCACCCATTCACTCACATTTGCCCATACATTCCCTTGCCCACTCACCTGCCTGCCCCATTCCCTTGCATGATTACCTGCCTGTTCCCTCGTGTGCTTGGTTGCATCTGTTCCCTCTCCTGATTCCTTGCTCACCCAACCCATTCACCATTGCTCACTCCCTCCCCTGCTTCCATTGCATCCAGACAGTTACCATATTTGGGTACCTTGGGTGTAGTATCATCTATTTTTAGGGTACTTGAATATAAGAGCATTGTTGGATGGTGCCTTTCTTTCTTCCTGCCATCACAATGCCTCCAAGGAAAAATCAGAAGAAAGCAAAAAAGCCTGCTGGTAATGACAGATTGTCTTTGTCATGTATACATGTACTCAATTGCAGGACTATAGCTCTGCAATCAGGTGTACCCATTGCAAAGGAAAACATACCAACAACTCCAGGTACATATTTCTCTCCATTTCACTATGCAATCTAAAACAGTGTTAAGACAAACTGCCCACTGAGCAGCTATCATCTCATGAGGATAACATAATACATTGTAAGTGGAGGAAAATTGCAGCATAGAGACTGATGCTAAGGGCTGAATCATCAGCAACAACTGAGAGCCCTTCCCTATCATTACCTGACTCCTCAAGGACACCAGTACCTCCTGGAAAAGAGTCTCAACCAGGTGAGTGGCACAGAAACAAGGGAATTCTTCTAGAACTCACATTCCCACTAGCAATGAGACAACGTAGGCCATCCAGACGTGCTCTCCAGGTAAGTATTTATCATTGACTTACTTTTTATTACACCACCTAAAACCTGTAGCTTGATCCATTGGAGACACTGACACCTGCTAGGAAACCAGTTCCACCAACACCCTCAAAGTCAAGAGCTCGTGCTGTCAGGGTTTTATTCACTCCACTCCAGGTGTTTTCCCCCATGGCTACAGTGGAATTTGGTTCAGGGACATCTGATGATCATGAGTCATATGATTCACCAACTGAGATAACCACTCAGTTGAAGTCATTATCTTTGGAATCAGAGGCTTCAGCTGCAGAGCCTAAATATAAAGGAAAGAAAGGTGGTGCAAGAGATGTTTGGACATTTTTTGAAAAAAGACAGGGAAAGGGGAAGGGAAGAGGAAAGGGAAAGGGGAAGGGGAAAGAGAAAACTCCTGGAGATGGAGAGGATATGGAGAGTGTCTGCAAGTTTTGTCTGTGAGTTCCACAGTTTCCCAACTGTTCTAATGTTTAATGCATGTTTGTCTTTAGTGAGGCTCAAGAGGCTGATCCTGACTATGAAGTTGCAGCCTTTGGCAGTACCACTGGTGTCTCCAATCTCAGGTTACACTTAATCAAGGTCCATCTGGAGGATTGGACCAAGTCCTGTGCAAAGATGAGCATTCCCATCACTGCCACTTCTGCACTTCAAGTCATCAACACAGAGGGGAATGAATCTGAGGCCACTGAGTGTCCCCTTTATTCTAAGGAGGCCTTTAAAGATGCCTTGGTTGAGCTTATTGTTGGGGATGATTTGGTAGGCATGCATTGAATCTTTTTATTGCAAGTCTGACTGAGAGCAGTCTATCAATATTATGGAATCCCCAAGGCTATGCAAGGTCTTTTTTCTCCTGAGGAAAGAGTTGAAAATTTCAGATATTCCTGGGAGAAGTGCCATCAGGAATCACATAATGAGTGCATTCTCCAACCATATTGAAAAATTGGAGGAGGAAATGAAGGTTAGTTTGACTCTTTGCACCTTTTAACTTTAGCTTATACTTGACAGGGATCAGTTGGAAAGATATCACTAACAACTGATACATGGTCAGATCCTAATCTTACCTCATTTATGGCTGTCACAGCCCACTGGGTTCAAGGAACTGAGGTGAAGACTCTGGCAGGGTTGGAAAGAAAGTTGGAGCTGAGAAGTGATCTGATTGGTTTCACCAAGATTCCTGGAAGGCACACTGGCAAACATCTTGCCCATTGTTTCATTCACATCCTCAACAGACTGAAAATAACCAACAAGGTCCTTGTTTTTGTATCTTTTTATCTTCATCACTTATATGCTCACAGATTGGATGGGTGACTTGTGACAATGCTAGTAATAATGATACCATGATGGCTTCACTGCAGATCATGCTTCAAAAGCAGAAGATAAACTTTGGTGCTGTTGAAAACAGGATTAGGTAAGATTTCCACTTATTTTGGTGGTCTTATTGACATTTTCTAGATGCTTTCCTCATATTGTTAACCTGACCTGCAAAGCAGCTCTCAATGCCATCACAGACTTGAAATATGCAGAAAGTCAATCAGAGTATGTGGCACATACATTTAGGAAGGACTGTATTGCCACAATCCGATCTTTTATCAATGCTGTAAAGCCTTTTTATCATATATTATGCCTGACTGATTGTTTTATAATGCAGGTTTGCAATAGTAATGCCAAAAAACAGCGTTTTTCAGAGTATGTCCAGAAACACTATGGGCAGGACTACCAGCTCCTTTGTGATGTATCCACAAGATGGTCTTCAACACTTTTAATGATCAAGAGGGCATTGCAGCTTAAACTGGTATGTCAAGCATAGATTTTGGGAAAGTATCCTCATACATTCATAGGCCATTATTGATATGATCAATGACAGTGAATTTGGCTTAGATACATATGATCTAACTGAGGAAGATTGGCAAACACTGGAAGATTACAATCAGATTCTCCAGGTAAGATTTTGTGTCTAGAAGAATATGGGCTAATACAAATTAAGGTGCCTCATGCATTTCAGCATATGCTTGGAACTGAGAAGACTCCTACCCTCCCCTATATCATCCCTGCATTTGCAGCTTTCAGTGAGAGGTGGAAAGTATTTGCAGAGGAGAATGTGCATTGGGAGAGCATCATCAAACCAGGCCTAGACAAATTGGCAGAGTATGAAGAGGAACTAGACAAAACCCCAGCATATTTACTGGCAATGGGTATGCTGAGAACAACCCTTTGTCATGGACTAATATACTCTTAGCTCTTGAACCTAGTTGCAAAATTTCTTATTTATCAGAAGATAAAGCCTACTCAGCCAAGAGAACACTGTTGAAGGCAGTGAGTTGGCCTTCAAAATACATATCTAACCCTATCTCATCTTCTGACAGTTAAGGGCATATCAGAGCAAAACAACATCAGTGAATGTGCCTCAGCAGCAGCCTGTAACCAGATCATCTAGGCATGCTGCTGCTAGCATTTTATTTCCAAAGAAGCAGCACTCAGCACCCAAGTCACAGACTTTGGAAATAGAGGTTGATCAATATCTAAGCTCTCAAGACAAGGAGACTGGCATTCTGGAGTTCTGGCAGGTACCTAAGTTTGCAATCTCTTTTGAATTGTCTAACTTTGAATCTTGACAAAAGGCAAAGCAATCTCAGTACCCTCACTTATTCCAGCTTGCCATTGACATCCTACCTATTCAGGCCACCAGTGTTCCATGTGAAAGAGTTTTTTCATCTGGAAAAGAAACCATGACAGCAAGGAGGAGGAGGATTACTCCTGAACTGATGGAGGCACTTCAGGTTTTAAAGTTTACAATCAGGAAAGGCCCCTCCCTGAGCTTCACAGATGGATTGTCATGGGATGATGAAATTAGGGAATTTGAATATATAGCCAGAATTGCCCAGCCAGAAGATCCAGATAGTTATGGTAGGAATTTGAAGCAGGCAGGGCAGGATGAAGATGAGCTGGAGAAGATCATTGAGGAAGTGACTAAGGCCATGGAGGATCAAGAGAATGAAGGCTCAGAAGGTGGACTTGAGTATGTCTAAGAGTCAGGGATATATATATCTCAATTACTGAAATTACATTATGCTAATTGAAAGCATTGCCTTTGGAAACAGAGATCAATGCCTGACATGACTGCCTTAGATGAGAACATAGGCATTTTAGAGCTTTGGCAGGTGAGAGATTATTTTATTCCCTCCTGTTCTGATTTTCAGAATCATATGTATCATATGTACTTGACTGCTAAGCCTATGTCAAAATACCATTACAGTTGTGAGCAAAAAGAGGGGGCAGTGAGGGTCTTGTTTGATTCATGTTTAAGCTGTGGTGATATGCATTTTGCAGACTCAAGCTGGTGATAAAGAAGGCAGCCAGAGGGCCAAGAGAGTCCACTCAGATGATAGCAATGGTAGGCCAACAAGTGTATGGATGTCAAGGAGGAAGGCATTGTTGAGTCTGAGGAAAGTGAAGATGTTGCAATGAGGTGGGTAGGGCAAGCAGGAAATGGACAGGGGGTAGCTGAAGGGCGTGGGCAGGAACAGACATGTCATCATATTTTTCATTTACAAACATGCAGCTTCTGACACAAATGAAAGAAAAGGTTTTTGTAATGGATGAAAAATGCTGAGAAATTGCAAAAACATGTGGTAATAGATATAAAAGCAGGAAGTGGATAAGAGTGGGAGTATAATCTGAAGATTTGAGGAACAGACATGTCACCACATTTTTCATTTACAAACATGCAACTTCTGACACAAATGAAAGAAAAGGTTTTTGTAATGGATTAAAAATGCTGAGAAATTGTGAGAACATGTGGTAATAGATACAAGAACAGGAAGTGGATAAGACACAAATGAAAGAAAAGGTTTTTTCAATGGATGACAAGTGCTGAGAAATTGTGGAATATGTGGTAATAGATATAAGAACAGGCAGGTGAGTGAACAGGTAGTAGACAAAGGAGCAGGCAGGCAAATAAGCAGCAGAAGTGAGTAGGTGTGCAGGTGAGGGTGGAGGCAAATGGGCAAATGGCCAAGTGGGTGAAGTTGGAGGAGAACAGGTATGGGGGAGGGGAGGTGAACAGGCAATGGGTGAGGCAAATGAGGGGGGAGGCAAAGGGGTGGGCAAATGGGCAACAGTGTGAGGGAAGGTGAACAAGGAGAACAGGTGGCAGTGTGAAGGAGACCAGTCAACATTCCTTCAGCTGTCCATATTCCCACCATATTCATACTACCTGTTACCTTTCCAACTGTTCCCAGGTTCTCACACACATATTAACTTTCTCACTATTTTCACACACCTGTCTGTGTTTATATCATGTTCCCATGCACCTTTACACAGTTTCACCATCTTCTTTTATCTATATGTATATTCCCACATGCTCCCACACTTCCCAGTATTTTATTCATGCTGTCATCCACTCTCCACACCTGCTTGCTGCTGTCACAGTTTTTTTCATATGTATGTTCTTTTCCCACCACCTGGGAACTTTCTCACATTATTCCTATCTCAGACAATCCATTCACATACTATCAGTCAATTATTACTTCTTGCATGCTCATCTGACACATCTCCTTATTTGTTGTATAGATTCAAATTCTTCATTTTATCAGTCAACTGTTCCTTGCATAAAATATATGGTGTTACAACAGAGCATTCAAGATTGAGTCAAGACCACCTACCCAACACCCACCAAGTTCATCTACCCTGCTTATTTTTGGGAATCAGTTCCTACAAGGCTTGATCAATTTTATTTGTTATTGTCATTATATTTAATACAAAACATTATATTGAAATAATTATACATAATTAATAGTCAGTGGCTGGTCAGTGGCTGGTTGTGTTGGTGGTGGAAGTGGGTGATTAGTGGGTGGGTATGGGCATGGGCATAGGGTGTGTGAGCATGGGTGAGAGCGTGGAGAGGGCATGAAGATGGGCATGGGCATGGGCGTGGGCATGGTAGAGGGGATGGGGATGGGGATGGGGATGGGGATGGGGATGGGCGTGGGTGTGTGCGATGGGATGGGTGAGGTGAGGGCGTGAGAGTGGGCATGGGCATGGGAGAGGGATGGGCAAGGCATGGGCGTAGGTGGTGAGGGCGTGGGCGAGGGGATGAGACGTGGGCGTGGGCATAGGCGTGGAGGGTGAGGGCGAGGGCGAGGGAGGGGATGAGGCATGGGCATAGGGGATGACGGCGATGGCATGGACGTGGGGATGAGACGTGGGCGTGGGCGTAGGCGTGGACGAGGGGATGAGGCATGGGCAAGGGTGGGGGTGAGGGTGAGGGAGGGGATGAGGCATGGGCAACGGCGAGGGGATGGGTGAGGGATGATGGCGAAGGCGACGGTAATGGGCAACGGCGAAAGGCGTGGGCAGTGGGTGAGGGCAATGGCGAGGGTTAGGCCAACGAGGGCGCAGGCATGGGGTAGGGGTGGCAGAGTCAGGGCAAGTGAGGGTCGTTGCGACCGTAGACTTGTTGGTCATCGTCGTCGTTAAGTGGCGGTTGCGATGGGTCGTGATAGGTTGTTGCTGTGGGCGGTCTGTGGATTGGCTACGGCTGCCAGGGGTCGTTGCGAGTGGGGTCGAGGTGGTGATAACGATAAAAAAAAGCGTATTTAATTATAAAAAAAAGTGAAAAAAAACATATGGCCCAGACGAATCCGTTCGTCTGGGCAATAGGGCCGTCCGCCATCCTTTAGGTCGTGTTTGGCGGGCAAACGATGGCGTGGGGTGGGTGCTCGTTGAGTCACTTGGTGGGTGAGGGCAAAGGCAAAGGCGAGTGGGTGTGCGTCTGAGGGTGAACTGGCGGGATGGAGTCGGTTGGTTGTGTGTGGCAGTACGTGACTGTCAAACGATGGTGAGTGGTGGTTGTAAGGTGTGTGGTCCGGTGCGAATGAGTGGGCTAACGTGGAGTGGCTAAAAAAAAGGTTAGTGAGCTGCGAATAAAGAACACAGCAAACGAGGGTGAAGGCGAGTGGATGGGGTATGGGCAAGGGCAGTGGGCGGCTGCGGAGGGCAGTGGGCGGCTGCGGTGAGCAGTGGCGGGTTGTGGGCAGCCTGTGGACAAACAAAGTAGGTAATGATTAGTTGTAAAACAAGCGGAAAAAAAAACAAGAAAAACATACCACCCAGACGAATGGATTTTGTCTGGGCTCTGGGTGTAAGTTGGCGACGCGTGGACGCACCGGTGCGTTGGCGACAGATTGGCGATGCACCTGGAAGTTGTCATTTTCTCATCTTTGATGCGTTGTCCGGGTGGATGACCGATGGCCACTGGGGTTGGGGGTGGGATAGTTGATGTGTATGGGATGCATCAGCAACGCATGAGGCGCATTGGCGACACGTTGGCGATGCATGACATTCGTTGGCGACGCGTGACATTCGTTGGCAATGCGTGACATGCGTCGAGAGTGCGTGGGCTGCGTCGCCAACGCACCGGCACGCATGATAGACAACGATGGTGCATGGTGCATGGTGTGTGGTGCATGGTGCGTGGTCGGGTGCGAGTGGGTGGGCAAATGTGGAGGGGCTGAAAAAAGGTTTAGCTTGCTGCGAATAAAAACAACAAAAACCACTGCCCGGTGGACTCGAACAGGGTGAATGGGTGCGGCAGCGAGTGAAGGGGGGAGTGGCGGTTGTCGAGAGGCGTGACGTGGGGTCGGAAGTGGCAATGGTGAACGGCGGTGAGCAGTGGTGGAGGCAGTAATGGTGTGGCAGGAGGTGGTCGATGGTGGTAGTGGTGACGGAGATGGGTGCCTATTAAAACCGGCTATAGCCAGCTATGTAGCTGCTTTGTAGCCAAACAATCGGCTGCGGCTATTGAGCTATAGCCAAAAACTGGCTCCGGTGACTTAGCTTAGCCATAGCCTAGCTTAGCTAAGCTTTGGCAACACTACTAGGAAGCCCATCACCTTTGCGATTTTCAAATTTTATAGCTTCCCATGAAGCTCAGCTATGACGTGACTTTGGCTGAGAAAGTATTTGCACTCGCCGACTGATGGGATGCTTCATATCTTTCAAGAGCAAGTGATACAACAAGTGAGAGTGAGGGTGTCGAAGCAGAGCATGACAGGGGCGCAGTAGAATAGTAGAGCCAAGTAAGTGAAACTTACTTGTAGCTGTAGATAGTCACTAAGGTCTGCTTGTGGCGATCACCTTGTAATAGCTGAGAGGATGTGGATTGACGTCTACCTACACAGGTATATATACTATCTATCTACTAGTATCATGTCAGCGATATTAGTAGCGCTGACTGATGATTTGTATTGCGCTTGGTAATGCGCAGTCATTGCTGTGCCAATAGCTGTGTGTAGCACAGCTATGCACAGTCATGCATATGGTGCACTATTGTCTGAGTATGACTCCCGTCAAACTCTATAATATCTGTCAAACTCTATAATTATGTACATAAGTACAAATAGATGTTTAAGGACAGATTACATAAGATTGATTGAGATCGGAGTAATCCGAAATGTTCTCATGATCTTTCCCATGTCTACGGACTTTTGGGAGTAAGATCGTTTCAACACTCCCCCTCATTGAGGATCTCAATGCCAATTTTATCTCTTAACTCTTTGAACTTTTGCCAAGTCAAATTTTTTGTTAAGATATCAGCAAGTTGATCATTTGTGGGAACATATTGAATGTTGACATCTTTATCCTCAACACATTCTCTAACATAATGATAACAAATATCAATATGTTTTGTTCTATGTTCTTGGGCTGGATTCTTGGCTAAGAATATTGATCCTCTGTTATCCACATTGAGATCAATAGCTCCAACATTGAATCCTAATTCTTTGAATAAGGATTTTATCCACATAATCTGACGTGAGCAATCTGATAAGCTCATATATTCAGCTTCTGTAGAAGATAATGCAACAGTTTTCTGTTTTCTAGAAATCCAACTGATTGGAGCTCCTGCCAGTAGAACAAGATTACCCGTTACTGATTTACGCGTGATTTGGTCTCCTGCCCAATCAGCATCAGCATAAGCATTTAATCCTTCTTTATCAAAGCCATTATATGTTATTTTTCCATTTATTGTGGAATTAACATATTTCAAAATGTATAAGGCTTTGGCTATATGTTCTTTAGAAGGATTTACCATGAATTGCGACATCATGATCACTGCCTGAGTAATATCATATCTTGTGCCAAGTGTAAGATATAATAAGGATCCTATAATTGATTGATAGTAACTTCTCTCTTGAGAAGTTGCTTGACCTGTGTTTGCTGCAGGTATATATCCTGCTGGTAACGGAGTGCGCACAGGTTTTGCATCTTCTTGACCAAATCTTTTAACTATCTTTTTTGCATAATTAATTTGATCAAGAGTAATCAATTTTTTCTTCCTATCTCGGACTATCTTCATTCCAAGATATTCAGTAATGGATCCTAAATCTCTACATTCCCATTTTTTCATAAATTTGTGTTTTATTTCCATGAGTAATTTTCTACTATCACCCATGAATAACACATCATCAACATATAATATAGCAACTATAGTTGATTTTTGTTTATAGCAAACATAGACTCCAGTGTCTGAAAGACATCGTCCAAAGCCTAATTCATTTAAGCTTTTGTTGCTTTCTTATTCCAAGCTAATGAAGCTTGTTTAAGTCCATATAAGGCTTTTCTGAGTTTATAGACTTTATGCTCTTGTCCAGAGATGATAAATCCTTCTGGCTGATCCATGTAGATGTCTTCTTCAAGATCACCATACAGGAAAGCTGTCTTTACATCTAGCGCTTCAATTTCCCAATCTTCTAGCGCTGCTGTAGCCATAAGGAGTCTCACAGTTTCAAATTGTGCAACTGGTGAGAATGTATCATCATAATCAACTCCAGGTATTTGTGAAAATCCTTTAGCAACTAGTCAAGCACGTTTTCGACCATCACTTTTAACTGCATAAACCCATCTACATTTTACAGGTTTGCGGTTTTTAGGACATGGTACTAATTCCCATACATCACGATCTTCAAGGGCTTTTATTTCTTCTCTCATTGCACTATGCCATTGTTCCCATTCTTTTGGGTCAGTAGCCTTTAATTTGTAGGCATCTTTATATGTCCATTGTTCCACATTTTTGGAATAATTTGGACTAATGGCTTTTGAAAGAAGATAATTTACTAAATTATTTCCTCCTTCTTTGTGCATTTTTTGTAGAAAGCTTATTAAATCATCACTAGGTGATTTAGTTAATAGATTTTTATCTATTTCATCTTCACTTGAATTAAATGGATCACTATCTTTATCTTTTCCATTGCAAATTCCCACCATAATTTGGGACATTGTGCATGGAGTCGCATACTTTCTGCTTTTTCAAGTATAGTATTATTTAATCTTTCTGCACGACCATTTTGTTGGTGGATATAGGGTGCACTGTGTTCACGTGATATGCCTTTTTCTTTTAGAAATTGGTCAAATTCCTTTGATTTAAACTCTCCCCCTCAATCCGATCTGAAACGTTTAACTTTGTGTCCTGTTTGATTTTCAAGCAGTTCAACAAGGTCAACAAAATGTTGAAACGTGTCTGATTTTGATCGTAGGAATGCCATAAAAGCATATGAAGAATAATCATCAAGAATCATAAGACACCATTTTTTATGATGGTAAGATTCCTGAGGGAATTCTAACAAATCAGCATGTAACAACTCTAAAGGTTGTTTTGATCGTGTTTGTGATACAGGATAAGATTTATTATGCATCTTTCCTTGTGCACATCCAGAACATATATTGTTTTCTGATGGTATTGTGATTTTCCCATCAAAACCTTTCGTATGTTGGCTCATATTCCTTATGACATTTTTATTTGCATGAGCCATACGATTATGCCAGGTTGTAAAATCAGCCAAATTAATGACTTTGTTCATTTTCTTTATAATTACTTCTGCCCAATGAATTGGTTCAAACCGGTTTTTTGGTTCAGCAATTATAAGTTCATTTCCTTTTTTAGAAAATACCGTATTATCACTGTTTGAGGCTTCAACGTAACCAGCGATTTTTAATTGACCTGATGAAATTAATTTGTGTGAAGCCTTTGGCATATAACACACTTCCAATTTAGCGATATGTCTCTGTCCCTTAGGATTTTTAAATTCAAGAAACATAGTTCCTTGACCTAGTATGGTAGCAGCTGATTTTGAATCGGCTGTTTTTATTTCCTCTGGTTCAGAATATGGATGATACTCAACAAAATCATTTTTGTTATTAGTTATGTGCACTGAAGCACCAGAGTCTATTATCCAATATTCCTTATTCTCACTTTTATTTAAGGACACAGCAGATTTCAATACATTAGCAGCTATTAAGCTACTTTTACATCTGCTATCTACGAACTTACCAGTACTATGACTAGAATCCATCATCATGGAAGTCGTCATAGTATCCTTCGTGGTGTCCATAGTCATCATCACTACTGATTTTCTATCAGTATTTTGAATATGACTAGTGAGAAAAGCATACTTTGCTGGTTCATCCCAGTAACCAGTTTCTAATTGTGGTATTTCAACCACATCTTCTTTGATACTTTGTAAGGCATTATCATCATCAATGCGACAATTTTTGCCTGTAATAGAATGTGCCGGACCAAAGTCTTCTTCAATGAGATCTTTGCCTTTTCCTTTAAGATCTCTGATCTGAGATAAGATTTTCTTAGTCTCAGGATCAACTTGGTCTATATTTGGACTAATCCTATCCACTAGTTTTGAAGATGAAGGCTGTGGAGTATCCACATTCATCCTATCATGGTTATCTGTGATAACCGTGTTGGCAAATCGTTTAAGATTTTGCCTTTCCTTCTTGGAAAGCTCCTCAGGGTGATGGGTAGCTTTAGAGATAAGATTGAGTTTCCTCTTTCTATTCTCTCTATTGCGATTGTTTTTCACCCATTTAGGTCCTCTTTGATTCCCAGGAGGTACATATGCAGGTTGATTACTCGGTCCTGCTTGTGCATTATTTTGCACATATTTTCCTTTAGGCATGTTCACATTAGGAGTGAACGGTTTTTTATAAGACTTTTTGCCTTTGGAAAATTTATTTCCTCCTTTGGAAACAAAGTGTGCAGAAGGAGCACCTTGGTCAGCTTTACGTCGCTGCCACTCATTCTCTATTTCAGGAATGAGGTCCTTTAACTTAGTTGTCCCCAATTTGAATTTTAGGAGACAATAAGTTTTAAAGGAATCCCAAGATGATGTCAATCGATCTAAGACTTCCATGACTTGGAAATCTTCATCGAATTTCTTGCCATTAGCTTCCATTCTAGCTCATTTCTGCATTAGATCATGGACTGATTCTGCAGGACTCTTCCCCTTAGGGAATTCCCAAGATTTTGCGTCTTTATAGATATTAAAGACGCCCACTGCTCCAGGATTAGAAAATGCAACTATAAGTGCATCCCAAGTTTCCTTTGATGTTCCCTTGATATATATATTAAGGGGTTGAGACAGATAAAGGGATATTAATCCCAAGGCTTTTCCGTCATTTTCAAGGAATTCTTGGTGCAACTTCCATTTCTGGGTAAGAGCTGCAACCTGACCAGCTTGAACGCTTTCAGCATTCATTTTCTTCTGATCAGCTTCAGTGTATGGGTCATGAACGACTCCCCCTGAGATGTATTGCCATACACTTTTGGACTGAAGCAGTGCCCTCATTAATCGTTCCCATGTTGTCCAATTACTGGACCCTTTAAGGATGGGAACCTTCTCCTTATCATTACTGTCCACTCCAACAGTCCAATGGCTTTTATTAGATGTAGCCATTTTATCCAAATTTGCCCAACCATATTTTCCTTTATGGGCAATCTGGAGATGAAAACGCTCATTCTTTTGTTCAATGAGGGTGAAGCCAATGTCTTTGCGTAACAAATGGCTTATTGTAGACATTTCCTTAATGGTAGGATATGTCTTCCACACATATTTAGACAGCGCACGTAACTTAATGGCTGCTAAATAACACATGCCTGGCTTTCGCCAAACAGGTTGTTCTGATGTGTGTCTGAATACTCTATTTGTGCTATGCACAAATAGTAGTTCACCCTGTTCAAGAGCTCGATCACTCTGAGCCTTTTTGAACGTGCTATTTTCATCATCAGATAATTCCCAGTGGGAATTATCAGAGCCGTATAATAAATCCTTGAAGGTTTGATCCTTCAATTCTTTGAGTTCATCGTGTGAAGGTACACGATTTCTAGGCTCTTTGGAGCGGGCGGTAATGATAACCTTATCAGCTTCTTTCCTTTTTTGCCGATTTTCTTTCTGACGTTGCTTTTTGAGTTGTCTCTTCTCTTGAGACAAATCATATTTTGCTTGGTCAGAATTGAGCCAAGATTCCGCTGCATCTGCACGGTTCTTTTGCTCTTGTACTTCTTGTTGTAATTTAGAAATTACAACTTTCGCCTCTGTGTTTGTTTGCATATGACGCAAATGTTGCTGGAAATGCACCTTTTCTTGGATTATGCCTAATTCTTGCATGCCCAAGATGTCGTTTTTTAAAGTATTATTGTGAGACAATAATGTATCACAAGTATTAACGACATTTTTGACTGTCGATGCAATTTCCTTAATTGTAGTTTGATGAGTAGCGACCATTATTTTCGCATCCTCAACTAACTCATTTGCGTCATAGGCAACATGCAAGTTTTTATTGAGAAGAGTGGAGTCACTCCTTCTCTGTCTTACTACGCATATTTTATTTGGGTTGACTCCCAAATTTACAAAGGCAGTGGCAATATTTTGCCACTCCAAAGTCTGGTGCGCCCATCTGGCGCATTGTTCCCGCGTCTCTCCCTCGTTGTTCCCATTATTGGATCGAAGCGAAAGCAGGTTTTCCGCTTCGACCCACTTCGAGACCTTGGTCTCGACCCTTGCTCCCCATGTGGCAAGCCACTTCTCATGGCGCCTGTTCTGCTCTGTAGCAGATAACAAATACACTTTATTAGGATCTTCGTTTTTGGGGAAGGAAATGGGACCACGCACATTTCCCATGCCACTGCTCACCGTGGTAGCATAGGTGATCCTGGATGGACCAGGAACAGGAATCGGAGTCCTGTTTTCAGTGTTTCCTAAATGAGGAAACGGAGTTTGCGGCCTATAATTGCCGCTGGTGATTCTGTCTATCACCCTCTGGTCTCTTTCAGAAAGAGACATATCCCCTGTTTGACCAACAGGGACTGGATTCGGGTTGGAGTATTTAGCCCGAATTTCTTTGAACTGGCGAAGAGATTTCTTGCCTTGCAACGAGCGAGCCATGCGCTGCTCGTTATCTTGCACCTTTTGTGCAATATGCTTGGCAATTCTTTCTTCCTCATGCTTCTTGGCCTCTTCAATTTTTGCCCGGCACTGGGCAATGACGTTCTGGTTTCGCCGAATTAGATCATTGGCAAATGTGATGTCACAGGCCTTTGACGGCCCAGAGCCGGTAACTCGTGCCTTGCCGGCACTCTTCTTGTGCGCAGCTGACATGAAAATGTTGCCATGAAGAGGCGGCGTGACAGATTCCTGCTTAATAGCAGGAGAGGGCGAGCGCGAAATGAGCGCAGGAAGGGAGGACGAACTTGATCTTGCTGGGCTTGCTGGCATCTTACCTGCTTTGTTGGAGCAGGGAGAGCGGATAATGTCGGCTGAGGAGCTGACATCGCGCTTTTTAATCAAGTTAGAATCCTTTATATTACCCAATTTAAATTGCACAATTACCTGTTTTCCTTTGTAGCGCGAAGCTACACCAAACAGGGCTGCATTTTCCGACTTGCCGTTGGAATCAGGAATGGCCTCCTCAGGAAGGAGGTCAAAGTAATTTATCCTCCTGTTGGAGGACGACGAGGAGCTGGAGGACAATCCAGCTATAGCGGCAGAATTGCCACTTTGACCGGCCAAGTTGCTGGAGGGAGAAGGCAAGTTGCCAACAAAATTGCCGGACTTGCCAATGCCATTGCCGGTGCTGCCAGTGCCAATGCCGGTATTGCCAGCAGATTTGCTGGTGTGTTTGCCGACTTTTTTATTGGTAAAAAAGCCGTCATTGGCCATAATGCTGGCCATGTTTTTGCCAAAATCGGCAATAGACATTTTGTTGCTGGTAGAACCAGCAGGTGAGGTCGGCAAATTGGAGAGGGAAGATGAGTTGCCGGAACCGGCAACGGGTTTTTTGCTGGCAGTGGCAAAGACGGCAGCAGCATTGGAGAAAAACATTTTTATATATATATATATTTATTTGTTTGAAAAACAAAGTAAATACAAGAGGAGGGTTGGTTTGGATTGGTTTGGATGGTCTGGAAAAAATTCCAGTTAGCATGTGCATTTGCTTTTGATGAGAAGAGCAAAGGCGCTTGTCATGGATACTCCCGGTTAGGGCGCAACAAGTGCTTCCCATAACAGGGACAGAGATCGCTTTTGGCGGTTCATCGTCATCAGGAAAGTATCCTCCTTCCCTGATTTTGGTTTCGGGGCTCCATCAAATCCCGACAACCAGTAAAAATATGTAAGATCTCCATAAAAAGTAGACTAGATGCCGCTAAGGAGCGATCCTATGACTAAGTGGGATGCTAATCAGTGCCTACCACTGGTCTGCGTGTACCATGGAACAATGTCCAAGCAGCACGACCTTTATACAGAAATAATTACTAAATAATCGCAGAAAGATGGGACGAAAACCCATATAATGATATAAGCGCATAATTTATTCACGGCCAATAGGGGGGCGTGTAAGCCTTTCAGTCATGACCATGTTAGTCACAACCTTATCCATCCTAAGATGGCCCTAAACCCGGAGGTTTTTGGTAAAGCAGATTCCTCTGTCCGCTCCAGACACCAGGTCCATAAGGACGTGTCCAGATTATGGTTTTTGTATTACCAGGGTCACACAGAAACCTGGGGCTGGTGAGATAAGCCACACCGAGTATTATTCTCACACCTCTCCAGGTGGAGATCAGATCTCTGTCAGGGATCTGATCTGGCTCTTTGTTTGGTGAGCTCCAAGGTTACGTTAGCCAATATCCTACTAACAAAACTGATTACCTTTTGATTGATAAACCAAAAGCGTCTCTCTGTGATCCCAAGGCCTGTGACAGCATCAATGTCCCTCCCTGTCCTTAAGACAGGGTGTCAAGGGGTGAGACACCAGGTCTGCGAGCAGATGGGGCCCATAACCTGTCGAAGCAGAGCATGACAGGGGCGCAGTAGAATAGTAGAGCCAAGTAAGTGAAACTTACTTGTAGCTGTAGATAGTCACTAAGGTCCGCTTGTGGCTATTGAAACAACAAACAGCAGCGCAGAGCACTAGCTAAGTAAGGTTTCAATGTACTTACATTTGTTAGTAACAGTGCTTATCTGCCTATTGGTTAGGTGGAAAAACTGAGGAGCTTAGCATCCAAAACGCCCTCCTTATATACATTTCAGTAACCCTAATCTAGGTACAAAATATAATAATAAAAATACTATTAAACGAGTTTCTTTTATTATTATCTATTTTTAATCATTCTATGATGTTCTATATGACATCATTTCCTTCTAAATGACTCATGCGCACAGCTATATGACTCATGCGCAGCAGTATGAGTCATTACACAGTCATTGCACAGCAATGCACAGTCATATGAGTCATTTCTGAGTCATGTTCTAAATATAAATGATTCTTATCAACTATTCAATTCAGTTGATAATTGTCCCATCAAACTCTATAATATCTGTCAAACTCTATAATATCTCTGAACTCTATAATTTCGTACACAAGTACAAATAAGAGTTTATTATTACTAATCAGAGTCTAGATGAGCCTATAGACACGTGACTAATCACATGACTAATCATGTGATATCACATAATCTGAATAGATATTTAGTTAAATATAAAACACTAATTAATTCTAATTCTAATTATCTAATTAATTCTTAATTATCTAATCTAACTTTTAACACTCCCCCTTGTTGAATATTTTACTAAATGTGTATTCCACATAATTTAAGCATTCTACTATGCTTATTCAACAATAAGTTTTTAGTTAATATGTCAGCAGCTTGATCTTCAGTTTTAATATAATAAAGATCAACTAAATCATCTTTGACACATGATCTTATATAATGATATCTGACATCCATATGTTTCATTCTTTGTTCTTGAGCTGGATTTGAAGCCATATAGATTGCTGCTTGATTATCCATTATTAATGGAATGGATCTTATGTTATATCCTAACTCTTCAAACAAATTCTTCAACCAAGATATCTGTCTGCATGCATCTGATGCAGCCATGTATTCTGCTTCTGTTGAAGACAACGCAATAGTTTTTTGTTTTGCTGATTTCCAATATACTGGTGCTCCAGCTAATTTTACAACCATCCCAGTCGTTGATTTTCAATCAATGGGATTTGATGCCCAATCAGCATCAGCATAACAAATTAAACCATATTTATCTTTTCCATTATATTTAATGCAGTAATCCAATGTACTTCCAACATATTGGATTATATGTAATGCCTTTTTAATATGATCCTGTGAAGGATTACTTACAAATTGTGACATTAGAATTGTTGCATAAACAATATCTAATCTTGTACACATTGCAAGAAATAATAACGATCCTATCAATTGTTGATAGTATGTAATCATTTCTTGTGTTGCTTGACCCTCTATTTGTTTGTTTGGTACATAACCAGCTGGTAAAGGCGTATTTACTGGTTTTGCATTAATAAGACCAAACCTTTCAACAATCTTCTTTGCATATTTAGCTTGATCAATTGTGACTATATGATTTTGTTTATCAATCACAATGTTCATTCCTAAATATTCACTTAAATCTCCTAAATCTCTACTTTCCCATTTATCCATGAATTTCTTTTTATGATCATTAACAGTCTTTTCATTATTGCCCATAAATATTATGTCATCAACATATAATATAATAACAATGATGTCATTTTATGTTCGTTTGACATATATTCCTGTGTCGGCATATAATCTTCTAAATCCTAATTTAGTTATACTGTTATGAGCTTGAATATTCCAAGCTAATGATGCTTGTTTCAAACCATATAAAGCTCTATTTAATTTATAGACTTTATTTTTATCATTGGTTTTGAAACCATCCGGTTGTTCCATATATATCTCCTCTTCTAATTGGCCATATAGAAAAGCAGTTTTAACATCTAGTGCTTTGAGTACCCATCCCTCTAAAGCTGCTAATGCTAATAAGATTCTAACAGTTTCGAATCTTGAAACCGGGCTAAATGTGGCTCCAAAGTCTATTCCTGGTACTTGTGAAAAGCCTTGAGCAACTAATCGCGCTTTATATCTATTATCTTGTTGCTTTATAGTGTAAACCCATCTACAACCTATAGGTTTGCGATCTTTAGGTCTGTCAACTAATTCCCATACATTTCTTTTCTGTATAGATTTAATTTCTTCTTTCATAGCTTCTACCCATTTTGAATATGATTCAGGATCTTTATCTTTTATTTTTAAAAGATCTCTGTATACAACAGGTATACCCTTTTTCCTATTTTCTTGATCTACAAGTTTTGCTGCTGCTTTGGATAGTAAGAATTTATCCATTCTTTTCTGTCTTTGTTTACGTCTTTCCTTCCAGTCTTCATTACTGATAACTGAACTTGGAGAACTAGGAATTGGTGTAATCACATTATCAGAAGGTGCTGGTGTTACTGTTCTTTCCAGATCTTCTTCTGATTTATCTGGTTTATCATCAACCTTTTTATCATCAGATTTTATATCTAATTTTGGTTCAACGATAATTTCCTTTCTAGGTTTTCTACCAAAGAGTTTATTAAGACGATCTTTTTCATGCTTAGATTTATCTATAGGCATAAGATCTTCTAAAGTTAATTCAGGTTGAACAATTCGTTGTTCTTTAGCTGATTTAGTATCCAACTCTTGTAGCTTTGATATGTTAATTGGTTTCTTAAGCATATCATGCCATTCCTTTTCTTTTTGATTTTGTTGTTTAACAACTTTTTCAAAATCTTTATCTGTTTGAATTTCTGCTTGTATTTTAGCAGGATGTTTATCACCATAAACATTATTATCAATAATTCTAACTTTTGGTTTCCTAGACAATTTTCTAGTAGCAAGTTTTTGTTGTATAACTTTTCTTTCTTGCTCTCTAAAACCAAATGGGTGAGATGATTGATCTGGTATGATTTTTGGTCTATCATTATCAAGTTTTCCTCTTTTAGCTGCCTGCAGGTCTAACGTTTTTCCAATACGTTTAGAACCTGTAGTAACATTATCTCTAATGCTAACAGTAGGATCCCAAAAATCTCCAGTTTTTAATTCAAACTTAGATTTAACAAGAGGTTTATCAAAAACATCTTTTAGTTCATTTTTTAACTCTTTGAATTTATCTCCAATATCTTCTTTAAGAGATTTCTTATTTTGTCCAGAAAGATTATCAAGTTCTGCAAGTCTTTCTTTTTCATGTTTATCAAGTATTTTATATATCTTTGATAAATCAATATGTTTAGTTTTTGATGTTGAAGGAGTATTATTAGAAAGTTCTGCAACTTGTTTATTAACAATATTCCATTTTCCAAGTCTGGAATATCTTCTATTAATTTCTTCAGAATCCTTTTTAAATTGTTCAACTTGTCGTTGAATCTCTGAAGAAGTTAATCTCTTAGTATCATCTTTCTGTTTTCCTTTATCAACCTTTGTAGGAATATTATCTTTGTGTGATTTATTACTTTGTGATTTAAAATATTTATCATTTGCATCATGATAAGTATTATTAGAAGAATCACTATCATCTGATTGATTGTCTGATGTTTTTCTTTTCATGTCAGACTTATGATCATCTGTATCCGACAAATCACTATCATCAGAATCATTTGAATCATGAAATGATTGCCTTTTATCATTTTTCGTAGTGTCATGATTATAATGATTATCTATTGTGGGAATTTTATCTAGATCTAAAGTTGGGTATTTATCTTTATGGATAATTTTATCTTTAGATAACTTAGGAAATATGTTTTCATCAAATATGGCATGTGAGGCAATAACTATAGTATTTTTATCATTCATGAACTTATATGATTTACTTTCATATCCAATGAACGTCATTGGTTCAGCTCTTGGTGATAACTTATCTTTACGTCTTTCTTTGACTATATAGACATATGCCAAACATCCAAATATTTTAAAATATGACATATCAGGTTTTTTACCCATCATAGTTTCATAAGGTGTTTTCCATTTAGTTCTTCTTAATGGCGTACAATTATATATATGAACTGCAGTCTCAAATGCAAAAGACCACCAAGATTTTGGGCATCCTGATTCTAATAAAAGTGTTTGAGCTTTCTTTAGAATAGTTTCATTTAATCGTTCTGCACGACCATTTTGTTGATGAACATGTGGAGCACTTAGTTCATGTTTAATACCTTTGTCTTGAAAATAGTTATTTAACTTTTGATTTACAAATTCTCCCCCTTGATCTGAACACATACTCTTTACTTTTAAGTTCAACTGATTTTCAATAAAGACAATATAGGCTTTAATTGAATTAAAAGTATCAGTTTTAGATCGAAGTAATGCTATATAAGCAAAAGAAGAATAATCATCAAGAATTAATAAAGCCCATTTCTGTTTATGATACGACTGTATCGGCATTTCAATTAAATCAACATGTATTAATTCCAGCAACTGAGTTGCTCTACTAGATGAAACATGATATGGTTTATTATCAAGTTTACCCATTATACATGTTTTACAAATGCTCTTCATATAGGGTTTAGTAATTTTTGAACTATTTTCAGTATTTCTGAATATATGGTTTAACACATTATCACTAGGATGTGCCATCCTTCTATGCCAAATAAAGTAATCAATAGTTTTAGAACTATTATTGATTAATAAATGATGAGAAGGTCTTTTAATTATAGTAGACAGCCAATGTGCAGAATTGGCTTCAGTTGGATGTCCAATAAGTGTTATGTTTCCCTTATGTATTATAGTTTTGGTTTTACCATGATAGACATGATAATCCATACTTGTTAATTGTGGTACAGATATAATTCTGTATGGTAGCATCGGCATATAGCATACATTCCAATTCATAACATGTTTATTATGTCTGAAGCCGATTTGTCCCTCTCCTTCAATAAATGTCTGATTGTGTTTATTAGCAGTGGTAACCTTCATGGGATTAATATATTTCTTATATGATGTAAAATCACTTAAGAATGGTGTACAATGTCTGGTCGCTCCAGAGTCAATGACCCATCGATCATTCTTATTTAAGAGCATATTTGTTCACCAGGAACTTTATTCTCATAATTACTACATACAAATTTGTAACTACTGTTATTTACGTCTTGATTTGACATATTCAATATGCCATCATTAGTAATATCATCAAGCACTAGAACAGTATTAGATAAGTAATTATTTGAAGAATTCAATCCATACCCAATGTTTAGGTTAGCCATGTTGTTATCATTTCCAGTTCCATCAATATATTCTAATCCATGATTAGAATAATCACTCGCAAATGGATCTGATTCTTCTCCACTATGATATTGTTCTTCCTCCTCAGGAGAACTATCACTGGAAATTGGTGTTAAAGGTGAAGAATCAGTTTTAAATAATCGACGAATACTATCATCTTGAAAGTATTCATAATCTACTCTATCTTCAATAGGAGTATCATTGTCATCCATCTGAATTTCTCCAATTCTATCCAATAAAGAACTATTGTGATGTACATCAGGTACAAGTTCTTCTATAAATCCAGCAGATTCCTCCAATGGATACTGTTTATAATATCCAGGAGCTGTATCCACTATCATCGGATTTGCAAAATGGATTGTAGTAGATGAATCCTTCTTTTTCCCTTTTAATTCTCGTAATTCATTGATTAGAGCTTTATTCTTCAATTTCTTGTTAGCCCTATTGCTTTCATTACGTTTCTTCTTGTCATCTCTTGACATAGAAGATGCATTTCCTCTATTAGGAAATTTATTGTAACTCTGGCGAGGTACAAATGTTTTGCTTTTATTGAAACATCCTCTAAAAGAACCTTTTCCCCTGTTATTATTATTATAACTTGTATTGGAATGTTGATCTTTCCAATTTGGGTTTGTGTTTGGATTCTTTTGAATGTTTGATCCAATATTAGCAATTTGAGCATGATGACATGTCTTGCCCTTTGACATGAGTAGATTATACTCATTCTGAATGTGAGGAATAATGTTATCTATTGTAAAATCTGCAACCTTGGTATCTATCAAATTTGTAACTAGAGTACCATATGATTGACCAAGATTATGTAAGATAAAGAAAAGTACTACAAAATCAGGAATTTTGTATTTACTTTCTGTACCTAAATCAGCAACTAATTTCATTAATTTGGATATAGCTATGATAGGATCTTGTCCTGGTTTCATAGACCAGCTGAATATATTCTTATAAAGAATAAAATATCTAGCTATTCCTTTTAATCCAAATATTTTATCTAGTTCAGCTAGAGTTTCTTTGGGAGTTGCTTTAATATAGACATGAAGATTTGCAGCAAGTGACATTTGGAAAATCGCATTTGCTCTTGCAGAATATTCAGTCCAATCTTGTATTTCTTGCCAAGTTCTTTTGAATGTTAATTCATATTCAAGTTTAGTAGCTGCAGAAGCTGGATGTGTAGCAGTGTCAGTATACATCGAAGGAAGGACTGGTTCTTCTCCAATGACATATTTGGTATATCCCTTCATAGCCATATATGACATAATGTTTGTACACCATTTTTGATAATCAGAAACACCATTTGTTAAGATCGCTGCTCCCAACGCAGTTCTTTCTAAATCAACAGTGGCAAGCAGAGTCTCAGTCCGCTCCCAGCCTACTGGACAAGTTCTGGACACTAAGTCAAACGATGACAAAGGTCTTTAAGTCGACGACAAGCTCAAGAGAAGGAGAGCGAGGAGTTCGAGTCAAGGTTGAGAGTATGATTCGATTAAGTTGGAACTGGAGAATGTACAAGATATTCTAGGGTTTATATACGTTTTAAGAATAAGGAAAACTATAAAGGGAATGCGCAGTAAGCGCAGCTAACTACCTATGAAAGGAAACATGAAAGCGTTAGCAAAAGGAGATAAACGTCCACTAAACCGTATGGTAATGATGATGTAATAATAAAGCGTCCGTCATTGAAGAGGAAAAGAAACTGTAACATTACCCCCTTCGTATGCGAGAAGTCACCGACTTCTCACCATTGTGCGTCTGTGGTCCAGCCATGGTCCTTTCTGGATTCGATCCATTTGATGATGGAATCCAGATCCTTATTGGCGGCCTTGATGCGCCATTGGAGGGTCTTTGTGACCCACTCTAGTTGTTTGGCGTGCTCCCAAAGGTTGTCTCGCTCTTCATACGTGAGGCATTGTGGATTGGTGGAGAGCATTAGGTGGGTGACGGCGTCGAGGGGCATGGAGAGTTGGTTGAAGTTGACGACTATGGTGCTGAGTGCTTCAGAGACGGGGGAGAGGACAGAATGGCGAGGGTGGTGGGCGTAGGGAATGTGGGTGACGGGATCCTGGACGATGGGGGCGGCGAAGGTCATGGGTTCGAGTTCTTCTGGATGCTGGTGGAGTTCTGGGAGGTCGGCCCAGACGAAGTCATCGATAGTGGTGGTGGTGGTGATAAAGACCTCGAGGGGGAGGTCATGGGCCGTGGAGAGGAAGGGGGAGGCGGCGGCGACGGGTTCGATGTAATAATGACCACACGCAGTGATCAGGAGGGCGAGGATGAAAGCGACGAGGTAGGCGAAGGTGATGGCGAAGGCGAACATTGTATCTCGAGTAGGATGAGGAAATGGATAGCTGGTGGATCGTCTTTTATCCCAAAGCTTCAAACGTAAAGGTCTTCCATAGAACCTTCTGTTTCGTTACCATCAGATTCTGTGGAGTGAGCAAGAATGGCGTGATACAGCGCATCGTCTGATGGTGATTCAGGGGTATTTGGTCGAGTGAATTCGTCTTCTCTAATGAACGCTCCTCGAGCTGTGACTCTGCTAGTAATCTTTGGATATCGTGGTTCGAAGTTATAAGTAGGATAGTGCGGAGGTTTTGGCGGGTAAGGAGGGGGAATGCGTTCCCATATTAACGAGTCGTATGGTGGTGGAATGGTTGCATCAGGGTTGTCAATGAGGAATTCAATTTTCTGTGGGAAGAGATGGTAAAATTGCATGAAACGGTCGCACCCATGGTCTTGTAGGTCTCATCGTTGATCTAAAATCCATATATTCATTTTATGAAGGATCCATTGTTGTAGATTTCGGAATTCCTGTTCCTGTTCTTTCGTTCTTGGTGCAGTAAAGTTCGGTTGAGTAGCTTTTGATGATGACAGTGGTCGTCTTGGTGAAATGAAAAGTACGCGTCTACTGGTGATTGGGTAGCATTGTGCGTGTGGGAGTCGTACTAGGTGTTTCTTATTGTGGCGATGTGGTAATAGATGAGTCCGAGGGGGAAGGAATCGTCCTTTGAGCGCATAAAGGGTTTTCCAGAATTTCTTTGATCGGTTATAGGCCATAGATGAAGTTCTATAGGCGTCTTCTGCTCTTATATTCTGTCAGAATGTCCGCAGCATTTCCCAGGTGACGTTCAGGTTCCCAAGTATTGTCATTTGACCCATAGCCTTTCCACTTAACCAAATATTGATAGCCTGCTCCGCGTTTTCAATGTCCAAGGATAGCTTCGATCTCAAACTCCTCCTGCCCATTTACTATATCTGGGATGTGTAGGTTCTTGTTTTTGAGCCAGACCTTGTTGCCTTTCTCAAATTTAATTGACTTGTCTTTGAATCTTTGAGCGACTGTTTGCCTGGCGAGTTCATGTGCTGCTAATGCCTCTTCTCTCGCTCTTCGAAGCATCTGAAGGCGTTCTTCTGCTGCTGGAGCAGTCATCTTGAGCGCTGCTGTAGGGATGGCGATTGGATCTGTTCCATACATGAGTTGGAATGGGGATGTTCTTATTGTATCATGATAATGGTTATTGTGTGCGAATTCAGCGATAGGTAGGAGTGGTTTCCATTTGTGGGGTTCATTAGTACAAAACATCCGAAGGTAGATCTCGAGTTCTTGATTGACACGTTCAGTTTCCCCATCTGTTTGAGGATGATAGGCGGTGCTCATTCTGTGATCAATTCCTAATGCTTTTCGTATTTCTTGGGATACTTTGGCGGAGAACTGTGGTCCTCTATCAGAGATTAGGACGTCAGGGAGTCCAAAGTGCTTGAAGATTTCAGAGATGTAGAGATCGGCTGTCCCTAAAGCATCGATTGTCTTGTTGCAAGGGGTGAAAATTACCCCCTTTGTAAGGCCATGGTCCACCGTGACCAATATTGAGTCATATCCATCCGAGATGGGAAGATCGGTAATGAAATCAAGGGTTACTTGTTGAAACGGGCGTGTCGCTGTGGATGGAATAGGGATTAATGCTGGTGCATTTGGGTGAGTGTTAACTTTCATTTGTTGGCATAATGCACATCCCTCTACCCATTCCGACATGTCTATACATTCCTGGCCACCAGTAATTGCGTTTTAGAAGCACCAATGTTTTTAAGCGTCCTGGATGTCCAGAAGATAACGCTTCATGCGTGTCTTTAATTAATCTAGTCCTCAATTCAATCCGATCAGGGATATAGATCTTTCCAAGATAGTAGACAATGCCGTGGGTATATGTCCAGTCTTGTAGCTTTGATTTGATTGGTGGCGCTCTTTGTCTTTTGATGACATTGATCAGAATTCATCCAAAATCGTCATTTGCCATATACTTCTTTAATTCATCAGCTAAATCGTTATTGATGAGGCGAATGAAGCGATCATTTGGTAACATAGTGACTGTGGTCTGTTCTTTGTCATTTCCCATATGATCTGGTCGTCTAGACAGAGCATCTGCCTCAAACATCTTCGTTCCTGGTACATGTTCAATCCAGTGATCAAATTCAGACAATAGAGATGACCATCTGGCTTGTCTAGGTGTCAATCGTTGAGCCGTTCTGTAATAGGACAGGTTCTTGTGATCGCAGTGCACAATAATGGTATGAGGTGATCCATGCAGAAGGTGATGCCAAACTGCCAACCCTTTAATGATGGCAAGTAATTCTCTATCATAAATCTGGTAGTTCTGTTCCGTTGGTGTTAGGGCGTGGGAAATAAAACCACAAGGATGTAATGCGCCGGAGTCGTCCGCTTGTTTTAATACTGCTCCTATTGCCTTGTTAGAGGCGTCGGTTTGGAGGATAAACGGTTTTGCTGGGTTTGGCATTAAGAGAACTGGCATAGAAGCAAATCGTTGTTTCAGGGTGTCGAAAGCGGTTTGACGTTCAGTATTCCAGTCAAATATCTCCGTCTTCTTAGTTAAATCGGTGAGCGGTTTCGCTATAGCCGCAAAATTCCCAATGAATCGTCGATAAAAGTTCCCAAAGCCTAGAAATGATCGAACTTGTTTGACAGTTGTTGGTACTGGCCAATCGGCTATCCCTGCTAGTTTAATAGGATCCATCTGTATTTTCCCAGGCAATATGATCATCCCTAAAAACTCGACTTCTTGCACAGTGAATTTACATTTTTCCAGTTTCAGGAACAAGTCGTTCTCCTCTAATCGGTCTAGAACTCGTTTTGTTCGTTCTTCCAATTCTGTCTTGTTTTGAGAACAAATCAAGATATCATCCATGTAAATGATGAGCCATCCTTCATTAATCATATCTCTGAAATATTCGTTCATCATGGTTTGGAATGTAGATGGCGAATTGCATAGTCCAAAGAACATAACAGTTGGTTCATATAATCCTTGATTTGTGATGAAGGCAGCTTTCCATTCGTCGCCTTTTTTAATCCGGACGTTATTGTATCCCCAACGAAGATCTAATTTGGTGAAGTATTGCGCTCCAGCAAGTTTAGTAAGGAGATCGGATACTAGGGGCAGTGGGTATGCATTCTTGATTGTCCAATCGTTCAGGTACCTGTAGTCTTGACATGGTTTTAACGCTCCGCTTTCCTTCTTCGAAACAAAGAAAAATGGCGAGGCCTGAGGTGATTTCGACGGTCTAATGTATCCTTTAGCAAGTTGTTCTTCAATCCATTTGTCCAAGGACGACTGCTCCTTAATTGATAACGGGTAGATTTTGCTAACTTTGGGAGTGAAACCGTTCTTCAGTTCGATCGCATGATCCCAAGTTCTAGAGGTAGGGAATCGTTCTGAAGCCTTTTTCTCAAAGACTGATCGCCATTTCTCGTATTCCACAGGTAATTTTGTCTTTGGTTTGTCCTTTTTCAATTGATGTTCCAGTGCCTGAGATGCTGATGTTTTGACCCTAATCCAATAATCGTCTTCTCCCCATTGATTGTCCAGTGCGAGTTGCCAGATTGTCCCATCCTGTTGTTGATCATCAATGAGGTGAATCGTTTTGTCTCTCCAATCAATAGTCAGGTTGTTTTCTTCTAACCAAGGAATTCCCAGGATTAATCGCTGGTCCCCTAACTTGGTGATTAAGAACCAGTTACTGTGACACTTTCCTCCAATTGAATACTGAATCAATACTCGATGGGTGATCATTCCATTTGTGTTGATTGTTCCATCTGCGTTCCTAACTCGAATCGGTTTTCTTAGCTTTTCTTTTGGTAGTTTCGTTGTTATTTCTTCGTCAATAAAGTTCCCTTCTGCTCCGCAATCGATGAGGGCAGAGGTTTCAGCGGGTAAATCGATCGTTTCAACAGTGATTGAAAGGCGCTTGTCATTATTCGATCGTACTATTACAGAATCAAGCGCTAACTGTGAAAGTCCATTTGCTGTGGAAGTGCCAACCGCTGTGTGATGCTTCCTGATCAAAAACCCTCATTCTCGAGTTCATTAAGAAGACCTTCTCGTTCATCGGCCTTCATTCCAGCTAGGATCGCTCTGATACTCGCAACTGGGTCGTCTTGCTTTTCCTTGGGCGCATCCTCAGGGATGGATCTGATCCCTTTATTCTGAAACGATGAGGAGGACCTGAAGGAGGCGTTTGGGGTGGTGTTTCGTTTCGGGCAATTTTTTGAAACATGTCCCTGGTTTCCACATCTGAAACACTTCCCAGTTTTCATGTATTCCTCCTTTTGTTCGTCTGTCAAACGTCCAGTGGGCATAGCATTAACTGATCGAGTTGATCCGCCCCTAGTGTTGGTGTTTTGGTTAAAATTAGAGCAGTTCCCTTGTCCTGGTTTGCGTCCAAGTGCTCGCATCATTTCCCAAGCGCCATGAAGCTGTTCTGCCTTTTCATATGCTTCCTTCATTGATAGAACGTTCGCTTCAAGAATTTTGGTGGCGATACTTTCAGGGAGTCCTTTAACAAATGCCTGGAGTTGTGCGGTTGTCCCTTTCAATCCTGAAGTTCCAATCTCCATGCAGAATTTTCTGATATATTCAGGGACTGAAACGTCGCCCCCTACTCTAAGATTGGCCAAATTGTTCAGGGCCCTGAGTGCGCTGTTAACTTCGCCCCAATCTGCTAGAAAGCGCTTCTTGAATTCAGCCCAACTCGTCCAGGTAAGGGTTGTTTCTTCATCATCGTCTAGTTCCTCTTTAACTAGGACCTTCCAATTGTCAAGTTCTTGTCCTAGGCAAGCAAGAGCGAATCGAATCTGTTTCTGGCCTTTGTTCTTATAATTGTCATCATTCAAAACAAAGTAATCTTCGAGGTTTCCAATGAAAGCCTTTGCTTCAGTTCGTTTCCCTGTAAAAATGCGCATGGGCTGCGGCTTAATATCTCCTTTAGAGGCAGATGCTGTTGCGTCAGATGCCATCTTTTCTGTTTCTTCTTTCAGGTCTGTAGGTTCTCCTGTTTCGTCTTTCTTCTTCCCTGATTCTGGATCTCCAAATAGATTTGCTTTGATCTGTTTCTGTTCCTGGAATTCTATCCAAGGCTGTAGTTCTCCTTCCTTAAGTGCGTATCATTCTCGTCCTGAGATATCAGCAACGTCGAGATATTCGTTCCACCAGGAGAGTTCTGGTTCGTCTGTAGGTGGTTTGAATAGCGAAAGAAATCCTTCTTCGTGGTCTTCGTTTATCCAATCAATCCAAACGTTGTCTGGGAAGGCGTCCTCTTGTCCTTCAATGTAATCACCTTCAAAGAGGGATTCTGGTACTGGTTCGTTTTTCTTCTTAGTTCCTGAGCGGAAAAACCACCCTGTTCCTGTAGTCGATGGAAAAACTTCCCTTCGATCTAGATAATACTTTCATCTGAAACGGACAGAGCCGTTGGGGGGTCTGAGGGTCGAGGTTCTGGTATCAATGGTGTCTGGCTAGTGTAGAAACACTGAGCGGTCTGAGAGTTCCAACTTGTGTTAAGATCGATGCTCCCAACGCAGTTCGTTCTAAATCAACAGTGGCAAGCAGAGTCTCGGTTCGCTCCCAGCCTACTGGACAAGTTCTGGACACTAAGTCAAACGATGACAAAGGTCTTTAAGTCGACGACGAGCTCAAGAGAAGGAGAGCGAGGAGTTCGAGTCAAGGTTGAGAGTATGATTCGATTAAGTTGGAACTGGAGAATGTACAAGATATTCTAGGGTTTATATACGTTTTAAGAATAAGGAAAACTATAAAGGGAATGCACAGTAAGCGCAGCTAACTACCTATGAAAGGAAACATGAAAGCGTTAGCAAAAGGAGATAAACGTCCACTAAACCGTATGGTAATGATGATGTAATAATAAAGCGTCCGTCATCGAAGAGGAAAAGAAACTGTAACACCATTGAAGATAGAAACCATCTTCTCAAGTGAATCTTTATCATCTTTGCCACCACAAAGGTATGAATTAAATTTCACCATGTCATCTAGATTCCACCATTTGCAAGTTCCTCTTTGAGTAACTTCAAAGTGCAAATATCGTCGTCCTTCAGATTTATAGACAAAATTTGAATCTTGTCTCCATATTTTTGGTAATGCTACTATTTCCCATAGAGCAGGATACATTTCCCATATTCGTTTGAAGAAATGAGCTTGTTTGAATAATGCCATGTAGCATAATCCAGGTTTATTCCAAATTGGATGCTCATTGGTGTGAATAACCGTTTTAACTTCTCCAAATTCTCTATATTTGACTTGAGTAGCTCCAGAAAAATCATCGTAATCATGATCATATCTGTGTTTCTTGATCAATGGATAAATCTTTCTCTCAGATTTTTCTTCATCTGAGTTATTATTGAGGCTCTTCTTTTTAAGAAAAGTCTTCTTAAAAAATGGACGAAAGTCTTTGACTTTCTTTACTCGACGAATTTGTCGAAATGCTTTGTATGATCGTTTGGGTGGAACAATATCTTTTTCACCTGGCCATAAGCCATCATCTTCCTTAAAAGGCCAGTATGGATTATATGACCTAGGCGATGACTTATGTTCATTATCAGGCCAATTTTCAATCGTTTCTTTGAGTTGTTGATGTTCCAATTCGTCCTTTGAAGGTTTATCTTCCTCCAAGGGATAACTTTCCCAAGGACCATTCCAACCATTATCAACATCATGATCTTTCTTTTTATCATGATTTTCTTCTTCAGTATCAGTAGCTTTTTGTTTCATAGCAATCCTTTCTAGACGTTGAATAACCATTTTAATCATATCTGAGGCCCAATCAGGTGCTTGAGGCTCAGGAGTATTATTAAGAGGTTTAGTCGTCTTTGGAAAATCTTGAACAACATTTTCATTATGTATCATGAATGCTGATTGTTCTTCTCCCATAAAAGGATTTCCTGGGGGATAATACAATTCCTTAAATTTATCTTCAGGAACGTAAATAAATGTGCTACCATCTGAGGTGTGTGTGACTTCATTTTGTCGAATGTCCTCATCAAACTTTATCAATTTGAGTTTTTTAGTTTGATTAACACACTCATCGCACAACTGAAAAGAATTTATATTTGGACCATTTTTGTTATGGTCGAAAGCCATAGCCCTAGGTTCTAACCCTAGACTAGGAGAGTAGAAGAGGAGAGCGGTCTAGAGCTAAGACTGTTACTCGACTAAGGTCAAGATGGGGAGCTACAGGCTCTACCTAGCTACTTATATACCTATGGACCCAGGTAGCTGTTACATGTATCAGATCATAAGGGATCAGACAGGGGCTGACACAAGGGATGAAACTAGGGCTGATACAGGAGGTGAAACCAGGGGGTGAAACCAGGGGGTGAAACCAGGGGTTGAAACCAGGGGCTGAAACCAGATCAGCCCTTAAGGGTCTGTGAGAGAGTTCCCAGGATCGTGGGAGAGATCTAGGACAGATGGGGAACCCTAGGGTAGGGTCGCAGTTAGGGTAACAAGGTCAATCATAAAAATTTTGGTCCACAACAGTACATATATATTTATTACAAGGTTTCATACCTTGTAATAACTCCTCTCGGATCCTTGATCTGAATCTTCCTTCAATATGCCCGACAGGGGCATTAACTCCGGGGATGACCGGAGTTGTCTCGGAGACCTTTCTCCTTCGACTGGGGATAAACTTTTCCCCGGACTGGTATAATTGAGGGGATTGTGCCTCAAAGATTTTCGTACAATTGGGGTTCTCGTAACCCCAAAGAACGTACGCTGTGACAATATTATCAGCTTTTGGAAATAATAGCTGATTTTCATAAGTCACCTTTGGTTCTTCTTTTTGCATGACATCATGCAACTTTATCTGTGCCAACTGCATATCATGACGTAACTCATCGTCCATCTTCTGCAATTCCACCTGCCTAACGGCCTCCTCATAATTGACGCGACTATGATAAACCTTCTCGTTTAGCATCCAGACAGGGAGACTTTCTGCTCTGGGTCTTTCAGCTAGCGCTTCGCTAAGCACTTCTCCTCAAAGGTCCCTAAGAGACTCGTATCGTGGTCCTGGACGTCCACCAAGACCAAGCATGTGAACTGCTGGACCATCATAGTGAGGTTGGTTCACGAGGGGCGGTAACTCAGGGGCGCTCTGAGTCATCGTCAGTGGTGGCGGTGCAAGAAGATCATTATTGATGATCTCCTGATCATCAATCTCAATGCTGTCATTGTTGTCACCATCATAATCGTCGGCGTCGCTGCCGCTGTATTTGCCTTCTTCACTGCTATCCCCCTCTTCCTGTATTGGCAATTCGGAAGAAAGAGGGGGGTATACAACCTTGTTTGCCTCACTGGGCACAACGTATTCATTTACAACTATATCAATTTTTTCAGTTAATTGATTTGGATGAGTGTAAATTTTCATACATAAGCCATTTGCATTTACATATTTGACTCCCAACGTCTTTTCAGAGGAAGTACTGTTTAAGTCATACAAAGGGTGAAGGCGAACTTCCTCCTTGAGGAAGCAGTCGTAAACAAATACATGGACAGATGCATCAACTGCATTCCATATATGAGAGGCGGATCTATCATAGACCCTGGCAGGCAAGAAGAACTCCCGAGCTTCAGGAGAATTCTTGATATGATTGTAGCTGCAGGTGGTATTAATCATATATACCAATTTGGCCAGACGGTGACCAGGATAGAGATAACACATGTCATCTGCATCATATTTTTTCATAATATTCTCAATGTCCTCAACCGGCAATCCATTGACTTCTTTCATTACACGACGAAGAATACCTGCATTGATATAATCAGGTTTATTCATAGCGGAATCCAAGTAGAGCATTGGGTGGACAGATTGAGACAAGAAACCGATTTGGAAAACTTGAGACATCTATTAAAATTTGCATTAGCCTAATTCATTTTCTCGAATAAAACATGAGAAAAGATGTGCTTATCAGGCTGTGCTGTTTATGTAACAACATGTTATAGGCTGCCAACAACGCAAACAACATCTTGAAGTTTGGAATGTTGCATGCCAATAAGTGTACCTGGGGCTCCTTCAAATTCCCAGCGTACAAAATCCACCAATTACAAGTATGCTACTGTGTGACTATCGTAAAAATGACAATCTCGATCGTCCTAATCTAAGAGGGTCCATAGGGGGTGCCCTCCACTAGTCTGTGTGTACGTGGAACAATGTCCACTCAGCACGACCTTTATACAGAATATCAAGCCAAATAAAGGAAATAACCAGGGGACGAAAACCCCTATAATGGTATAAAGGCATTAAATATCAGGCAAACGGGGGTGCATCAACCCTTTCAGATGTGGCTTCCACCACACCCTTATCCGTCGACTGGGACGGCCTGTAATCCGTGCCTTTTTGCTTTCTGGTGTGGCAAAACCAGTGTCGTTAGGGTGACAAGCCCTTGTGAGAATTTTGATTTCGCTGTTCCACAACAGTGGGTGACTCCGAAGCACCACTCCAGATATTTAATCAGTGCTCCCACACTGTAGATCTCAAGGGAGATCTAAATGGGATCCCTGCTCCCATTAAGCGGATTGTTATCCCAATGATCATGGGTTAGCTATTCTGTACGGATGAGGAAAGATCAAGAGAGGTTAGTGTCACAGTCACAGTCACAGTAGAGCGATCAGCTATCAAGATCCCATCAGACCAGATAGAGGGCCATCAGCCATATCTGCTTGCCTGATCTTGATTGGGATCTAGCCAATCTAACGTCTATCTAAAAATACATTGTATCTATTAATAACCAGCATCCTTCCTGCGGCATGTAACAACTCCGCACAGGTTGCTTTTGAGGCTGTTGCTAGCGGGGCCCATAACCTATTGAAACAACAAACAGCAGCGCAGAGCACTAGCTAAGTAAGGTTTCAATGTACTTACATTTGTTAGTAACAGTGCTTATCTGCCTATTGGTTAGGTGGAAAAACTGAGGAGCTTAGCATCCAAAACGCCCTCCTTATATACATTTCAGTAACCCTAATCTAGGTACAAAATATAATAATAAAAATACTATTAAACGAGTTTCTTTTATTATTATCTATTTTTAATCATTCTATGATGTTCTATATGACATCATTTCCTTCTAAATGACTCATGCGCACAGCTATATGACTCATGCGCAGCAGTATGAGTCATTGCACAGTCATTGCACAGCAATGCACAGTCATATGAGTCATTTCTGAGTCATGTTCTAAATATAAATGATTCTTATCAACTATTCAATTCAGTTGATAATTGTCCCATCAAACTCTATAATATCTGTCAAACTCTATAATATCTCTGAACTCTATAATTTCGTACACAAGTACAAATAAGAGTTTATTATTACTAATCAGAGTCTAGATGAGCCTATAGACACGTGACTAATCACATGACTAATCATGTGATATCACATAATCTGAATAGATATTTAGTTAAATATAAAACACTAATTAATTCTAATTCTAATTATCTAATTAATTCTTAATTATCTAATCTAACTTTTAACAGTGGCGATCACCTTGTAATAGCTGAGAGGATGTAGATTGACGTCTACCTACACAGGTATATATACTATCTATCTACTAGTATCATGTCAGCGATATTAGTAGCGCTGACTGATGATTTGTATTGCGCTTGGTAATGCACAGTCATTGCTGTGCCAATAGCTGTGTGTAGCACAGCTATGCACAGTCGTGCATATGGTGCACTATTGTCTGAGTATGACTCCCATCAAACTCTATAATATCTGTCAAACTCTATAATATCTGTCAAAGATATTAATAGCGTTGAACTCTATAATTATGTACATAAGTACAAATAGATGTTTAAGGACAGATTACATAAGATCGATTGAGATCGGAGTAATCCGAAATGTTCTCACGATCTTTCCCATGCCTACGGACTTTTGGGAGTAAGATTGTTTCAACAGAGGGCAAAGCGATGGGCAAGTGAGGAAGCAGAGTGGGTGGTCAAGAAAGCAGATAAGTGCAGGGTGGAATGCGTGAGGAGTATGTTGAATTAATAATGATCTGGAGCTAAGGGGATTGAACCCACAGCTTCATGTATTACAATATCATTATTAATGAGACGCTAAATAATCCCTTATTATAATCATTGACAGAAATTATAGAGTTTGACAGAAATTATAGAGTTCATACTCAGAGTAGAGACGCCAGCAAAGCGCCACCTGGTGCTACCCATAGTGCCACCTGGCGCTACACCCAGTTGCCACCTGGCGCTACCCTCAGTAGCGCTCTGCTGGCATTACCTTAGGTAGTCTTAATGTACTCTGGCCCACATGTATATAAGGAGGGCCTTATGCCCTCGTTTCAAAAACATTGCATCGTCTCTGTCATCTGTTAGTTGAGCCCCTAGCTCCTAAACAGCCTTCAACAACTACAAACAGTATTAAGTAAGTCTCCCGCTTACTAAGCCTCGGTCTGCGCCGCCGTCATTAGATTTCGACAGGTTATGGGCCCCGCTGGGACGAATGGCCTTGTCGCTGGCATAGACATTAGTCAGCAACCTCTTGTCATAACAAAGGTAAACAAGGAAGGTCGTACATAGCGTATATGCCTGTAGTACTGTTATTTGTACCTGTTTACTGACGTTTGTTCCTGCTAATGCGCTACTCTTGGGCTATGACAGGAATAGTCTTCACTCCCTTTTTGGGTTGAGTGACCACCTTGGATGGTGTGACAATAATCACCAGTGTGACACACTCTACTAGTCCCCAGTTTTGTGATATCTGGGTTAATAATAGAAACGCTTCTTGATTGGTGGATCAATAAACCACTCGGTCTGGTAAACCGATTAAATCACTCGGGTTTAGGGCTGCCCCATGGCAGATAACGAGTTATGACATCATAGTCTAGACTTGGAAAGGTTTCGCACCCCCCTATTGGCCGTGAATAATTAAGTGCTTATATCATTATACGAGTTTTCGTCTCGTTCTTCACATCTATTTATAAAACTATTCTGTATAAGGGTCGTGCTGCTTGGACCTTGTTCCATGGTACACGCAGACCATCAATGGGCACTGATTAGCATCCCATTTAGAGTAGGAACGCTTCTTAGCGTCATAAATAGCTTAGTATCTAAATATAGCTGGTGGATATTTTTAACTGGCTGTGGGGAACTTGATGGAGCCCCCAAGTCAATAGAAGTGTGGAAACGCTTCTGACGATGAATTATAAAGCGCATTTATGACAAAGAGCAAACTGAAATGTCTATGAAGCACTTGGAATTCTACCCAGATGGAGGAAAAATCGTTCTATCCTTAGAGCGATCCCAAACCTAGTTTGGCTATTTATAGCGTTGATCGATTTGCAAGGATCGTCGCTTACCCAATCTATTTTAGACTCGCTCCAACTCAATCAATCTATTTTTACAAATGTCTTCAATCACCAACTCCGCATCTTCGACTGCCACTTCAGGCAATACCACCCCTGGAACTCTCAGTTCCAAAAATACTTCTAGCTCTGATCTTCAGGGCAAGATCGCTAGGGCTGGATTTTCCAGCACTATCTTCATCAACTCGCTCAAAAGCGCGACCGCTCGTCGCGCTACCATTCCCACTGCTCCCATTGGGGAGATTATCAAGACCAATTCTGCGGAAGCGCAGAAGGTTCGTCGTTGCCTGGAGGAACGTCGCGCTCGTATTGCAGGAGCGCAACAGCGCATGGAGGAGCGCCGCCTTGCGCTGGAAAAGGAAAAGGCGCTATTAGACCAAGAAGGTCAGGAGATTCTCGATATTCTCGAGGATGTTCGTCGATGGGAGGCTGACCGCCTTTCAAAAGTTCGAGGGGCTTATTCCGTCGAAATTGGGACTGGGAGAAAGATTCCTAATCCACCCATATCAGTGTCGTACACTGATAAAGCAAAAGCGGGCCTGTCCGCTGCCCAGGCAGGCAAAACTATTTCACCCTTTAACCCTCAACTCACCTACTGCCCCACCTCTGCAGACATCCAACGATGGGGTGGGAAACTTGGAGGAGAGGCGAAGGACTGGGAGGAGAAGGCAGTTCCGGTACCGCCCGTATCGACATCCAATTTCGCGTCGAGAACTGGTGGATCTAGAACTGAACCCTGGTATTCGGTTAAGGAGTGGGAAAAAGTTGGACGAACTAAAATAGTACCAGCTAGAAAGCGGGGGAATCGTACCCCTGCTACTTTATCTAATAAACCTCCGTCCGTCTCTGCATATCCACAGTCTGATAAGACGCCGATAGAGAAGATGAGAGAGGATATTCAGGTTATGATGAAGAACCTGAATATTGAAGCGGCTAAGGAGAAAGCTGCTAAAAAGGCTAACAAGAAGTTGCGCCAAAAACAGAAACGCCAAGAAGCCTGGAAGGCATTTGAGGATTCGAATCATCCCCCTACACACAGAAAAGACATCATTCACGATATCTTTGAATCAGACAACTCACACACAGAGTTGGATGATGATACCTTTAGCACACTTTTGCGTGCTAACGACGATTCAGAACTTGAACCAGGTGAAATCATGTATGTCAGGCTTGACACCATGATAGATCCTTTCGTACATTCCAGAAATACCCCAGTATGGGAAGTACGCGGATACTGTTATTTGGCGGCGATTAAAACAAGGGCACTTCCTTGTTATCAATGGCAGCCTTTTATTAAAATCAAAGCGTTGGCATCCTACTCCAAGTTGATTAGGAAGAATGTGGCCTTTGATCTTATGAAAACTGAGATTCGTGACAACTATCATCTCCAATTAAATTCACGATCTACTTCTGGATGGAAGGAAATTGATAGCATTGCTAGCGGTAGTAATGCTCGCCTTTCACTTGGTGGAGATGAGGATGTCGGCAAAATTCCAATTTTAACAGGATTAAATTGGAATGAGTGGTCTGTAGCCATGACCGCCTACCTTCGCTATAAAGGACTTTGGCAATATGTCAAAGGATCAAAATCATCTGCTTCTAATTTAGATGAATCAGAAAGGGCTACTTTAACAGCTCTAGATACCAAAAAGGAGGCAAGGGATGCGTTACAAAATAAGCTCGACATTTGGGAAGATTATGTCGATAGTGACGACAAAGCACTTGGGTTAATCACACTCAAACTGGCACCATCATTGCGTCATTATGTTGATTCTACTGCATTAAAAACTTGGACTGCATTAGAAAAAGCTTTTGGGCAACCAGGAGCTGCAGGAATCTTCGTCGATTTTTCAAAAGCAATTCATTGGAAAGTCAATGTCAACAAAGTCACTGAGTCAGTTAACGAATTATTGACTACTACTCAACAACTCCATGCCAATGGATTTACTTTTCCTGACAATATGGTGGCTATGTTAGTGCTGGCATCACTTCCACAAGGATGGGACGGTGTCTCGTCCAGTATTCTTCCCACCACGAAAGCAAGTGATTTAAAACTTGCTGATGTTCTTCCTAAGATAGAGGAAGAACAGCAAAGACGTAGAACGTCTTCATCATCAGGGGGGGCTGTTAACACAGCTCGCATCACTAGAGGCCCTATGAGACCTCAATGGCAAAACTCTGGTTCGGCTGGTCCTAGCAATAGGACCAATTTTCAACGTCAATCTGGAAATTTCCAAAATAACAAGGGAAAATCCAGAGATCAGAATCAACCACCTGCAGGACCATCCAGGCAGTTTAGTTCTAATCAGGAACGCAACCGCTTCAATCGCGCAAATAAGAAGAAGAAGCGTGCTTTCTTGTTGCAACAGGAACAATCTGCTGGGTCCAGTAGATCTAAAGGAAAAGCAAAGGCACCTACCTTTGCTAGTACAGCGTTGATTGATAGGCTCGGATCCCAACCCCTGATCGACAGGGTTGAACCAGCCTTATTATCCGATAATCTCAAAATGTTACAAGAGCAAGGCTTTTGTGTGGCAGATGAGATTGAATGGCCGGTTAAAACTGGAGGGAATGCAGAAAATCGCTTTATTCCAAAGAGTGATGATATGGATGTGGATAAAGATGATGCATCGGATACAGTCTCTCTAGGAGAATTTGAAGATGCAGAATCTTGGTATCAGTGCGTATATTTCACTAATTTAAAGTCTGACACTGATAATAAATCAGTGAGGACTATGCTACAGAAGACTTCAGAGAATTTGAAGCTTCTTAATTTTAAAGGTAATAATAGTAGTAATCAATGTACTGCTGTAGATAGCGATAATGTAATCGCTGAAATTACCTGCTATAATAGTGAGATTAAGGCGTGCTATTGTAATAATTGCCTTAAAAAGGCACTTAAAGGAAAGTCATGGATGATAGACTCTGGAGCGTCTGTCCATGTAACTCATGACTTAGAAGACTTTGCTGATTATCAACCGTTTGATAATCCAAAACCTATTTATACTGCTGATAAAAAATCAAAAGTTTCTTTATTAGGTGAAGGAACTGTGTTCCTTCAAATAGAAAATTCCAAAGCGCTTAGACATTTCATTAAACTTGAGAAAGTTTGCTACATGCCTGAAGCTAGTCATAGACTTATATTGTCTGGACAGTTAAAGCTTCAAGGCTGGCAGGAACAATCAGATAAACATGGGACAATTTTTTCGCTAAAATCTGGTCAACATGTTCTATGAGCATATCCTAGACATGACAATGAACCTATTCATTGGGTCTTGACTCAGATAGTCAAGCCAGATAGACAAATAATGGACCATGCTGTGTATGTTGTCAATTATGACACTTGGCATAGATGATTGGGACATCCTTCAAAGAATGTTCTTAAACATACTTTTGAACATACTAAAGGATTTGATGAGAAAATCACATTCCCATCCACAAATCCTATATGTCCTGGTTGTGCTCAAGGAAAAATGCACAATAAATCTTTCCCTATTTCTAATAAGCGTGCTTCTAAACCGCTTGAATTAATTCATGCTGATTTACTTGAACTACCAATGGAATCATATCATCGTAAAAAGTGGTGTTTAATGCTACTAGATGATTACTCTTCATTTGCTCATATGGCACTTCTTCGATCAAAATCAGAAACATTTACTGCTGTCCAAAGTTACATAGAACTTATGGAAAACCAGCATAATATTAAAGTAAAACGTTTCAGATCGGATCGAGGGGGGGAATTTAAGTCACATGAATTCGACAAATATCTTGCATCTAAAGGGATATTTAGGGAACAGAGTGCACCTCACATACATCAGCAAAATGGTCGTGCAGAACGTCTTAATGACACTATACTTGAGAAAGCAGAAAGCATGAGACTTGAGTCTTCCTGTCCAAAATCATGGTGGGAATTTGCTTTTGAAACTGCTATTCATGTATATAATCGCACTCCATTAAGAAGAACAAACTGGAAAACACCTTATGAAAATCTGACTGATAAAAAGCCAGATGTAAGCTACTTTAAAATATTTGGTTGTCTTGCATGGGTTCTTATACCCAAAGAAATGAGAAAAGATAAGCTAGCGCCAAGATCTGAACCAATGACCTTCATAGGTTATGAACAAGGATCTAAAGCTTATAAATTTATGAGAAAAGACAACACAATATTTATAGGTGTTCAATCACTGTTTGATGAATCAGTGTTTCCACGAAAAAGCGAAAATTACAACAAAGATAGAATATTTGAACGTCCACCAGGTATTGATCAATGGGATCAATATGGACAAGAATCTGACTCCGATTCCCAAAGTGATTATCTCGATGATAGTGATAATGATGATCCCACATCAAAAAGGAAATCATATAGAAATCATGATTCTACACATGACGATCAGCAGACATCGTCTCATGATAAAGATGATATGGATAAAGAGCTTGATAAAGAGGTTGAAGAACAGGAACCACCAGTGGAACCTTCTGTTGATCCTGATGTTCGAGGACCAAGTGAAAACAGGTCTGTTGAGAACCCTAGTGAACGGCCTAGGACACAACATCAGATTGAACCTCCTAGCATTAAGAAAACACGAAAAGAGAAAAAGGATTCCAAACGTGCTGAACAAAGAATACCACGTAAAGAGCCTATTCAATTTCCTCTTCGCAGGGGAATAAGAGATAGAAAACCAGTCTATAGAGAGGGAAATATATATGGTCAAAAGACTCCTCTTGAAATTGAAAAAGACTTGGGTAATGACTCTGATCCTTTTGGCTCAGATCAGGATGATAACAATAATAATCCTGATAAAACTATTTATGAAGATGCACCAGAAGGGCCAAATCCTGGTTCTAGTCAGGATATTCAGGATACTCTTGATAGTTTAAGACTGCTCAAGAAATTACAAAAAGAAGGAGGCACAAAATTTGTGAACTTCTTATTATCAAAAGCAGTTGAAGTAAAATCAGAAGTACCTGTGCACTTCAGAGACGTGTTGAAAATTAGAAATCTCAATCCAAAAGCTTTCCAAGAATGGGTTACAGCTATGGAAGAAGAGATACAAGCTCTATGTGATCGAGATGTCTGGGAGTTAGTGGAATGTCCCAAAAATCGTAAACCTGTTAAGTGTAGATGGGTTTACAATATTAAAAGTGATGGTCGAAAACGTGCTCGATTAGTTGCTAAAGGTTTTTCACAAATACCTGGTATTGATTACGATGACACATTTTCTCCTGTCGCACGCTTTGAGACAGTGAGATTACTTTTGGCTTCTGCAGCACTCGAAGATTGGGATATCGAGGCGCTGGATGTTAAAACAGCATTCTTATATGGAAATCTCGATGAAGAGATTTACATGGAACAGCCAGAAGGTTTTGTCACTAAAGGACAAGAAGGGAAAGTCTATCGCCTTGAAAAGGCCTTGTATGGTCTTAAACAAGCATCTTATGCTTGGAATAAACAAGCTGATAAAAGCTTGAAATCCTTAGGATTCCATCGATGTCTTTCAGACACAGGAGTTTATATCTTAAGGAAAAATTCATCAATTTTAGTAGTTATCTTATATGTAGATGACGTTTTATGGATGGGCAATAACTCTGAACTGCTACAAACTCTTAAAAGCAAGTTCATGAAAATATGGGAATGCAGAGATTTAGGAAAAGTCTCTGAATATCTTGGAATGAAAATTGTCCGAGATAGACAAAATCGATTATTAACTATCGATCAAATAGACTATGCTATGAAAGTTGTTAAACGTTTTGGTCAAGAAAATGCCAAACCTGCTAAAACACCTTTACCAGCAGGCTATGTTCCTAAACCAAATAATGGAACAGCAACTTCTCAGCAGAGGAGCCATTATCAATCCATAATTGGATCTTTATTATATCTGACACTTGGAACTCGTCCAGATATTGCTTATGCAGTAATCATGATGTCACAATTCATGGTTAATCCTTCTGAAGAACACATTCAGAAAGCATTATATATTGTCAAATATGTTGCCACTAATCCTAATGGCAAAATAATATATAATGGTAAACAAAAAGAAGGATTTGTTGCATATTGTGATGCAGACTGGGCAGGTGACCAGATTAATCGAAAATCAGTCACTGGTTACATTGTAAAGTTAGCTGGAGGACCAGTTAGCTGGGTTTCAAGAAAACAGAAAACTGTTGCTTTGTCTTCAACAGAAGCAGAGTATATGAGTTTGTCAGATACATCTAGACAGTTAGTCTGGATAGAATCCTTATTTTATGAAATAGGGATGTATTTAAGAAACATCCAATTAGGTGTTGATAATCAAGGAGCTATATTTTTAGCATCCAATCCTGCTCAAGAGCATAGATCTAAACATATTGATATCCGCTACCACTATGTGAGAAACTGCGTAGAGGAAGGAAAAGTGGAATTAATATATATTCCCACAGATGAGCAACTTGCTGATATCTTAACTAAAAACTTGTCTTTTGATAAGTTTGCACAGTTAAGATCTAAAATTGGATTAGTGATTTATTAGCGAGGGGGAGTGTTGAATTAATAATGATCTGGAGCTAAGGGGATTGAACCCACAGCTTCATGTATTACAATATCATTATTAATGAGACGCTAAATAATCCCTTATTATAATCATTGACAGAAATTATAGAGTTTGACAGAAATTATAGAGTTCATACTCAGAGTAGAGACGCCAGCAAAGCGCCACCTGGCGCTACCCTCAGTAGCGCTCTGCTGGCATTACCTTAGGTAGTCTTAATGTACTCTGGCCCACATGTATATAAGGAGGGCCTTATGCCCTCGTTTCAAAAACATTGCATCGTCTCTGTCATCTGTTAGTTGAGCCCCTAGCTCCTAAACAGCCTTCAACAACTACAAACAGTATTAAGTAAGTCTCCCGCTTACTAAGCCTCGGTCTGCGCCGCCATCATTAGATTTCGACAGAGTACACTCATCAAGATTTGCTGGTGCTACTGTTATTTTTATGTGCATTGTAGTTCATATGTGCTTGGGAATGGATGTTTTTGAGTAACTCAATGCTACTAAGTGCTCAGGAGTAATGTTACTGATGTGGGTAGTACTCCAAAGCAATATTGTTAAGGTGAGAAGTGTCCTGGAGCTTTCAGGAGTGTCTCTGTGATCCTCCTGATCCCTCCAGAGCATTACAACCAACTTCAGAAAAAAGCGGCACACTCCCATCAAAAACAGGATTTGCTGATGAATAAAGACTACCGTTATTTTGAGTTAAATAATGTTAATTTACCTAAATTCACAATTTGAGCTTTTCGTGATGCAACCACGTTGCATTCGTAGCAGAGCATCTACAGCCCAAAGGTCTTGCGTGGCATGACCCCAGAATTTTTTGTTCATGCTGCGAAGCAAAAATTAATATATGTACTACAGTAACGTGTCCCGATTGCTTACGTGGCGTCTCGTAGCATGTCATCCAGTGGGAAAACTGGATTTGCAGACCACCCAAGAGATCTTCTCCATTTGAATTCTTGTGGATTGGTGCTGGGGTGAAGCAATATTCAGATTATTCACAACCACGTCAAAATCACCTACATGGCATATGTCTCTATTGCTGTCCATTCTTCTTGGTTACTATGATGAGTGAAATTCAGCTTGTTCATATTTACGTCATACAACTTCTTACAAGCGATTGATTTCCTTGTGTTTTTCACGGGAAAGACTTGCCACAATAGCAGACCTCATTGCAATGGGAGGTAGAGAGACCCAATCTGGGACATGATTCCTGACAGCGATGAAAGCAGCATCTGTACATCCATCTCTGTTGGAATAGAGAAAGCGTTTTTGGCGATCAAAAGTGATGCTATCCCTCGACCACTTATCAAGTTCCCTGGTGAACTTTTCCTCCCAACGAGACTCTTTTCTGAAAATTGCGACAATGATATCGGTTTTGTCGGGCAACTTTGCAGAAAAAACTTCAAAGCCACCTCTGTTTACTAAACGTTCGCCCCAAGTGATGCCACACTGGTAGAGAAGAAGCGGCAAGACAACGTTCCGTTAGTTAAAGTCAGATTAAGTACAGAGGAAAAATAGCCTACAAGCCACGAGTCTTGTAGGCTCGCAGCCATCGAGGAATGCACTCTTGGTAACGCATTGGTGATGGATGTGAAGAAAAGTATAAAAGCGGCGACGATTGAGTTGAACCGCATTCCAGGTGATGAGAGGACCAGCCTACTGATCAATATCGATCAATGCCCATGTTGCACGTCGGTTTTGTATTGAATTTAATCGGCTTCAGGCACGAGGGAGTTAAATTGTTGTAGAGTTGTCATAACATTACGTTCCTGCTCCCTGTTGCAGAGCATTGTTGGGTAGATACGACGATGAGAGACGACTGTGTTCCAAGCATATTTCTTTGATGCCATTCATAACCAGTAACTAGCTTGCAAATACAGTGCTAAGTATATGCATATGGTTTGTTTTTCTTTCAATGGGCGCTTGGCGACAAGGACAAGAATGCGTACGGGTACACAAGCGATCAGATTAGGGTGGCCGAGATTGCGATGGTTCATAGGTTACACACCGCCTGTTTGATGGTTATGGCTGTATTAGCGACGATGCATGATGGGCGGTTTCCACTGCCAGTTAGTTACTAAGATACAATCAAGAGAGATATGTAAGAAACCACGTCGAATGGAGGTATCTGAAGTTGTAGCAGCGTGTGCTTCAAGTTGGCTGTCACACTCGTTTAGCGAGTCTTCGCGTTGGAATCCGTTGGTCAAACTCGTTTATCGACCTCGGATCAATTGATGAGGCCTCGGTTTCAACGTGCCTTTCCTGAAAACGAGCGTCAGTTATTGAGGCCTGAGGAAGAGCGCGCGAAGCCCACATACAAGTACAAATACCGTACCGCTTTTGGTGAAAATCATGTATCGATATCAGTCTATTGCAGCTGCCGTCAGATGAACTACTTGAGCCCATGTCATCGATTAAGGCATGGCAGGTATTCACACCAACACACCCATTGAATCCGCCAGGTTTCACAGTCCCACTCAGACCGCCATCCAAGAACGTACTGGGACGCGACCCAAGAATGCCAACGCACGTTGATTATCAGCTTTTCAGAAAACCTCGCGGTCGCGGAACGGTATCAAGATTTAAAGACGCTCACCAGTTGACCTGCCTCGTTGCGCTCCAAGACGAAAACAACAAGGCCTTCCTCTTCCAAATCAACACTGTACGATGACCTTTCTAAGAATCTAAATGTACCTCTCACTCAGGCTGATAGCTACACTGCTTGCCAGTAACTCGTTTACACCGTTCGATGCAATGTCTGGCGCTCCACATTAGCAAAACGTTAGCGGAAGGAGAGATCTCGGACAGACTTTTGGAAGAGCTTGTCTTGGAGAGTTAGAGGAAACAGGCCGGGAGAGGGCGGGGCAGTCTGTTTTTCTTTTTCTCTGTTTATTTATTCAACTGGCTGATATATTATTTTTCACGCCGTCGCCTGCCTCATTGGCCCACTAAAACAAGGTGCGCCTCCCGCGGAGGGTGAAGAAACTCAAAATTTTCATCTCATTGTCGCCCCACTTTGACAGACGAAAGAGACCTTTGGGAGATCTCAGGTCAGTCGTCGTCTTGCTGTAAATATCATAAGCACTCAAGCTGTTAGCTTCAGTTCAATACGCTTTGAGTTAGAAAGAAAGCCGGAGGTATGAAATGCCAAGCGGACGTGATGGTGGGAGAAAATTTGAGTGTTTCCTCATACTAGAATGATAGAGGTTACTGGTAGCGCGCAATATCGCTTTGCTCAGCCTATCAAGAACCGTCGACCTCGAGGTGTCGATCGCGTTCCTGTCAAAACAAGTGTACTAAAAAGGCGTCAGTCAGCCACTTTCTTCCCAACCGTCCCTTCTCGGTCCTCTTCCTTTAGCTGACACCAACCTGGTCCCATCTAGCATCCCTTGCAAGCAGCAACTTGCCGTGACTGGTGAAGAGATGGTGACCGCAACAGATAAAGGCCTTGCAATTCACATTACACTATTACGTATTTTACCCAAGGTGATGTTCAACACCCGTTTATCGTCTTCTTTGGTAATTATCAAGTCCTTCGACTCCCTACCACGCAGTAGCTCTTCGGTGAGTCTCCACGTTGGATAGAAGACACTTCCAGCTTTACCACCCCAATCGAAGTCGAGCAATATCATGGATTCTCCTTCGCATATGATATTGGGTGCCCGCAAGTCGCCATGGACGAGATTTTCGCCATGAAAGCCGTCCACAAGACGCTCTAACTCAGCCATCCAACGCGGTTTGTACTCAGGGGGAAGGCACGGGTCAGTGATTGGAATCCCGAACCTGATATCTTGCATCGCCACGCCATACCACCCACCAGGAAGTTGCTCGAAAGCAAGGATCCGTGGTGCGTGACCTAAGTTTGCACAATATTCGTGCAACTCAATTGAGTAGCGTTGAGAAAATTTGACGACGATACGCTTATTGTTGTCCAGAGCTGTTGCAGAGTACAAAAAGCGGTATGGTAGTCTGCCAGGAAAGACGAGTCGAATCGCAAAATGGAAATAGTCGTCAGATGATCCTCTGGTGACCGGGTTTGAACTCTGGTGCGTAGCCTGGCCAGGTTGGTATTTGCGTAATCTGGATACTGCGGGAAAAACACGCGCATTGACTGGGATCACAGCAGGGGGGTTTTCCACCATTTTCTTAGCTTCGTCAATGATATGGGCTTGGAGTACGGACGCTGCTGCAAAGGCAGAATAGAGCAAGCGACGGTCACGGCCTTCGGAGGCGTATTGGATGCATGAAAGGCCTTGTGTCAGAGAAAGAAGCCGAAAGCGATGGTCAAGCACAACCACGGCATAGAACCTGATATCACTCCCTAGAAATATCCCGTGTTGAATAAACATGAAATGCAGAAAGTTGAAAAATGTGACCTACCCACAATCGTCAGACCAATGCAAGGTACCCTCCATCGTTGGTAGAGTTGTAAAAGTGTTTCATTGCCCAATCCCTTTCCAAACAGCCACGCAAATGAGCATACCATCGCTATCTCAGGATGTGTATCCACCCCCATGGTCCTGTTTTTGACCTTTACCATCATCGTCGCTGCACCATGAGGTGCAATATTATGGGCATCTATTTGAGGGGAATAAATGGCAGCATGAAGTGGAGGAATTTGGGTGCCTCTACGTGCTGAGAAAATGCGGTTAAGGTCGGGTAGGGCTAAATGCATCTGCTCATCTTGGTGGTCAATTCGTTCAGCCATCTTGATTGCTAGACTATCCACTGCGTTCTGCAACTTTTGAATGTCAACATCGCCGAGCCCAGGGACATTGTCACGACCTTTCATGATATCTAAGAAGTGGCCAAAACCTTCGTAAAGAAGAGAAGGGGGTGGAATGTCGATATCTACTTCTGGACGATCGTCCAAGATCTTCTCTGAAGGATCACGCTGAAAACGCTCATATGTTTGTGTCTTCGCTGTCTCTGATGGCGAATGTTCGAAAATTTTAGCACGTTCGAGACGATGAAAAACCTTGTCTGAGTAGAAAGCCAAGGCAAAGAAATGAGAATCATCGGGCACCAGAGGAAAGATGGTAAGGCCAGTCGCAAATGCGTCCTCACCTGTCGCATCTGGAAGCTTCACGAGAATATGGAGTCTTCCAGCTTCAGGCTGTTTCGACCAATACTCTGAGACAGGCTTCCACGCCAGCAATTCTTCACCATCGGTTTCACCGAGTTCACTAAGAGAATCCATACTTGAAGCATTGAGATATATATCGACCTGCGGGAAAGTCAGCGTTTATCTCCTTGCAATAGGGGTAGTTCGACCTTGTGGAGGTTTACAAGGACCGCATCCGTCATTAACTGCAATTCCGCTACCCCTAAAATAACTTTCTTCAGCTCGCCAACAGCCTTTGAGCTTTCAATGCTAACAGAGAATGGCGAAATGCCTAGTCCAACCACGTAAACGAAAAGGTACATTCGGAAGGAGCGGAAATATTACATAAGCAAACGCCGGTAACCGGTAACCGCCAAGATTTGCTTAGGTCAGGTGCAACGATCGCAATCCACTCTTCGCAACACCGCGAGTATACCTACGAATATATCAAATAGCATAAACTTCGCGTACGTTGGAGCCGTTTGCAAATCTGAAGGAATGCCTTGATCGCTTGACCAGGGCATTGGGAGGAGCTCACCTACAAGCTTTATTGAAGAAATCACGCAGGTCTTTGTTCTGCTCAACCAAGGGGCTTTGATCGTAGGCTGCAGCTTTGACAGTGTCATAAGTATATGGCGATTGCTCTCGATAACAGGTTGGCTGAGAGTGCTTCTGGACATCCGAGTCGGCGAGAACGTGGGATCGCACGCAAGCTCCAACTCTCATAGTATGACACCCGAGAATATGACACTTGGTTAAGTAGAGCAATTATTGACGCCAAGTATAACTTCGTTCCCGCCTTGCGATGTCAAAAACAAGAACTCAGCTCCTCCATGGGTTTGGGATTCAATTCCACCTCTTCCGACTCCCTCCCATCCGCCGCCAACTATTTCCATGCCCAGCCTGTCTCAAACACTGTCTTGAACCACTCGTAGACAAATCGCTTCTGGCAAGACTAAGAATCGCCCATTTCAGAGTCGTAATCATCGGGCAACATCCGATTGCTGTGTGCTCGAATTTGAGGATGCGCAGCAAAATATGCACTTTTTTTCCTCTCAACAGCACCCCTCCCTGGATACCAACCAAGGGTGTGATATTGTACTGGAGTTGCAACCTCATCGGGGTCAACTGGGATGTTCAGGTTAATGTACAATTGCCGTTGATTGGAATGCAACACACCAAAGAAAAAGTGGCGGGTCTTAATGGCCTTCTCAATGTCCTCTTGAAGTTCCTCAGATGTAGAATTAAGATCGCTGGTGCCTGAATCGACAACACAATCAGACCTTTTAGCATATGCGTCAGAGAGTCCAGAATTACCTTCGAAGTTAGTCTCCACACGCTTCGACCCTGAAGCACCAGGTCTATAGGTAGCACTGTGATCGTCATCTTGGTTATCGTCATCTGGGCGTGTCCGTTTCCTGGGGCTTCGTCTGCCCTGATTTCCACGTCGATTACCTCTTCCACGAGGTTCGACCTTCTTACCACGGTCGCTAGGTTCCCCGCTCCCACCGTCTTCGTCATCTTGAATTCGAAATTGACTTGGATTCAGTGATCTCACAATCATCATCAGCGCCCATGCAAACCGAGCATAGATAAATGCATGCGATAAGGTGTCGTGGTGATCAAACACGACATTGTGGTATTGTGCAATAGCCTCAATACCATAACGAAGGAAATGAATATGTAGCTGGCCGAATTTTGGGACAATGACAAAATGTCCTCGATCAAATTGTTCGTTGTGCATGTCCCCCCGAAGAGCGAAGAGATTCTGGGAGGACTGGTGACAGGGATGATGAGGATTCTGAAGGTAAACATCCATTCGGTTCTTCTGCATCTACCAAGATGATGGCTATTTGCAAATTTAGACCGAGCGAGGCTCTCACTCACCCACACCTCATGGGTCCTGGGTACCACATAGGCGGTATTAAGAGAATCGCGCCATCCAGTTACAAGACACGCCGTATCTCGGGCCTTGATATTTTGACTCATTACTGTCCAACTGGGATCCCAGTTTCCGGGTACGTTGAGTTGAACATCCCAGGATGGAGGGATTGCGTTATGGGGAAATTTCCAGCTCGCGAAGTCAATGCACAACGGATACAACGGGTTTGATGGCTCAGTGTTCAGATGGAAATAATATTGTGCAGCGGGGATAATAGAATCCGTGGAATCTGCAATGCCTGGATTGTTGCGATCGCGGTAGGTGGAGAGAAACCCCGGCTCGTTGCAAGCAATAATTTGGCATGCCGTAAGTAAGGTTTCGTGGTGTATCCCAAAGTTGAGCTCCAGAGATGACGAGAAGTCACAGGCAGGAAGGAAGAGGAAAGCGATGTTGTTGGCGGGATGAAGAACTTTGACATGGAGCGGCGGAGAGGGAGGACCGTTTGGAGCGAGGTTGACTATTGGTCGGTGGCGTGTTGACTCGGACATGAATGAACGACTTCGGGGTTATGTCACGATATGTCACATTAGATAAAGTGAGACCATAATCGTGCAACGTCGGTTTCACATGATGGTTTCCGGAAAGACAAAGAGTGGGGCTTGGTGTATATGTCAGCCACACCGTGCACTAGTTAAAAGGAGGCGTAATTGTCAGTCACTTTCTCCATCTGAACCCTCACCGTCAACTGCTGATATCTGGGATACGATGAACACCATCACCATTCCCCGGCACCGTCCACTCCCCGCCCCTGCACCTCCCGTGACAAGTATATGGAAGGCCTGCACAAGGTGATATAAACCGACCCTCCAGTTCATGACCAAAGCGGCACAAATCGGAAAACCACGTTCGTTAGTTCTTTTTTGTCGCTGCTAAGAGCTTCGAGTGTAGGTTCTGCCCAGCTGCCTCGTTCGCCATGCGAGGTGAAGTGTTTCTTTTCTGGAGAAGGCCACACGCTGGCCTTCTCTTTCCTTGTCGCGGGTCTCGGGCTCAAGACCTTGACCAAAAAGCACGTTAAACAAACCACCTCCTACTTTCAAAAAGCATCGTATGCTACCTGAAGGATGGGCCCGTTGATGAGGACGGTGGTGGTGGTGGTGGGGGCGATGTCAACGGATACTCTTCACGGGCTTGAGACAGCAACTTTTCTAATCCTTTCTGTTTCACAGCGCCCTGCGACAGCAGCTTCATGCGTAAACTGACTGGTCTGAAAACCATAATGCACAATCGATGACTCGCACCTGTAAGCACTGCTTGTATTGCGCCCAGATTTGCCCGCACTTTGAATCAAATTCGTCAGCCTTGGCTTTTATAGAATACGCAGTGCGGTCCTCTGCGGATTCATCTGCTGCTACAGCGCGCTCCAAGTAGCCCTCGAACCATGAATTGAAGCATGAGTCGTACTTGTGCTTGAGAGGGGTGCATGCCGAGGAGAGGCTTTCCGCCATGATGTTATGGTCAAACAGGGCCAAATAGCATCACCATTCAAACGCTATTGTTTTATACCCAAGAACAACAAACCCCTCTTCGTCAACTCAACCACCTCTTCCAACTCCCTCCCATCCGCCGCCGACCATTTCCCACCTCCAGGTCCAGCCGCCATCTCCTCCTGCGACTTTCCCTGCCTGATCCCCGTCTCAAACGCCGTCTTGCGCACGTTCAAGACCGCCATCCGGCGCGGATCCGAATGGCCGCTCAGAATCACAAACGCAGTCCGTGGAGGAAGCGCGGCATGCAGCGTCACGAGATGTTCGTCCAGCGCGCAGAGCGTCTGTACCAGTTTCTCGCGCGTCGGTGGATGCGCTGGCTCGGGGATCGGCACGTCCGGCGACGGTTTCGGTGTCGTCCCTGATTCCAACCCAACATGCGTATTTGAGAGAAATGCGAGCGAATCCATGTGAATCACTCACAGCCAAGAACGTCCGCCAAGGACATGAACCTCCCAAACGCAAACTGGTGACTCGGCAACACGTCCAACAGGCCCTTCAACACATCTGCATCGCTCGTACACCCAATCGCCGTCGTAGCCTTGGACCCGTGCATCATTTGTGGGTTCCCATAATCCACCACCGCCGAACGAACACCGCTTCCGGACGTCCCCATCCGTCTCGCCGACCTCCCCATCCGCTCGAAAATCGACTCCTGATCAACCTTGAACTCTCCAAACCCAGGGCCCATCTCGAGCTTTTTTTTTACGAGCTCGATGCACGCCCGCGCGTCTTCTTCAGAATCGTGGCCCCCCTCGCCCCGGTTCTGGATCTCACGCCCGCACCACTTGCGCGTGAGCCATGCCAGGCCGGGTTTGAGCGGCCGCCCACGTGGATGGTGGTACAGCAGCGCTGTATCGATGCAGAAGGGATGGCTGATCTTGAGCGCTTTGAGGTCCGATTCGAGCGAGTGGCCAAGCAGGATAGGAGGTGAATGGGATGACGACGAGGGCTTGGACGCCGCCGCCGCTGTCGTCGTCGTCGTCGTCGTCGTCTGGCCACCAGTTGGGAATGCTGGTGGTTCAAAAGTGGTTGATGATGAGGAAGAGGGTATGGAGAAGGGGTTGGGAGCAGGGGGAGACAAAAGTTTCATAACATACGCCTGTACCTCTTCAAACGTCGTCGTCACCGGCGCCAGCGCTTCCGCCGTTATGCCGGACCATCTGCATACGACATCAACTCGGCAGAAAACATGATGAATCCAAGTCACGTACCGCGTCAGATAGTCCGTCACGGGTTTCGAGGGCTTCACTAACTGATCGTACACCACCTTTTCGGTATAATAATCGATAACACACACGCGTGTGAGCTCTTTTCCATCTTCAGTCAAACACTAGGAGCCGTCAGCACCCAAATTCAGCGTCATGCAATGGCAAGCGCACCATCTCACAATCAATGGCGTATATCCTGCGCCTGAGTGTCCCCTCTCCTCCACTAGGGGCTGGTGCCGATGTATGTCTCCATTCTGGCGTATACTGAAACGCGTCTGACATATACGGCGGCAGGGGATAGTCATTCTCCGCCATCTGTTCGGCCTGCAGGACGTACTGCCATGGATCTTTATTCATCGACGCCTCTGCTAAAACGCGAGCGTGAGAAGGCCAGCATTCGAAGAGGGCGAGAGGGAGAGGGAGTACGCACATGCCAACCGCTTCACTTCACGCCGGCGTCGTTCTTCGCCGCTCACGGGGCACTGGAAAAATGCGCTGAGGACGCTATGCATCCGCGTTTGGTCTCCCGGTGCACGTGTCGGACACGCGTGACTAAACGTCGACGCGAAGAAGGGGATTCTCGTCCCTAGGGGGCTCTCTCCGTTTCTTTCTCCGTCTTCTGTCCCCGATGGCGAACCGGATACGGCGTGGGGCAAGAGCGGGATGGGGCGCGGAAGATTGGGATTCGCCGTCGCCGATGCAGGGACGGGAGATAGACTTAGCAGGTCGGACGTAATACCCGGTACGAGCAATACGACGACTTTTTCGATCATTTGCGAGTTCTGTCGGACACCGCAGTCAGTATAAAAGCATGCAAGATTGGTCTCGCAGCTCACTTCAATTCGTAACCACGTAGGTAAGGGCGCGTCTGCCACAAGATGCAATACCAATTCGCGCACATCCTTGTAAAATCAGTACACAATAATAAGAGAGAGAGAGAGAGAGAGAGAGAGACAGAAAGCGGGAGGACTGACGTCGATGCCCACCGCGTGGTTTCGTCTTATAATCTCCCCGTTCGCATACATGAACCGTGGATGCTGCCTCGTCCGGATGAAGCGCAGGTGATGATCACGGGTATGAGTGTAGTAGTCGTAGTCGTATCCAGTTCGAGGTTGAGGTTGATAGTGCGCGCGCGAGAGGGGTTGGAAATGTGTGTGGTGGGGTGAGGACGAGTAAGTGGGTGAGGGTAGATGCGGGAGCGGGGGATTGTCAAGTCGGACGTTGGTGAAGTTGGCGTAAGAGAGTAACACAGTGGTTGTGGGTGGTTGATTCGCAGCCGAGGGATAAGATTCAGTGAGCACGCGCATGAATGAAAAAAAAAGAAAAGAACAAAGAGAGAAAAAAACCAGGGCGTGGGGACGAGACCGCACAGCCGTCCCAACAAGATGATTGAGAGAGAGAATGCACACACCACATCCGCTTTTTGCTCCATCTTTCGAACCTTTTTCTGCTTCCGCCGCTCGACCTTGGTCCATTGCCCTTTCCTCTCCCCCTCTTCACCTTTTCCTTCGTCTTCGCCCTCCGCGGTGACGCCTGAACGTGAACCTTCGTCCCCATCCCGCGGCACAATCTTGACCCGTTTGTTCCCAGGAGGCCCAGAGGGTGATTGCGGAACTAGATGTGCTCGTTTCATGTCGTGAGGAGATAACAGGCAGACATCATCCCATTGATCTCATCCATATTTACCTTTGTTTGGCTAAACTAACTACAACTACTTGAATCTTTTCTCATGTTCATTTTCTAAATCCGAATCCAACTGTTTCATCACTTGTTCCATGTCCCACGCAGCTCCAGCCTGGGCCTGAGCACTAGTAGTAGCATTGAATTCCACCTTGCTTTGCGTCTTGGCAGGCGCGCGTTCGTCATCACACTGGGGAAGTCGGTATATGCGGGCGGACAGGCTCGGCAAATGGGTAGATACCGTTTCGCGAGCGAGGTTTGCGAATTCGTGCATCTATAAAATTTTGAATAAGTAGAAAGAAGAGGTCGAGGGTGGGGGAGAGGAACGCACGTCTTGGATGCCCAGGGTGGATTTAGCTCCCCATGCTATGCCGAAGCCTGATACTGCCACGATGCATGTTGCGATTCCGAGAGCTTTGGTAGCAAAGAGAGCGGTGGAGGCGTCTGATTGGGATATGGCAGAGAAGAGGCCGGGGAGTGAAGATGACGAGGACGAAGATTTGGACGAGGATGCAGCAGGGGTTGTATACGTAGTGCTAGGGGCGGTTATGGGGGTGCTTCGGCCTCTGGCAAAGTTGAGTGCTGAGACGGCTGTCGTGGGAAGCGGGTGAGCGGGTGGTGGTGGTCGTCGCCGAAGGATCCACAGAAGGGGAACGGCCAGCACGACGGTCGTGCCTGCGACCTGCGTACTAGAGGCTCAACGAACGTCGTGCGAAAAAGTCGACGAACCATTGCAAGAGGAAGCCACTTTCGTCGGACGGCAGCGGTGGTCGACTCAGCGCTGGCACTGGCCGCAGATGACATGACAAGAAACAAAAATTATATTCAAACTGATATCGATTCTCTCTCCCCACAAAATCTCTCAACTTCCTTCCCAAGTGACGCGGTTTGCCTCTCCACCAACTCCTTCAATTCTGCTATCAACTCATCCTTCCAACCCATTCCCTCCAAACGATCTATTACCTGACTTTCCAATGCCAGAACGGCAGAAAGCTGGTTAGGCAACCATCTAACTATGGGACTTCCTCCCGTTGCCGTCTCGTGTTTGGTTCTCCGAATGATATACTCCCTTGTGAAGGTCCAATGGCGGTACCTAAACTCTCTCACTCCATCCAAAATCTGAAGGAACAAGAGCGCACTATGCTCGTCCTGCATCGCGTATTCTCTCGTGTTCAACTCTCGACTTCGACGCTCTACCCACGCCAGCAATTCTCGGTGGTTACCAGGTCGATACTGACGGAAATCTTCAAGTATCCGTGTCAAAGGCGTGTCTGGCATCGGGATCTGAAGGAGATTGTCCATTAACGGTATCATGGAGTCGTTCGCCCCAGACTCCCCACGAAATTGAGAGGAACGTCAGAGACTCCATTATACGTCACCCCATTAGGGAACATGCTTTGCGAAGTGATCCCGAAAATGAAAGTTCGGAATCGAGTATATGAGGTGGGGTTTGACTTGACCCACATCGCTTTTTGTGAAAATCTGTCAGTGTACATCTGAGGAAATCCGGAAGCGATTCAAACGCACTATCCATGGCTTTATTAATCTTCCTAAGGGCATCAAGAGTCTCTGCGAGACCATCGTTGTACATCACCCGATTATCTGACTCGATGCCCTTGAGAACCTTTAATGTCCCCCTGATCAATCCGCCAGAATGACGGACCATCTCCACGTGGACCAGAACAAAACCTGCCTCGCTGCTGTTTCGATCAAGTCCGTGCTCAAACGCTCTGATCAAGGCCAAGTTGTCATACTCCAACCCCTTTGATGCATCTAAAAGTCTGTAATTAGCCAGCGCGTAAGAGCCGGCGTATCTTTGCGATAGAAGTTAGCGTCATACAAATTATTGAAGGGAACATGCGTACTCCATAAATGGCTTGAATCCTGTTAGCTGCGCCACTCTTGCAATGGGTCGCGCCACCTGTGCGGGGAGCACATTCCGCCCGAGTCCGTAGCTGTCTCCGGTCCTCAACAATTCGTGATGGCATGGCTCGAGCAGATACGCCGAAGCAAGAAAGGAGTAGTCCCTATACAACGCCGAAAGCACTACATGATTGTCCTTGTACTTTTCAATCTCGTCGGTGAGATCCGGAAAGGACGAGTCGTTGTCCACGATTTCGCCCAACTTGTTCTGCGCAAGCAAACCTGGTTCCCCGGAACTTGTCTTGATGGGAAGCGCCCGGAGAAGCTTCTCGAGGGGCGCAAATTCGTCAGGCAAGACAACGAGAGGATCCTGTTGTTTCATGAAAAGGAGGAAATGAGTTTGTCTTGCTCGTTCAACCGACTCGTTATTATATTCACCTGTCGTGGGAGGAAGCCACGCGTCGTGGAAACCATAAAAGTGGGTAAATGCGTGTCGTCTGGACGTGGATCGTCGAGAACCGGGAATTCTTGCATTGTTAAACTTGTCGAGGGGGCACGGAGAAGTTGCCTTTATACGAAAACGAAGGGGCTCCACTTGGCACGTCTCGATCACCGCTCAAAAACATACACCCGCCGGACGTGTGACCTCTTGCATTTCGTGCTCGGCTGGAACTTGTCATTAATTTCGGTGCACGTCCCCTTTCGGTTGATAGTACCGGATCTCAACTATGACGTGTCTTTGTACTCAGCGGAGTAATAATTTGTGGAGGACGGAATTGGTGTTGACAGAAGTTTGAGGAAGGAAGCGGAGACAGGCTAGCAATTTACGGACATATCTGCGCCTACCGGGCTTGCTGACTGTATGCTAACTTGGTTGCGTGTCACTTGATTTTCTTGTAAATTTAACTGGAGGCAGGTTTTCTGGTTTCATCCCTTTGCTATATCTTAGCCAACAGTAGACAGCCGGGAGGGAGTCCATGAGGCGGAGGAGGCATATTCCGCGGACGAACGCGCAGAATTCAGACGACCCAGTCCTTTTTAGTCGCTTCGTTCGGATGGCCACAGATCACATGCCCTCTGCGACATACAGAAGGCGCTTTCATCCCCTTAGCAATCGCACATGCAACTTCTGTCCGTTTGGTCCTCCCCTTACCCGTTCCCATATTCTATGCGAGTGCGTTAGGTATGGATCTAAATTTTCCTCTTTCTTTTCCTTCTTACGCACTGACAACAACTATGTCAAACTTATCGCTTTCCTTAAACGAAATGCTACGGCAGGTACCTTTGGTGATATTGACCTTCTGCCACGGCCACTTGGGCGTGGTTTTGACTGAGTAACACACGGTTGCTTACATTTCCGACCGGGCCTCAGCGTTTTTCTCGCCGCCTTCGCGCCCTTTAACTCTCCTCGAGCTTTTAACACGAGGATCTCACTGAGATCCCCCGTTTGTTTCTCGTAACTTGTTTAGTGTACGATACTTCTCCAATATATCCACCTTTGCCATTCAAAAAAAAAAAAAAAAAAAAAAAAAAAAAAAAAAAAAAAAAAAAAGAACGCGCAGAATTCGTGGATTAGATCGACCTGAGCCTTACCACGGGCAATGGGCCATACTTGGGCCGGGTGAGAGGGTTTCTTAATTTCGAGCATTAGCGATGGGTGGGACGGATGTGCAAATCATACCTCTGCAGGTGGCGGGGGAGATGGGCCGTCTGTACTTTCCAAGGGCACATGATCTCTAGTCACGCGTCATGCATCACGCATCATGCATCATGTCTCTGCCTCTGCTACTAAAGGAATACGGACCATCTCATCGGCTCCCGCCCACAGAAATTAACAGAGTGGGAGTCGTTCAAGTCCTCTGATTCACTGCCCGCTCAATTGCATAGTAAGTTTTGGGGTAAGAGCATGGCAGATGAGGAGAAAAAGTGGCGCGACACCCAATCACCTACTAAAACCGTGGAAGGAAACGGACGCCAAGGCGGGGATGAACCCATGGACATAGACGTGAATGAGGAAGAAGATTTGGACGACGATATTATCCAAGGTTGCTATTTTCTCGAAATTGACATCGAGGAGTTCGATTTTCCAAGAATTTGGATTCGCGCCGAATACATACGAATATATGACGCTCTCGAGGCTCATTGCCGAAAGCCTACATACCCCTATGTGGCGCCAGCTGTCGTCATTACAGGCCAACCAGGAATCGGTGAGTTCTGATGTCCCTTTAGATCGCGGATCGTCCTGACTCGTAACGTAGGGAAAAGCATCTGGATCTTCTATGCTTTACGTCGACGTCTCGCTGAAAAGAAGCCAGTCATATGGTACTTCGGCGAGACACGTTATCTCTTCGTGGAAGAAGGTGTCTACGAAGTTCCTGCCAAGTTTCGCGATTTTAAAGCCTTCGTCTGGACTTTGGTGGACTCAGATGAAGCCGAGGACGGAGTGCCCGGGAATCTTGTCATGCAGCTTACACGCCATTTTGTGATATATTGCACCTCTCCGAGCCGAGATCGGTGGTCTCGTTTGCACAAGACCGTTTGTGAACACATTTTTATCATGAACCCATGGAAGAGCAAGGAAATTGTCCGACTGTGAGTTGTACTCTTTAGTATATAACACCAGTGCTCAAGGCCAGACAATATCCAGTGCATCGACATTGCCAGGCACGATTCCCCGTGAGGATGTCAATCGCGTATTTAATGAACTTGGTCCAACCCCCCAACTATGTATTGATTACTTGAGCTCTGGTCGGATAGAGCGATACAGAAACGATGTTCAAGAAGCCATATCGACTGTTACAATAAGCGAAATCGAGCAGCTGTCCCAAAACACCCGTTCTCTCACAATGGACGCAATCTCTCACAAAATTTGCCTGATCAGCCGCGAGGATGAGGAGAATATGTACAGCAGAGCCACTGTGTCTATTATTACTTCATCTATCAACTCGAGACTTGCGAACCGTCTTCGAACACTTGAACGTGGCGAGCAAATCCGTTTATACAAGTATTTTTCCAAAGTGCGTGATTCGAGGGCAACTGCTGGTATATTATTCGAGGCTGCGGCTCAAGGACGCATTCAAGACGGAATAACACTTGAATTCCTTCCAATGGTGCAACTTTCCTCCAGCCGACGTAACCAACAACCTCAGTGGTACTCAAGCCACGTTATCTTTCATGACAACGATGAATTGGAAGCTGCTCGTCAACAGGTTTTGCAAGAGCCTCGACGATCGCTTCACATTCCGGAAGGCTTGCGTGTTGATCAATACACGGACAATGTCCTAACCTCCATTGAACCAAATGTCATATACTTGCCAGAACTGCAAAACCAAGTGGCACTTGACTCTTTTATCTTTATGAACGATCGTCTATACATTTTTCAGTTCTGGGTTGGAGGGAATTACGACATTAAGCGTGGATTCCTGAACTTCATCCGCAGGGGTTTCCACCGATGAACCAGTGGGATTTCGTGTTCGTCCACCCATATAATCACACATTGGTATGCCCACAGCCACGGCTGCTCGATTTGCAAACGCTACGTCCTTTGTCTGTGGCACTCAAGTTGTGATGCATCATTGAATCGATTAGTGGTAGCATTTTGATGTTGTATTGTGTCCACCCTTAGAACAATAGTAGTGAACATCCGCCGTGTGAGGAAGCTCCTGTCGCTTAAGTGATTACTTAACGTTTAACAGATTAGATATCAAAGCGTCATTTCCAAGAAGCGACCGAAAATTAGAGAAGTAGATTTACGAACGCACCCCCAATTTTGTGGCTTACGATGCATTGCGGAAATGTATGTGTCCTGTAGTAACTATGTCCTCTCTCCTTCTAGGTGATCCCAAATCCTGATATCCATACTGGCAATTCTTGCATCATCATCCCACCAGCCAACATGTGTTTGATGGTGCTGGCCAAGATAACTGTACGTCGTTTTGTTGTTGAGATGAAGATGGGCCGTCTGTTCTGGGGACGTGTCAACCACCAAATGGCAATAGAAAATACGGTCCTTCCTTTCGCCGGACAGGGCGCCTGCGATTTCTAAAGCACAAAGGCGCCCAAACTCGGTAAATTGCGGCGAGTCAGTGTATTTTTCAAAACGCGAGGCGTTGGGATTGAAAAGAGTGCATGTGTTGCCAATTAATTCGAGGACGAACTCGAGGGAACCCGAGCTTGGAACCCTTTTTTTCCAGGTCTAGAAACGCGTATGGTTTTGATGGACAATCTATTTTCCGATTTGCCACACGCGACACCCAGTATAAAAAGAATGCAGTAGGCATTGTTGGCAATCTGGAAGATGTACGGAGGGACTCCCAATGCACTCGTCAAACATTAGCAGCGGCGCCATGTAGACCTCAAGGATGGTACTGTTGTTCTGCCCGCGTGGTGACACCGGTCAAGGTTGAAAGACAGATATCACCGCAGAAAAAGGCGCACCACTGATGTTGTCAACGATTTAGATCGCGGCTATGATCGATGCCGTTGCGGCGGCTAACAGTAAGTTGATTTTTCACCCCACAACTTACGAACCACACCCATGAACCCGCTGTCGCGCAAGGCTCTCCGGTCGGAAAAGAAGTCAGAATGGGCGGAATGTAAAAGCCTGCTGACCAAAGTAGGACCCAAATTGTAACTCTGCATTCATCATGCCTCTGCCGGCGCCTCTGCTGTTAAAGGAATATGGACCAACGTTGGCCTCCATCGACCATCATCGGCTCCCGCGCACAGAAATTAGCAGAGTGGGAGTCGTTCAAATCCTCTGAATCACTACCCGCTCAATTGCATGTCATGTTTTGGGGGGTGAGCATGGCAGACGGAGGAGCAAAGGTGGCGCGACACCCAACCACCTATGCCCGTCCCAGAAGGAACCGGGCTTGGAAACGAGCATCAAGGTGGAAGTGAACACATGGACGTGGATGTGAGCGGGGATGACGATGTCATCCAGGGTTGCTACTCTCTCGAAATCAACATCAGGGGTTTTGAATTCCCAATGATTTGGATACGCGCCGAATATATTCGAATATACGACGCTCTCGAGGCTCATAGCCGAAAAGTTTATTACCCCTATGTGGTGCCAGCTGTCATCATTTAGGGAACATGCTTTTCGAAGTGATTTCGAAAATGAAGGTTCGGAATCGAGTATATGAGGTGGGGTTTGACTTACCCACATCGCTTTTTGTGAAAAGCTGTTAGTGTAGGAGTTGAAAATCCGGAAGCGATTCAAAAGCACTATCCATGGCTTTGTTAATCTTCCTCAGGGCATCAAGAGTTTCTGCGGGACCATCGTTGTACATCAACCCGATTATCTGACTCGATGCCCTTGAGAACCTTTAATGTCCCCCTGATCAGTCCGCCAGAATGACGGACCATCTCGACGTGGACCAGAACAACGACGCGGAGACTAACGCGTACACTTCAGTACCGCCTCTACAGCAGGACTGGACGGAGGGATGGCGATCACGTCGTCCCCACGGGCGCTCGCTGTTGATGGGAAGGAGGCGCGTCACAAGACCTTGGTTGCGGACTTACAGCGCTCACAGATTACATAATGCGGATTCACCAAAAAGTTGAAACCGCACAACCTTTTATGTGGGCAACAGCAATCATTCACTTCACCCTCAATGAGCTACCGGAAGAAACTCATCGCCGTTCGTATCTTCAGGCGCAGACAGGTGACAGCGGCCAAGTCTAAGTCACCACGGCCAACTGCTAGGACCGGTGACCTGGGACTCGGATGGATTTCTAGCGCGCAGAACGTTGCAAAGCTGGCTGCAACATCTGATCAGCTTTCGCACATTCCTTCTATCCAAGGCATTGCCGACGCTTTTACCGAAATGTTGGGGCATATACAAGTAATTATTATTGTTTGCCTCTTCGAATTGTTGTGTTCATAATGCTATAGAAATTGAAAAGGAACAAGGACGACTTTCGGGACATTACAACCGAAATAACCGATCTCATTTACATCATTATCAAATATGCGAAGGAACATGAGTCGACCCCGCAAGCGTTACTAGGAGTATGTGACGATTTTTTGAGGCGAGTGCACGAGACTGGTGACACGAGGACTTCGCTGAATTTAAGCAATAGGACAATGTCGTCTCTACAAACTGAGATGAGGCGAAGCGTTCGCATTTCCCAAAATCGATTTGCCGGTGCTTGCTCGTATAGAGGCGTTCTATATCCTTTTCATGTCCAAATTGCGAGCTTGCGCAGGAGTTTTGAAGTAAGTCATCGAATCTCATCAAAAACCAACTTCCACAAAATGCAATAGGCCATAACTGCGATACACATGTCATCGTCGACCGGGTTCTTTGCCGGAGTGAAGAGTATCGCCATTGGGAATTCTGTCTTTACAGAAGTCCACGGAAACCAGATTATCAACTATCCTAAAAGTCCTGGATCATATCGATCAGCATCATGCATCATGCCGGACCGGACTTTTTTTTTTCATAACCGATGAACCGGAATGTAAGGTTTACCGCTGATGCATTGATGGGGTCCATGTTCCGTGACAGGCAGAATGTTTGTGCATATTGTCTATTGTCTGTCTTTTCCAAATTCGGCCGGCGACACTTCCAGAGCTCGGCTACTACATTGCACGCGCTCTGGCGAAGTCTGGCGAGTCTAATCATATTAAGTTGTACAGGAAACCTGCTGCATCCAGGTTTGAGCTTCGACAGGCTGTGGACATGAAGTATACTATAGTACCAATACTTGCAATCGTACTACGGCCTGGTTCTCCGCTTTTCAATACACAACCATTGCGTGGCGTACGAACCCTTCGGTCCTCTTCTGCCACTGGGCGTTGGCACAGCGGGATTCATCATGACTCCTTGGATATGTGTCGCGATTGTCTATCCAGGCTCTAGAGATGCTTGCCCGCTGACACCTCCCCTTGCCTGATATACTCTGCTGGCACACCGACATCTGCGATGGGCAACACATCGCCCTCAGATTCATTACGGCCCTCCATGTGCGGCTTACCGGTGGTCTCTCCCGCCACCTCACTGTTTCTTGGCGCCCCGCCAATTCTGAAATCGAGGAGAGTGAGCGTGCTGACGCCCTAGTCACCAACGTATGATGGTCCAGGTGTCCGACGTTTCACTTCCCAATTTGCAACTTTCTGGTATTTTCACAGTGACTGCCTCTCGCAGTCGTATCGGAACTTCATACTGCGCTTCCGGGCAGTCGGGCGGCTTCACCCACACTTGTTCCTTCAGCGACGACTCGCCCACGCTCTTGCACTTTATGCACATCACCACGGACCACATGCCTTCCGCAGGCTTTCACCAACGCTTCTTCCCGCCCAGTCCTCAGGCCTGTTTCGTTCTCGTTTGACACGCGAACATGTCATGTCCGAGTGCCCTCCTTTGCTTTTCTGCGCAAAGAAGGTAACTACTAGGCGTCGTTGCCTTCCTCAAGGCAAACCCATCGGCCGTAACATTTAGAGACATCCATCCAGTCTTGCGAGCAGTGATGCTATCGCCAAGACTGGCCAACTATTAAAATTGCAGTGGTAGCAAGGTCATAGCGGACCGATTGTCACGCTTTGTATTAGTTTGACGTGACAGAAACTTGTTTTCCTAGTGTTTTCTCCCGAGGAACTCAATGGTTACATACGCTTTGCTAGGGAGCTATGGTGCTCAGCGCTCAAGGGTCTCGATTGACGAAGATATCCTCGACCGCTGACTCAACCTTCTCTCTGGGCCTTGGCAGCCACACCACGCTTGCTGAAGGCCCAGTCTTACCATGCAGGGGTTCCTTCTGAGCCCACGCTACTTTATCACATGTGCGGGGACCTGACGCCCATTGCGAAGATCTGGAACCACGACTTGGGCTGGAAAGTGGTCAAGGTTATGGATGCTCGTACGATACCAATGATCGCCCTCTTCTTCGTCCTCGGGCGCTTCGTCAGCCTTCTTGAAACGAACGAACGACGTCCATCGTCGTCTAGAAATCCCAGTTAGCAAACTCTACAATTCATACGATAGATATTGACTGTACATGGTTGGATAAGTCTATGCCATGTGGATTCTTAAGGAGTCGTGTCGCGCGCGTTTTCGCCTGTTAGCATAGCAATCAAATATATCTCTGGCATCGCCGTTACATTGAGTTGCATTGAGTCCGATTGTTAATGACTGGCGTGCTCCATTCAGATTGTCAGCCTCAACAGCAGTGTCATGTCACGTGCCAGGGTTTTGGGCCGAGTCAACACCGTCTTACCAACAACACCGTGCCGTTGCCCCGAGGTCGTCCCAATACACTCACCCCGCCTCCATCCTACACTTCACCCATGTCTTCAGATTACGAGTACTCTGACGAGGATGAATATTATGACGATGAAATGTTTGATGCCACACAGGACGACGACGGTAAGCTGTGGCGGCGTCTATCGCGACCACCAATGTCCCTAATCAATGTTTTTGTAGTCTCAGACGATGAAATGGACTTGGATGCTGATGGTGACGACTTCAAAGTCGCGCCGAGGGCTCAGCGTAAATCGTACGAGATCGAATACCGTTCTTTGTGCCAGGCAGAGGTCGAGAAACTGATGAGGGAGGACGTGGAGTACATCTGTAACGTTCTTGGTGTCGAGGTACGTCTTTTCTGATTGAATGTTCTGCAGTGAGGCGTCATGTCTCTTTTAGGCGAGCACTGCCAGTCTGCTTCTGCGACATGTGTCGTGGAATAAAGAGCGCCTGATTGAGAAATACATGGACAACCCGTCCAAGGTTCTCATTGAAGCGTGCATAAATCTACCGCAGCCCCAAATCATGCAAACGCAGAATCCGGCGAGATCTAGCACCTCGTCATCGTCATCCTCTCGCCGGATAGTCCGATCCACTGCGAACAAGTTGTTCGGTATAGGTACCAATTCCAAAACCTCCTCCACATCTTCGATCACGCGCTCTCCGACCTCGTTACATGCTGTGCCCAAGTATACCAAGTATACTCCAAAGCCTGGCGAACCTTTCACCTGCCCTATTTGCTTTGATGACTCTTTGGACATACCGACATTGTCTCTCGATTGCAGCCACACGTTCTGCATCAACTGTTGGAACATGTTCCTTGCGTCCAAAATTCGGGACGAGGGCGAACACGTGGTTCGCTGCATGGCGGAGGGCTGCCACTTGGTGGCACCAGACCCCTTTGTCCGCGACATTCTCCTCTCGACGGATCCCACTATCGATACTGAGCAGCAGAAGGAGAATGCACATACTTGGATGCGGTTCCAAGAGTTGCTCGTGCGCAACTTTGTCGGGTCGAAAAAGGAGCTGAAATACTGTCCATATCCCGGATGCACGAATACGGTGTCATGCCCGGCTGGATCCTCGAAATTCAGCTTGACGACGGTGGTTCCAACCGTGTCGTGTGGCGCTCGCGGGGTTCCAGGCCAAGACAGCCCGAAGGAAGCAGGACCTACCTTGGGTTTGGCGGCGAAGGAACACAAGTTTTGCTTTGGTTGCACGATTGAAGACGACCACCGCCCCGTTGTATGTGCCGTTGCAAGGATGTGGCTTAGGAAGTGTCGCGACGATAGTGAGACAGCTAATTGGATCAAGAGTAACACGAAAGAATGTGGCAACTGTCAGAGCACGATTGAGAAGAATGGGGGATGCAAGTGAGCGGCGTCCTGACCACTGCATAACGCTTTCGACTGATTAAGCTTCTACTAGTCATATGACGTGCAAGAAGTGCAAACATGAGTTTTGTTGGGTGTGCATGGGTAGGCTGCGACGGTTTTTGTGTTTGGCCCCAAGGCGTTGTTTAATGCAAAGATAGGTCCATGGAGTGAACACGGCACTGCATGGTACAGTTGCAACCGATACGACGAAAAGGCAGGGGTCGACGCAAGGGATGCACAAAGCCGAAGTCGCGCATCCCTTGAACGTTACTTACATGTTGGTCTGCAAGACATATATACTCTCCGTTTTTATTGACATTATCGTAGTATTACAATCGCTGGGCGAATCACGAACAATCCGCTAAGCTTTCGCGGGATTTATACGCAAAGACGGAGAAGAAGATGGAAGATATGCAGATCACCTCGTCGCTGACCTGGATTGAGGTTCAGTTTATGAAGAAAGCTGTGGAAGAGGTGGAAAAGTGCAGAATGACACTTAAATGGACATATGCTATGGCTTATTACTTAGCCAAGGGGAATGAGAAAGACTTGTTTGAGGATAATCAGAGGTGAGTGTTCGGTTAGAATGTCATTCGTGGAGGATTTGGATTCAAATGTACGACTAGGGACCTTGAGAAAGCTGTTGAGGACCTTTCCGAGTTGCTGGAGACTCAAATCGAACCAGAAGCTATCCCGTCCCTCCGGCAAAAGGTGACGGATAAGACGGTATGTGCCTTTGTTGTAATGCCGACTCGTCCTGATGAGCAAGTTGGTATATCTAGGTGTACGTGCAGAAACGTAACGAGATCGTTTTAGAAGACACAGCCAATGGTTTTCTGGAGGGAAGGTGGAGATGGAACATGACGGTCGAGGGTTTTGACGAACCCGACATGGCCGACACAGTTTGACCGCTCATTACGTAATACGGTAGAATTACACGTCACGTGACAATACAATTTTCAGCCGGCTGATTTCTGGCATCTCACGTGCTGTTTGTACGCACGGACCATCCACAGAGCGTATATAAACCGTTGCACAGCATCCAAGTTTCTTCAGAACATACTCGAACAGGATCTTTTTACAGAAACTGACCGAGTCTCGCATTTTTACAAATGCCGCAACCTTCACATCCAATCGATGACCTCCGCGCTCTCTCGTATAACTGAGAACATGGCCCGCCCTCTCGGGGGATTGTGGCCTCGAGGACGTTTGGTTTCACGGCTGGTCTCGGCGCTTTGCGCTAGATTGGTAGTGTTAGCCAGCGAGTTGAGCGTCTGTCTGATGGATGTTATTTTGTGGTGGTTTATGCATATGTACATAGCTGTGTTAGTTGGATTTGTCATTCCAAATGACCATATGTTTTTTTTTTTTATCTTGGCATCATTATTATTTTTTTTTTGTGTGATGAACAATTGATGAATTTGTGTGATGCATCCGATCAATATATCAACACTAACCAATGCATCAAAAATTTCAGTTCAGAGATTACATATTGTGTTTTGTGCTACATCACCCTGACTGGTAAGTCATAGTGGCTTACTCACAGTAGCCATTGGAGCACAGCTGTGCTCTGAAAAAAGCAGCGGAGTGCTCGGCAGCAGACGGACGATCCGGCTGTTGCATCACTTCCCGCGCCAAGGGCCTCTTTCGTTCATTCATCTCTTACGACCATGTCCTCCTCGTCATCCTCAATTGCGTCGGCAACCTCGGCAATAGCATCCGCTGCCTCGTCCTCAGCGACCGCAAAGCTTTCAGTCTCAAAGAACCTCAAGGTGAATTACCGATGCGTGCTCAACTAGTAGTCAATGATTTTACCTAATTCAATACCACTTCCGTGCGATCCTGCACCGTCTGACAACTTTAGGTCGTCGGCATCATACTCGCCATCTGTAGCGGTCTGCTCATCGGCTCAAGTTTTGTGTTCAAGAAAAAGGGTCTCCTACGCTCGCAGGCGGGCGGACCCGCGGGAGAGGGCGTTGCGTATCTCAAATCGGTGAGTAATATACTGGTATGGTGTGTCCGCCCGCACAAACGTGGATGCTGTTACAGCCGCTATGGTGGACCGGTATGAGCAGTACGTCGTGGACTACTACGCGTCCGTCTTGGCAGGAGCGCTGACGCTTGCGGTAGTGATGATCCTGGGAGAGCTGTGCAATTTCGCAGGTGTGGAAACATTTCATCCGACTGCGCACCGTGTCTATTTTCTTACCCTTCTCCCAGCGTATGCTTTCGTAGAAGCCGTCGTCGTCGTATGGTCACATTCTACATGGTCGGCAAACCCCTCGGCTGAGAGAATGCAATTTCACAGACACCCTTGGGCGCCCTGTCCGTCGTCATCTGCGCCATACTATCATCATTTTTCCTCAACGAAACGCTTACCTTCTTCGGATGGTTAGGGTGTTCGCTATGTATAGTGCGCGTCCTCCCCAACCTGTCGCAGCTATTGCTGAATGGTTTCTTCTCCTAGCTGGGCTCTGTGATCATCGCGCTCAATGGTGCTCTTGTTACATCCCAGTCTTCGTTGCTGTTCAATCTGACGTCATGGAATGAAAGGTCCACAAGAACAATCGGTTGGACAGATTCGGCAATTTGAGAAGATGTTTTTGGCACCTGGATTCCTCGCGTATGGCTCGGTCCTCATCGCCGCATCTTTGACAATCATATTTTACTTTGGACCAAAGTACGTCGGAGCAGGAATTCCCATAACAGGATTAGCTCTGAACGGTTGTCAGGTATGGGAAGAAACAGATGATATGGTATATCCTCGTGTGCAGCATGATCGGTGGCATATCCGTCAGTGTAACAACGGGATTAGGTGCTGCTATCGTGGAAACTGCATTTGGTGATAATCAAGTATGTCCTGGGAAGCAACTCGGTCGACTGCCACTAACGTTTCGGCGCAGTTTAAGTTTTGGTTCATGTACTTCTTAATGGGTTTCGTTGTCATCACTCTTCGTAAGTTATCTATAGCCTCAAAACACGTGCAAAGGAGCTGATAAACACAGTAACGGAGGTGTATTACTTGAATGTAGCATTGGCATTATTCAATACAGGTTTGTGTTCCCCGAGGCATTGCTATGCTGCTGTTTACGTTCTATGCTAGCTATGGGTAACGTTCACAAGATGCTAATTTATGAATTTACTAACTCGAGGCGTCAGTCACGCCTACTTATTATGTTATTTGTGAGTTTCGCGCTCATTTCAGGAGAATCTCAAGCTCATGCCATACAGTTACGTTTTTTTCAATGGTCACGACGATCGTAAGGTGGTTGTCCGCTCGATAATCGTCCCTTCCCTCACGGTTGCCCTTAGGTTTTATTCAAAGGTCTTCAATCAAGTGCATCACAAATCATTACGCTTGTTATGGGCTTCCTCGTAATATGCGTCGGAATCACCATCCTACAGATGTCCAAGATTGATCCTTCTCACTTGGCAAAAAGCCTGGACAGACGTTCAACGATACTACTACAGGCGGCTCGTGCAAAGACTGCGTCCGTGGAAGAAAAAAATCTGTCTGGTTACGAAGACCCGGGAATGGACGCGTTGCGTGGTTCCTTTGGAACCTTCGGTAGTATCATTAGGGCACGAAGCGCAAGGCGTGCGAGCCAAGGTGGTAGTACAAGGTCAAAGAATCGCGTCAGGTCGGCGGGCGCGTACGATGTAACAGCTCTCTCCTTGATGTCGGACAGGCCGGGAGGTTCGAGCCCAATACAGGGCTTGCCTGTCGGTGATACGCTAGGAGGACTGAAACGACATCAGCTTTATGACTCGCCGGTTCCTAGAGATGATGCGTCATCATCTAGATCCCTACCTGCCTCCACACATTCGGTATCCGCTCTAACGCAGCAACCTGGTGCCCCGAGCAAAAGGACGACGATCAAATTTGACAGCCAAGATGTTGTACATCAGTACAATAGACCTGGGACAGGCGATGCCCAAGCAACACATGAACATCGTGCAGCGCACGGTCCTGCAACGACGTTCTCATCCCTATCGAATGCGCAAAATCCACTGCCCTTGGGGGTCCAGCCAGCACAGGAGAAACCGTCAGAACAAAGGCTCATCAGGGTCAACAGCCCGAGTGCGTCATTCGATCTGGTGGATATCGAAGATGGGGTGCGACAAGCGTTGTTGCTCCCGCCTGAGATATCCCAAGAACCCACGGTACTTCCCACTGCCCTGCGCACATCCAGTCCTCGATCATCGCCGGTTGCGTCGGGGTCGAGGCTGCTGCAACGGCCGGGCTCGGCAGAAGTACCCATCAAGACGCCGAGCACGGGGACGATGAAGACTTTCCCGTCTGTGACCGACTCAGCTCCCAGTGACCAAGTGTGGGACGAGGAGGAAGTGGAGCGGCAAAAGGAGATTGCAAGGGCAAGAGAACGTTTCCGATCGTTGGGGATTGGAGGGAAGCGATACCCGAGGACGAGTGTGGACGACGATGCAGAAGAAAGTGTTAGCCTGTGGCATAGAAGAAGCGGTGTGGTGGGCGATGTGGATCTGGACGAGAACGAGAATGAGAACGAGCAGAGTGCGGATAGCTCGTTCGCTGGGCCGACTCCGGGGATACGATTGGTCCAGCCTAGGAAGGCTGATCTGTGATACGTGGCGCGAAGGCACGACGTTGGATCCTTTTTCCTGTAGCGATAGACGAAGAGTGGCACACAAGGACGGATGATATATACAATCAATATATAATGCATTTTCTACTTAAATGTGTGTATTGTTCCACAATGAGCGTACGACAAACTCTCGAGGATCTGGGGTCTTCACTTTTGAAAGCGACGAGTTGATGAGAAATTTAACTAGAATCGTTCAATCAGACAACCAAGCCGCTGTCAAAATTGCTTTGAAACGTACGCGTGCGGTCATGGCCAGGAATCAGGAAGAAGCCATTGAGAGGCTTTCGACTCGCGCCATCTACGAAAACGCCGACTGTGCCTGAAGGATGATCCATCCACGTCCATGCGGCGACACCACCCCTTGCGGATAGGCGGAACGTCAAGCCCGAGCCATATATAATCTGGATTTTCGGGTCGACAAGGGCAACCTTGGCCAAAGATGTTGGTACAAACTATTTGAGCCAGTTATTACTCGAGGATGAGAAAATCAAGTTGGAGAACATTACGTATTGCTCGCTCGTTACGATTTGGCCGTGTTCGATTTCGCTCTCGGTCGTGATGAGCATCCAAAGATTCGATGGGTCTCTATAATCCGGGAATATCTTGCCCAGCCCCTGAGCCTCGAATAAAACCGAGTTGTTCAAACTGGGAATAGCATATGCCTTTTGAAACGTGTCATGCAAGGTGCCGTGCCAGTCGTACACCGAGAAAGTAGCGATCCCACGGACCTCTCGCCATCGATCCGAAAACGCCGTGACTTGCAACGTTGCGTTTTCGGGTGTCCAGAAGGGGAACGCGACAACGGGCGAGTATATCCCCGTCAGGACATACTGCAACACTTTCCACCGGCCCGAATACTCGATGCTGGACCAGCTCACGCCTTGCCATATATCGTTCAGTTGCCAGACGAGCGAGCCGAGGTTGTTCTCACCCCGCCCGGCGCCGCGTCTGTAGAAGGCAATTTGAGAGGCCATCGTCATGGCTTGGAATATCTGGGTGCTATAACACCATTGGGCAAATGTTTGGTTAGAATTGGGCGTATGGGGAGTCGGGAGCCATAATTCAACGCCCTGCGCCATTTGGGCTTGTCCTTGCGGAGCATTTGGATTGGGGAACGTGAGGTCGCCTGCAGGGGGATGGTGGTCCCTGGACATGACGACAGTGGAGTTGAATGCAAAGTCGTCGGGAGATAAAAGTACTTCCTCCCAAGAGTAAAAGGAGGGCATCGAGTGATATCTTCAGGACATTTAGCATCGACTATTGAATCCAACGGAGCGGCCGACTCACCCAAACTCGTTCACAAATCTGAGAGATGATCAGACTGATGTCCTTGACAAAATAACACAAACAACTTACCGGCTAAGGGGGTACGTATCATAATTGAAGGCTTGTGAAGCATCATAGTTGTATCGTTCTGTCCGCATGTTTAATAATCATTGAAAACGTTTAGATAGACCATCTGACCGCCGTTGCCGTAGATTGCACCTGGGGTACCATTGTTGAATCTCAGGACGTAGGGATCCAGACTGAGAACGCCTTTAGTTGTTGAGCAATCTGTGTATGCTACCTGTAATAGGTACAAGTTGGCCAGAGTACAAGGAGGACGAGATGAATACGAACGGAACGTGTCTCAGAAGTGACTACCTGTTGCAAAAAATCCTGGAAAAGCGTGACAAACTGAGAGAGAGGTCATCAACCTTTGTGAATCAAAAAGGGCCAATGAAATGAAACGAACCTCGTTGAAGTAATGCGTCCCATTCGGTAAAGCTTGTTTGACAGCGAGAACTATGCCCTCAATTTCGTTACCCCCAGCCCATTGCACGTTGCTGGGGTGCTTGTTGACCCGTCTCACGTTCTGACGAACTTCTGTTTCAATTGATTCAAGCAGGAAATCATTGATCGGGTACAGGGAATCGGAGAAAATGAGTTCCGACCAGGCCATTATGCCCAGTTCGTCACAGAGCGAGTAGAAATCGTAAACGCCCCCTGATACAGATGGTCCCGACGGCTGGTATATTCCTCCGCCCCAAACTCTCAACTTGATTGTAACGCGTGGTGTCAGCTGGGGCCAAAGTCGATGCAAAGAATATGACTAACCATGTTTTGCCCGCTCATGACTGCACTCTCCAGTATCCACCTAACCTGATCCGCCGTTATTCGCGCGTAGAATGGGTCAAATGGAATAATGTTGGTTCCGAGGGCATAGAAAGCCTTTCCGTTGATATTGAAATGCCATTGGTCCCCTGGTGTGATACCACGATGTTCGACGTCCTCTTGGGAATACGGCCCCTGGACAAGCTCAATAGTACGGAATCCAGTCCTTGTTGTGAAAGAAAGTGTTTCCGTAGATGGTACCAGCCCCAAAGTCACTTGCAAGTCGTACAGCTTTGGTTTGCCGAGGTTATGGGGGTACCATCTTTCTGGTATAGAGTCTGGAATTCGCCAGATAGCCGTGATCCACTGAGATTCCGTGGTTGCATGTAGATGTTCAAACGTGAAGGGGTGAAAGTGTAGATTGAGTTCTGGAATCGACAGCTTCAACGTGGGGGAGTCTGTTACTATGCCTGAACGCAAGGCAAGAGTGACGTTGACGAGCCAGTCTGCTCTCTCATTTGGACCAACTGAAAATGATTGGCCGTCTTTGTAAATATCGATTGACGATTCTTCAATGAATACAGAACTTGCATCTCCAAGTGCAGTAGTCGAAGGTGGCGCAGTCAATGTCACAAAGTATGCAGGTTTAAAGATGCCACTTGGGACGAATGCAGGTCCCTGGATCGACGTGGTCAGCGCTTTTTAAGTCGGTGACACAGGTCACTAGCTGCTCACCCAATCCCAGCCAAAGTCAGACGAAATTTTCCTCACCCATTGACGTACACCAGGATATTCAAACTGGTTTAAAGTGGGGTAAATAGATTCAGTAACGGATAACAGCGATACTGACATTTTCGAAACCGAAAGAGGTCTCCTCGGCATCAGGCCTGCTCGTGACGTTCAACCCATAGTACCAAGCTGATTCCAAGGCGACGGTCAAGTTGTTGTCACCATTAGGGACCATAAAATTTGACACGTCAAAGACGTATTGCTGAAACTGGTTATTCACCCAGGCTACGGGATGACCTGCCCATGACTATCCATGTAAGCCAGATATTTGATATCCTAGACAAGTGAATGAACGCACGACGGTTGCTATCGTATCAATTCCGTAGAATATGAGAAGGTTCGTCTGCTTTTGCTTGGCATGGTATTCGTTGAGGATGGGCGACAAATCCGCGGTATAGGTCCAGTTTTCGTTGACAACCCATCTTTGGGTGAAATCTGTCGTCTTGAATTGACAAGGTCGGGAACGAAGATAAGTGGCAAGTACATACCATTAATACCCAGCAAAGGTTCGGTTATTATACCAGCATTTAACAAATCAATGTGGACCTGGGAAGGAGGCCCTGATGCAGGGATTTGAATGGTGCCATTTTGGTTTTTCAACGTCCATTGTAGCTGGGAGAGGTCGAATAAGCTGGCGAGAGCAAAGACAGGAAGTGATGCGAAGAGGGCGAAATGGAGGAGGTTCATAAAGACAGGAAGCGAGCAGCGGCGTCTTTAAGCACATCGTTGCGCTAGCGCTTGAGCCAAGGGATGACTAAGCCATGTCTGGTCGCGTTCCTCAGCGTCGAGCACCGCTCCTTGTTCCCCCTTCGCCGCATCCTCCGACCCTCATAAGCATAGAAGATTGGGAATCCAAAGCTCCCTTGAGCGACATTGAATCGCGCAGCGTGTCTGTGCTGAGGGCAGCAAGCGAGAGAGTTCCTCTCCCATTCAAGGTGTGAGTGCCGAGTTTCTGTGCAGCCGACACTGACCGCAGACAAACGCAGCTTGTCGCGTCCTTCGACTCCGCTGGCCAACCAACGCTCTAAGCAATCGCCTGCATCTCGCCCTTCCACCCCAACTCACCCCCTTCCCGGTTCATATGCGTCCCTCCATCCCAAACAGCCCATCCAAACCCCAGAACAATTCTATGACTGGTTTGCTCTCATCGATCGCTCTGTCGCTCGCAGCCAAGAATCTCATTTTCGCGCCCACATTGCCAACGTATCAGATCATCTGGCGACCTGCGATGCTCTTTTGGACAGGATAGATATGATAGAGAAAGAAGTGGCTAGTATGCTAGACAACTGGAGAACCGTAGAAGAGGGCGGTCGAAGTCTCAAAGACGCATGTGAAAGACTCTTGGACGAAAGAGTATGTATGATTCAACACCCCTTTGAAGACGGCTAATTTTTCCACTAGAACAAACTGCTGGAAAATACTGATAAGGTTGACGCTCGACTGGCCTACTTCCAAGAACTGGAACTTGCCACGCGGATGTTGAACCATCCAGGCGAATCACTAGTGCTCCAAACAGACTTTTTATACATGGTAGAACGTGTCGATATATGCATCGACTTTCTCAAAAACCACGTAAGGGACGCGTTCAAATTCAAGAGTCTGCCGCTTACAACGACATACAGCGGCATTATAAAGAAGCGGATCTATACCTTCTTCGTTTCCAACAGTGCATGACAAGAGCCATGACTTTGATCAAAATGTATTTTGTGGGCAGCCTTCGTGCTTTATCCGGCGACATCTTGAGAAGAATGAGCGAAAAGGCTCGTGTTTGTCATGGTATCCTAGATATATTGATCTAAAAGATCTACAGGACGTATCATCAACAGCCCAGATGCACTTGTTGTATACACGATTCCGCAGCGTGTCTACCCAACTCTCGCCGCTGTTGGGAGAACTGGAGCGGCGTGCAGCGACACACCCGGATGAACTGTCTGCGTTGCTGGCAGAATGCCAAGCTGCCTACTTTTACACCCGAAAATCGCTTCTTGTCAATCGATTGATGGAAGAAATCAGAGGCTTGGATCCAGCCCACACCGAGCTGGTTGAGCTGGTGTGTACCGTCACCTCTTACCTCCCCTATGAGTTTGCTCATATGGACTTTAGACTCGCGCGGGTTGCAGTTATTTGAAGCAGCTTTGCACGGACGAGTTTGACCTTTATCGCGAATTTTTCAGTTCGGGCCAAGACCTACTATAGTACGTGTCGCTAGTTTTCACGCTCCAGCTGATGTCTGACTGGGACTAGTCAGTATCTCGAAAACCTCTGCGACTATTTATACGACGATCTCAGGCCCCGCATATTACACGAGCCCAGAATCACGGCTCTATGCGAAGTCTGCACTGTGCTGCAGGCGTTGATGGTGCTAGACGTTTCGGCAATACCAGATACACCTGTCTCTGAAGAGCTCGACGAGCTCAGCCTCGATTTGGACTTGACACGGTCAAAGTCGGGGCTTGACAGACTGCACATCAGCGAGCTCCTCCAAATGGTGTTACAGGACGCCCAAACGCGGCTCTTTTTCAAGGCGCAATCGATGATTCAATCCGACATCCGTCATTTTGTGCCGAAACAGCAAGATTTGGACTATCCCGATATTCTACAAGGTACGTCGACGTAGTGTCTTGGTTTTAAGACGTATCACATTGATGACGTGTCCGCAAGTGGTGCGGCAACCGACGTTCACGATGGGCCTGAAGGAAAAAGAGAGCGTGAGCCAAATGTTCCAACTCCCGTCCATTGACAAGCAAGACACGTGGTATCCGACGCTTCAAAAGACGGTTTGGATCCTATCCCAACTGCACGATTTTGTAAAGGTGCGAAATACATGACTTCAATGTTTGATTATTTTTTCTAAAAAGCGAACGTGATGAAGCCTGCCATATTTGAGGATATAGCACAAGAGGCTGTAGGACTATGTCGCCAGTCGCTCGTTGCTGCGTCAGAGGCGATGAAACTGCAAAAGAATGCGCTCGACGCGCACTTGTTCCTTGCGCGGCATCTCTTGATTTTGAAGGAATTGGTACACAAGTTGGACTTGGTGCAGAAGGAGGCGGAGAAGACGGTAGAACCGCCAGGAGTCACGGGTGGGTCTGTGTGTACTTGTACATCTTTATTGATGATTGAACGTGAGGGGGTTGTTAGATGCGTTGGCTTTGATGCTGAGCAAGACCACGTCCTTGTTTCCTGATGCACTGTTTGCTACTCTTGGGATACCCAGAGCGGAAGACACGATTCAAGGAGCAAAGAGTGTAAAGTTGCCACTTTCCCCAAGTAGCCTCTGGTTTGATTCTGGTTTGATTCTTGGCAGGGTGTAGACAATGAACTGCGACGGGCATGCGAAAACGTGATATCCTTCTGCGTCGGCTACGTCTGCCACCCGATTACAAGCTGGACCGAGCGCGCGAAAGAGTTTGTCGCTTCTGCTGCAGCCTCTTCTCGGGCGACCGGGAGCGGCACCGGGATGGAACACTGGGCGGACCCATCCGCCGCGGAGAGTCTAGAGAGCGCATTCCGGTCTGCGTGCGAGCGCGATCTGGCGTCGCACGTGAGCCGGATCAGACTTTATCTAGAGGACGAGCGGACGGTGGGTGTACTGGTGACGCATGTGGTGGAGAGGATCGGGGACGAGTATGCGGCGTTTCGGGAGGCGGCGGGGGCAACGCTTAGGGGGAAATTGTTGTCGCCTGCAGAACTGGGCAGGTTGTTGCAGGACGCGAGTGGCCAGAGTGTATATGAAGACTCGTAGCCTTAATTATTGTCTACGGTACGAACAATGTAAACTGTAAGAATTGGCAAAATTCATGTACACGTCGGGTAAGATTGGGGCATCTGGTCCGCGATAAACGCAGGCTTGTTATCATTATTGGATGGGACGTCAGCCCAAGGTGAGGGCTCGAGATCGGTCTGGGTATCATATTCCTTACCCGTGGTCAACTTTCTCTGAATCGACGAGTCAAGAACTCCATCCCGCGCTGCAGGAAAGGGTATAGACCCATCCGAACCAACACCACTATCCGGCCGGCGACGGGGCGACGAGATGGGCGACTTGAGCGCAATCTGGGAGGACGACCGGATCCGCGTGCGAACTTGTTCCAGGCGCGATATCAACTCGCTCGCGGACTGCTCGCCAGAGGCGTCGTGATGAGAGTCGGAGTCAGGCGGCGCCGAGGCTTCTCTGAGATTGGAATTCTCGCCTTCGACGAGTCGTAATGCACTACGCAGCGCTTCTTGTTCCAGCCGGGCCTCTTTGAGCTCTTCCTCCGTCTCGGCACGTTTCTTCCGCTCCGTGGCGACCATATTGTTTGCCTGTGTGCGCCGTCAACCGTCAATTCTTGTTGTTTTTGCGACCCGTTGGCCCTGACTCTCACCTCTTCAAACAACGCTTGCGACAACGCCTCCAACTCGGCCTCTAATGCCGCCTTTTCCTCCGCGATCGTCTTGCGCGCCGCCTTTTCCTTTTCGAGCTGGGACGTGAGCTCCTCTATTTCGCGCAAGGGAATGGTGGGAAGGACAGGCATCGAGGATGAGGCGAGATGGTGGGTGCCGGACACACCAGAAGGCGTGGTTGGGCGTGTGGTAGCCCGGGCGGACGAGCTAGAGCCGGTGAATCGGAAGCGGAAGAAGCGGCTGTCTTGCTGCGAGGTAGGGGTAGGGGTAGGTGGGGGAGCAGGAGTGAGAGGAGGAACGACAGGCGAGCTTGGAACCGAACTGTAGTCCAAACTCTTGGACGGCCTCTCATCTGACACCGACGCGGTCCGCCTGCTGCTCATGCTTGTGTCTCGTCCACTAGAACGGCGCCACCCGACATCCTGCGAGTGACCTTTCGTCTCCCGCTTGAGCGCCTCTTCAAGCATCTCATTGTTCGAGATGACCAGCTGGAGGTTAGACTTGGCGACATTGAGCTGAACTTCGAGCTCTGCCTGTGCTTTATAAGCTTCGCTCAACAACGAGGTCTGCCATTATTGTTAGCCATCATCGATCAGCACAGAAACTGGCCCACCAGCTCGGCGACGCGGTCGATGACCATACTGAGAGCCGCACGCAGATCCTCTTCCTGGCCATGGGAGCGTACGCGGCGGGCATCGTGCAGCTCTTCCTCGATTTTGAGGAGGAGTGGGTCCGACTGCGACTTGGACTGCGTGGCGTTAAGCGAGTCTGTGCGGGAGGGAAAGTGCAGCATGTCACCTGTCACGCGTAACAACCTCTCTCTCACATGGCCGTCGTCCATCCCTCACGTATGGCCTTGGTGCCCTCGGATCCAGATTCCCATTTCACAGCTCACCAAAGGGATTTCGAGTCGCCTACACGGGAGCGGGAGAAGGAGAAGGACCATTATCGTGGTAGAGACAGAGACAATTACAAGCAAAGAAGGCGGTCGACCACTCCTCCTAGTGATCGCCGACCGAGTATGTACCCACCCAGACGCGAGAAAAGCTATTACGGCGGAGGCACTCTAAGTGCGGACTACCTCGAAAGGTATGTGTTTTCCACTCATGAACCAACGGCCATTCACTGATACCTGGTAGCCGACGATTACAAAGGGAAAGCGCGGTGGCCAACGTATGGCCTTCATCCCCAAAAACATTCGCTCGAGCACTGTATGTGGTTGACACTTATGTCATGCCTAGTTACTCATGATCTAACAAAGGTCGCCCAAACGCAGCCACAGATCGAGCAAAAAACACAAACGGTCCCGTTCTTTACCAGAGTCATTGGAAGATACCGATTCTTCTGAAGAAGATGAGCGGAGGAGGCGGGAGGAAAAGAAACGACGTTCAAGGCGGGACAAGGACAAGGAAAGAGATAAAGAATGGGATAGGGACAGAAAACGGCGTCGGTCCCGTAGCGAAGAGGATGAGAGCGAATTGGAAGATGAGAGGAAGAGTAGGAGACGGCGCCGACATCATCAGAGCAAGCGGTCCAAGACAAAGAGTGAGACGCCTGTGTCTCCTCGCCACGCCCAAATCAAGGACGTCGAGATGGGCTCGCGCAGTCCCAGTCGCCCTCACACATACGAGGATGATGGTGCGGCTGAGCGGATGAGAGAGTTGTCCGTCTCTGCCTCCATCCCGGGCGGTTCTGGAGAAGCGCAAAGATGGTTGTACCTGGATGACATGTCCGGGGATGACGAAGACGAAGACGAAGTTGGGCCGCAGCCACTTCTCAAGATGACGATGTCTTCTAACAAGCGGCACGACGAGCGCGCGTATGGTGGGGCTCTGTTGCGGGGAGAAGGGTCCGCAATGGCTGCGTTCCTTAAAGAGGGCGGGACGGAGGCACGGATCCCGCGGCGTGGTGAGATTGGGCTCACGTCTGACCAGATCGCAGCATTTGAGTCTGTTGGGTACGTAATGAGTGGGAGCAGACACAGGCGGATGAATGCGGTGCGACTGAGGAAGGAGAACCAAGTGATTAGTGCGGAGGAGAAGAGGGGGATACTCAAGTTACAGAAAGAGGAGAGGGAGAGGAGGGAGGCCATTTTGAGGGAAGAGTTTACAGAGTTGGTACATGACAAGTTGAAGGCGGAACGATTATAGAATACTTCATTTACAATTTCAAGTTCTTGGGAAGGATCTCTACCCAATATCTGATAGCACGATGAGGGTCATGAAGCCATCTGATAAGGACCATCGTACCCATCAGGGTCGAGAATGAAGGCAACGTCCTTTATCTTCCCAACTGAGAGCCTTTTCTTGAATTGGATGCCCAACGCCTCAAAGCGAGCACACGCCTCTTGGACGTCGTCCACGGTGATGGCGATATGACCAAATCCTCTGCCAGGGTCTGTGTTGCCGCTTGCGTAGCCCTTGAATTCCGGATCTGACTCTGTGCCGTGGTTGTGGGTCAACTCGAGTACGCCTATATGCGCTCGGTCAGTGTGTCTCGGAGTGCAAAAAGACGATCAGCCACCTTCTCTTGCAAATTTCCCTAGCTTCTTGTCCTCGGCGGAAAGATCTTGGCCAGTGTGGTTGTATGCTAGAAAGTAGAGGGTAAAGTCGTCAAATTCCTCTCTCGAGTAAAGCTCCATGCCCAAGACGTCCTGGTAAAAGGCAAGAGACGCCTTTGGATCCTTGACGCGGATCATTGTGTGATTGAGCGCAAAGCTCGCTGTCTCTTGTGAGCGCGGCATCGCTGGATGTGTGCGTGACAAGGAGCATCACACGCCCCTTCACCCCGTCGCTACTCCCTCCAAAGCCCTCTTCTCCTCGGCCATGATACCATGGCAAATGGCATTGCAGCATCGTGAGCATCATTCAGTATATTTACGCTGCCACTGCCCTTGGGTCATGGCTGCCAGTCGATGACATGATGACTGATTATATGCGCGATGCTGATTATACGCGCGATGGCGATAAGATATCGAGTCACGCGCGCGCGTTGATTGCTAAACGCGTCTCCACACGTGATGGATTGGTCTCTTCTCTTCCATCCATCATCATGGCCCTTCCTCCCCTTCCTTCCCTTCCTTCCCTCTCCATCTTTCCCTTCTCTGAGGCTCGCTCCTCGTCTCCGCCAATGACACCCTACTCGTCTACATCATACTATCAGCCATACATCCACTCAAGTCCGACGCTTGCTTGCGATATTCATCCTATGCATGAAGCGTCTTTTTTTTCAAGTCGCCATCGACCAGGCAGCACATCTTCTTGTTATACCTCATACTATCACCACAAACGCGATTTCAGCCAACCGCCTCGCTCGATGCCGATCGCCAGCTCACAAATGGACGAGAACGACGGAGAAGGCGCGGGTTACGCATTTACGGCAGAACCCTGTCGTTCGACCTTCTTCATGACTTCAGCAGAACGTGGCCGCTGGAAAACGGATCCCATACCTCCCAAGTTTTCGCTGCACACTTGTAAATCAGAACCCATGCCTGCGTCTGTCTCTCCACTTCAACCTCCATCTCGGCTACTTTCAGAGCCGGCGCCTTCAGATCTGCCGAAATTTATGGACGATCCACCGGATTCCGAAGAGATTTCTTCGTTAAAAATGGAACCCGAGTTGCCCGCGTCTGATCCTGCTGAACCGCTACCTTGGTCAGAGGCAGATGGAGACAGTGATGGGCACCCACCGTCTTCGCCGCTTCCTCCGTCCTCACCACCCTTGTCGCCCATGTCACCTTGTTCATCTCCCTTGCCTCCTTCATCGCCGGTGCTCCTATCATCCCCTCTTTCCTCCCCTGTACCAGAAAACATATCACTAGCCGTCTCTCTGCAAGACTCGATGGTGAGCTCACCGATCACATCGAAACTCGCCCTTTTCCTAATGTGGAATAGACCTCTGATTTCGGCGTCTTGGAACCTGTTCGGCCGGATCTTGTCGAATCAAAACTTGTGGTGGAACTGTCCGCAAACTGTCATGTTGACGTCACAACAAAGGCTATCTTGGGGCCAAGGGAGAACGTGTGTGAAGAACGGAGGCCGGGGTCACGGAATGTGGAGCGGAGTGGGAACAGGAAACGTAAAGAATGCCAATCGGGTCTAGAGACAACATCTAGGAAGAAACGGCGGATTGAAGCGGGGTCGAGTCAGTCAAAGGGTGCTGGGAAGAGAGTTAGTCAGAAGGAGAGTTGCTCACAGGACGAGAACCGATCGCGGGATGATTCGGAAGACGAGGAAATACGTGGCATGTTGATTGAGAGTATGGCTCTCTCCCGGGCGTCCTCCCATCCCGTCTCTTTCCTATGCAAATCTGTCATGCAGGCTCGGCCGGCCATGAAGACTGAGCGGGGTGAAAAGGAGTGGACTTCGGTATTTTTGCGTGTGCTAGAGGGCGGCGTGGCGGGTCGTGGAAGTGGGTTGTTTGGCAAAGTGGAGAGTAGCGGCAAGGTAGGTGGTAGTGCTGTGCTTTGCGAGTTCACAGCGAGTAATGGTGTCGTTTGGATAGGACGACCGTGGGCGGCCGTTGGAGCCTCAGTGGTTTTACGTGCCCGAGATGGACGAAGACCAAGAACGGGCGGCATTGATCAAGACCATGATGCCGCGACCTGCAAAGCGGAACGAAACCAAGAAGTATAAACAGTATTATTACCGCCCGCTGCACAAGTTATCGAGGTGGGACTTGGAGGACTCGTAATCACAAACATCAACCCAATATTTCGTTTTTTATTTTGGCATTGGTAATTTATTTCTTTTAATATCCCTTGATCATGTCCTTGTCTTCACACTTGTAGCGCATACTGTTATCAAATGTAATCCCAGCTATGAATTGACGGTTGGAACAAGAAAAGAAGCGATTATCTCTCCGTTTTCTCTTCTCAACAGAAATGTCAGAAGTCGGAGATGAATGGGCACAATACCGGCTACTGTGGAAGGCCGATGTAGCCGTAGACGAGCTCGGCTACACTAAATTGAGAGGTTGCCTCGGGGATAATCTTCATCGCACACGTACCAAAGCATCAGCGCATCAGCGTTGTGCCTTGATTGCACCACTCACTGGGTAGGAGATATATGTGCCTGAAATGGTCGACCATGCCTGGTAAGACCGGACTAGGAATCTGTTGTAGATCCCAGAGTGGAGGGAGACAGCTGAAGGCGCCTCAGGGAGAGGTGAGGGAGAAGGGGCAGCATCCTCAAAACGAACGATACCACCTCAGACGCTAACATCGGCTGCTAGATCCCCAAGTCTGTCAGTTTTTCCCCTATGTTGACACAACTCACGACTCAAAACGCAACCACGGCCGTACCAGAACGTGCACTAGTCAGTCCAGCTGCGCATCGGATAAACCAAACACGCTACTCCAAACGCTCGCGTCGGAATCTAAACCATTTTGTGCTAGGCGTCCAAGTTCCAGCCGGGAGCGAAATAAATGTACCCCTGCATCAAACTCAAGGTCACACGGTGGTATTCGTTTTTTTTTTTTTTACAACGTACCTGTGATATATCGTGAAAAGCGCGCGACTAGGAATCTAGGACGGACTCCCTAATTCACGATCCTCGTTCCAATTTTTTGGTTTCTACGTTGCGCGGCTTCCTTCCACGACAAGTGAGAAGACCAACAATCAGAACGACCAGGACATTTCTGACACAACCAGGGATCCTCTCACTCTCTTGCACAATCAATTTACACCCTCGAGAAGAGCACAGAACAAGTTGTGAGAAATCATTGCCAACGGCCACCGAGGAGATTCAACAGTGTGGTAATTTCGGCGCCGTACTTCATTCTTGCTTCTGCCTAATCTGTGGAGCCATGCCATCATGAAATGTTGAGGGAGACTGCTCATAGGCCTTGGGCTGGACTGGCGCGAGTGGCGCAGTTGACGCATTCATGGAGTACGGACATCCCTTAATTATTCATTTCGTCAGAATGATGCTAATCATTGCAAAAGTACGCACTTATAGTGCGTCCATATGACAACTTGATTAGACTTCGAGTATCCACGTAGACATGGTCCATCATTCTAGTGGATTGATCAAAGGAACGTTAAATTCTCAAGGTCTGGTGCACAACGACGGTCTCGCGGAAACTCTTGATGTCCTGGGAAATAGTAAAACAGCAATGTGGACAGTGCGTTCCAGTTCCTCCGATACCCAGCCATGTGGAATGAGTCAAAACCCACCCCATATACTCGATTCCGAACTTTCATTTTCGGGGTCACTTCTCAAACCATGTTCCCAATGGGGTAAAGATAGGGAGGTTCCTCTCAATTTTTGTGGAGAGTCGGGCGCGAACGACTCCATGATTCCGTTAATAGATCATCTCCACCAGATGCCGATTCCAGACGCATACTTGAAAACTGCCATCGGTATCGCCCTGGTAGCTATCGAATTTTTGGAGGAGCAGCAGAGTCGAGAGTTGAACATGAGACAACGCAATACGAAGGTAGTGCGCTCTTGGTCCTTCGGATCCTGGATGGAGTGAGAGAGAGGGTATTATTAGAAGAACCAGATTCAAGACGGCGACTGCAGGAAGTCCCATTAGATGGTCTCCGCAGTTCCCAGGCTGGAAAGCCAGATAATCGATGATGACTTCATAGGAGCAGGCGGAGAGGCAAACGGCATCGTTTGAGAAGGAAGGGGAGAGAATGAGTAAGAGTAAGAGCGTAAACGTCGACCCAGAAGCATTTTGTAGTACATGATGACTGGTGCGGCCATGAGGCCATGTGCTGTTCGAATTGTTGGTCGTGTGCCTGGCTAGGTGGAAAACTAGTGGCTCATGCACATGACTCATGAGCGCATGAGCGCTGGTGTGTCGGCCAACGTGTGGGAACAGGCTAGATGAACGAGTGGTTTTTCTTTCCCTCGTGTTTTCCGCAAGTAACGGAGGCGAGCTTCACATTGCATAAGCCTGTATGGACCTCTGACGTTCAAATTACAAACACACAGGCTTTCAATGCCTCCCTGGCATAACTACCGCCGTGCCTGCCAGTCCCGGGTCCGATGCTCCAGCATCGAATTTCAAACAGCTCAGGATCCTCAGCTGAGCTAATGGGGCTTATTGCATATAGAGACAAGTTGTCGATGTGTTCAGGTCCGTGGACAAATTGTCTTGAGATCACCGAGATCGACCGTTGACAAACCTGGTCCACATGGAAAGAAACGCCGTGAGTCAGTGCTCAACGTTCAACAATCCTTACATACATTTTTGAATGACATTTCTGATTGGGAACATCAGTTAGACATGCGCGCGGATGACGCCAATTTGATTGTGGTTCGACCTCTCCCCTCCCCACCCAACGCGCACCCACCTTGACCTACTCTGCTTCAAAAGTTGCGCAGGAGACTCCAGAATGATCGTCCATTATTCTCGTCGAGCGCTTGCAAGATTGAGAAGAAGAAGAAAACATATCCTGAGGAAATTCCTGTGCCAGAGTAATACGCGCGACTCGTTAACATCGAGTTAACCACCACAATGTCATGCGCCAAGTAAGAGAGAGACCTACCCCACGCAGAATATACCTGCCGCGCGAGACCGTTTGAAAGTGGACTATGCTTTGGTGGAGCCGCGTTGTACAGCCTTTTTACGCATTGGAGGTCCTGAACGTCAGGCACACGCGAAGTTTTTTTGTGTTCACCCCTCTCACGTGTTGTGGTACTGACATTCGTTGAAGGAATAGTGATTCCTGATCCTGTTAGAGTGCCCAACGCTACCGAGAATTTGGTACAATGCTAGAACCATTCCAAGCTCCGTGAAACTGGTTGACACACAGGCTTGCAATCTCCTTGCGATTACAATGTCAACTTGACACCGACGGATGCCGCATTGTTCCGCCCCCTCAATAACTGGGGTACAGCTGTCATACAGTAAGTAGATCACACGACTTGTAAAGTATCTGGCAACGGCGCGGCCCTGCTCTAAAATTCTGACATTTGTCGACGACGATCGCCATCATTTTTTTGAAATATTGAGGACGTTATTCTTATTCTCACTCATCTCCACATCTGCGCCTAACTGTGCCTGTAAAGTGTCTACCCTGCTTTCTGTCTTTCCATATTTCCCCTGATAGACTGGAAACGTGTCCCGTTTGCCGAAAGTCAAGTTGCCGGTTCCTCTCTAGACAAGATCTCGAATGGATGTTAATGCAATCTAGCCCTGCCACATCTGATTGAACGGTTCGCCGCTGTCTATTACATATCTCAACCGGCAACCGAGATGTAATGCGATAGGGAACAGATGATCATTTCATCACAACTATCCACAGATGTGCTTTACATTATAATCAAAGTCTTAGTTTGATAAGATCACGCTGAGTAATCATAGTAGTTCTTTTTTTTCCACGACGCCGCACCTCGCGCTGTGAATGAATCGTATTCCAAGACACTGAGGTGCGGGCCGCAATTACTACTCGCTTGTGTGTGTGAGAGCAATACGTACGTACACTGGCATCTTACAGCGCTGATGCTGTTCCTTACATTGCGGTGGAACCCTCGCCGATCACGACCGTGGATCGCGTAATAGCTGCTTTCGCAGGTCACGTTGAGCAAAAAATGTGCCGATTGCTAGTCAGCAGCTCATGGGCATGGCTGATTCGAAAATTTGTCGCCACATAGCTGTGTGGGAAACCACAATATACGTGGGCTGGTATTTGCTATATGAAAAATTCGATCGGGTTGACCTGTGCGGTCAAAACGGCCGAAAGTAAGGTTCTGGAATTGCGGAGGAGAGTTGAAGCGTCAGAAGCGGACGCCACATCGCTGTTGTTCATCACATACAAACGATTATTTATTTTTTTCAAGAGACTTACAAAAGCGTTTTCAGCCACAAATCCAGGAGGATTAGCAGCGATTATCACAAATGATCCCCGACAGGAGTTGACCAGCGTGTACATTACATACAATGAATGAGAATTGTCCTGCGGGGCGATTGCGATGCCAACGAATGTGCGTCATGTTGGATGTTGCGCAGATGGCGGCCGGCCATGGATTCATGAAGGGTCGGGCTGGAAAGATGAAGAGAGCCGGTAACTAGCTTTATTGCAGGGAGGGTAGATGGAGCAATTGCAATTGATGGGGCGCTCTATTATTGCCATTGAATGGGAATATGAGAGCTTAGATGGAGTATACGCGTCATGTAAGGTGACAAGTATGAGAGATCTTCTCTTCACGCGTGGGCTCGAAAGCAGGTTTAGCAAGAACTTGTTGCTATTGGTGGAGAACTTGGGCTTGGGTAAGGCGTTATCAGCATCGATTATCTTCTCAGTTCTGAGAGTCTATCTCAGAACCATATGAACCTTGGGTGTGAAAGTTGATGGGCGAGAGCAGATAGCGCGCTGTGCATGACGTGTACACATGGGTCCATGGGAGCAGTTGAGAGACCAAGCAGTGGTGCAGGAGGTCCACGGTGGACCACGAGTTGGCGTATGGGAAATGTTTGTCATGCCTTTCAACGAGGTGGTGCGGCGCACCCCTGAAGTGAGCCGATACACGTTGTGTAGGCCATGCAAAGGGGGGATGCGAATATGGATGCCGGTGGAAGACAAGCAGCGAGAGTCGAGTGGAGGCAGAGCGGTTGGAGACGAGCCAAAGCGGTAGAGGTCCGAGCCTGATGCATTGATGTTGAGAAAATGGGGTGAGATATATTTTATTTTTCTGGGAGATGCAAGATCCAGCCTCATGTAACCGGCGTGTGACATAAATCGAACAGACATTCGACCGATGAGTATATTACGCCGTAAGCTTGTTTGCCTGTCTCTCCCAAATGCTTTCTATCCCTCCTCCCCAGCGTCCCCCCAGCCGTTCAGAGCGCCTCCTCAGACAAACTCTCCGTCGTGATGAGGAGGTTCGTGACTCGGCTGTGCCTCCTCCCAAGCGCAGGCATTCCTTGTCTAGGCACTCCTCTCGTGCTGCTTCTCCCCCGCCGCCCCTACCGCCTCTCGACTTCTGCTCACGCCCATCTTCACCCGCCCATAGGTGCAGATATGCTGACCTCGCTGACGAGCAGTATGCCAGAGGGGCCTTCCTATTCCGCTCTCCTATCAACAATGGGCCAGCGTCTCCCACTCCCCAGGGATACATCCCAGGAAACATGTACGACCACCTTCCTCGCCAGGGTGCAAGTGAATCGAGCGACGGAACAGCAACACCGGGTTCAAGAACGAGGTTTCACAATGGGAATGGGCCGCATACATCGTCACGTTTATCGACGCGTTCGATATCTCCGCCTCCCACGAGGTCTACCACCGTTACCCGCAGACATTCGCTGCAACGTGCCTTCTACCACGAGCCGCTGACACCACAGGAACATGCGCTGCGAGCCATGCTGGAAAGCGCGCAACGCCCAGAGGATAATCGAGGGTCATCGCATATGACTAATGCAAACCTAGATTGGGCACGAGACAGAAATAGCCAATTGCAGTGGCGTGACAGCAATTTTACCGCAAGATCTGGATCTATGTCACAGCCCCAGTCAGGTGCTTCTGTACGTTTTATATTTCCAATTCAAAGTGGACGCTGTTATTCATTCACTTTTATATCGCTTAGATTCTGTCCGCACCCCCGCCTTCCTCCCCTCCACGCCTCCATTCCACCTCATCCCCATCATTACAAGACCCTTCTAGCCGGAAGCACACCCGCAGCCGGAGCTCGACCGATCCTATTCTCGACCCTTCCAACCATCCCTACGCGAATCGCGCGCGAACAGGTACAAATACAACTAGTCCGACCGTTTCTAGTTCGTCTACATCCATGTCTAGCCTGTCCCCGAGGAGAAGTGCTGTTGCTTCGCAATCCCCACAAGTCCATCACTCACATCACCAATCGAGAAGGCACCATGTCAATATGGAAGCTACACCTCCACTCACAGCGGACGCCTCTCCTACAGGCATCAGCGAAAGGAACGAGTTGGAACCTGACTATCAGCTAGACGTCGACGACGATTCTAGGCTTATCACTCCCCCTCCCTCCCCGCCTCATTTCAATGGCATCCCCCGTAAACCGCATCACTTGCCCCATTCACCACTACCATACCGACCGATGGGAGAATGGTACCCCGCGTTTACTGTTCCTGGCACGGACACCGTCAACCCTGACACCCACGCGCATACACCGCTTAGCCCCAAACCTGTTCGTCCTCAATTTAATGTGAGAAAGGCGAGCGAGCAATGTAAGATGATCGATGGGTATGTCAGCTTCCTCAGCATCGAAGGATTGGGTGGACCGCCCGAGTCGAATAGCCCTGCTCTCGGCGACGATGAGGGCGACGACGACAAGCGGAATAGAGATAAGAGGATGTTTGGCATCGGTTGGGACCGGTGGAGAAAGCTCCTTCCGCTTGGGGTCGGTGGTGCGAACGGACACGCCGATGAGCACGAAAGTGCGATGTCACGGTGAAGTGGAATCTTACTTCTCTACGTGGTGTTCCGGTCAGTTCACTCAAAAAGTGCCTACATTCAATTCACTCATGCGCCTTCTACAAAAAGATTTCCTCACGGTTTCTTGTATTTGACATACATGCATGACAGGACGACATTCTTTCGATATATGACCTTTCTTTTATTGATGTTCACTATTCGAGCGCATAGAAGCGACATTCGCGTGGTTTGTTTCAATATAACCTATTATGTACACATTTGGTATGGGTAGCAGATAGGGACTGTGTCCTGCTCACTGTACAATATACGGGACTATCATGCAACGGCGATGTAGCCAATATTTTCATGCATAGAAACTTCAATACATTTTCATTCCAGTTTAATTATTATGAATTTCAAGCGAGTTGCCGTCGCTAAAGTCTCGCCAATGCTCGGTATTATTAATGATAAATGAGTCGGGTACAAACGCCCATTTCCTCGTTACCGCAGATGTGCTGATCCGATGCGAGGGGGAAGGGAAAGCTTGGAAAGGCAATACGTAAGTTGTCCGCGCAGCCTCTCTCAGGCTCTCTAATAGGTTAACTGTGGGTCGTCTAGGCATACAGGCTTGAGGCTGTGCGCTCGGCTACCTCGAGACTCCTGTTTTGGGTAACGCATGGTTGATGGAGGCTGGGTAATCCTACTGATGGTGGAGAACAGATGGGCAGAAACATGAGCAGCATGGAGCCTTGAGGAAAGCTTCATGGATGGATCGATAACGCAGCGGGCTTTTCGCCCAAAGGAACCCCTTTGCGGCAAGCCTCATAGTGACCGTTATCGCGAGTATACTTACTATCGCTCATGATCGCGATCTCGAACGGTTGTAGTGAAGTCCAGGCTAGCTCAGCCACCAAGGCTATGCAATGGAGACATCGAAAACTGCAGGTGCAATATGCATGGGGAAATCGCACGAGCAATGTGGGCGGAGAATGGCTTGAGCTTCTACTAGATAAGCGTCCGACAGATGGAGGATCACGATCAGTGACATTGAAACGTTGACAGTTCGCTGGACCTCACAGGGCTCTGGACAAGTAGCAAAATCCCCGACTCTTACGCTATAGCAACTCTTCACCCAACTACTGCATTTCATTACATTACTAATAGGCTGGGAACGCGTCCGCCCTCAGCGGGTTGGTTTGTAAATATTAAATAACTTTCGGTCCGTAAACAGGCTGATCCTCGTGCCCAATGCGTCGGGACGCAGGCCGAGATTCCGGTGTCAGCATCTTTCGATGGACTTGCGACGCCTTCGAGAACGAGTTTGAAAAAAACAACAACAACTCGGCGATGACGCGGCCTGCCCGTTCACGCGTTCAAGGTTGATGCATGATGTGAATAATTGACACGAGGGGAGGCATCCAATCTCCTCTCTATCTTTGAAATTTCCTTTTTGCCGTGTTGGGCGGCCCGTATAATACAATAAACGTGACTTGATTTCCCCGGCACCGCGCTTCAACAATAAACCGAAATTGGCCCAAATTTTTATGAACGACTCCCCAACACCTGCCGCCAACACCTGCCTGCCATGCTGCAGCTGGCCCTAACCGAACGGATCATAGTTGTGTAGACCCTTTGATCATACGTCAGTGCTTCAGTCCTCGCTTCTTGGTACTCAGGACTTTGTTTGATCTTAAACTCCGCGCATACGTCAGTGTTCAAAGGGCGACCATTGCGTGAGGTGTTACGGCAGTCTTCAATTAAGCTTCTGCGCTGGGCTAGTTGGTGGCAAGGCTGGCATGTGATACAGGGTTACCATATGATAGATATTAGAGCGCATGACGCCACACCAGTTAGGAGAAACACTCTCTCACACGTGCATCCATAACTACTATGTAATGTCAATTCAAAAGAAATAGGAACCCGCAAAGCTTAAGCTTATATCGATATGACGCCAGTCATGGACATGAGGCGAAGGCCTCAATCGCGTGAATTTGGATAACCGCAACGGCATTTACGTTGTTGCGGGCTCGCCAAGCCGTTTCCTGGTTCTGATAAACACACCCGACGTCGCTCCAGTCTCAGAGAACTACCATCGCTCCGAAATACTCGGGTTCAACGGGGATCAGGCATACGGGCATTATGCGCTGTTCGGACCACTTGGAGAAATTGGGAGGTCGATGAGGTTGATGAAGTCGGGGGAATAGTGGCCTTATAGCAATTTAGGAATTTAAGGCAATTCAGTAGGCGCACTATGGTTAAGCCGCCTTGGTAACTGTCTTGCACTTTACCATTTGGGTGACGTTTACAAGTCCTTTGCATTGCAGAATAAAGTTTCTTAAAGGACGAGGTTGCCGCAGTTCCCGAACACGTCATGACCGTTATGCAGCTACGTTCCGAATAAATCGTTGCGTGCGTGACTAGAACGTTGCAAGTGTGTCACTTGATAATCATCCTCTACATCCCTGACGTTATCAGCGACGGCAGATAGTGAGGAGAACAAATGGCATCTTTTATATGAGTTTCTATTTGGGTATAGGGTTTCGAACCGACGCGTCATATTCCAGTTGTCCTATCTTGGTGGAAACGCCTCGTCATTCGTGCTCGCTGCCAAGCTTCCCATGTCATCAGTGCGTGTTAAAGGTATAGTAACCATTCTAAACATTCTGTGGGATGAGACGCGATACAGTTACCATTTTCATCGAAACCTGCCGGGTTTGCACGCAAGCTGTCAGGCGTCCCGGAGTCCTTGAGAGGTGGATGTCCGATTCCTGAGGGTGTTACCGGAGTCGCACTATAGATAGACACCGCTTACCATGGTGTAAAACCTTCCAAAACGTTCTCCTCGGATATTGGCGATGATGTGCGGCGGTATAACGGATCGCGATGATGGCGCGTTTTGACATGGGATGCATCAGTGACAGAAACGTTATGCTTCATTCATAGTCTAGGCAATTCCCGAAGCTGCGTCCGCAGTATGCAGGTGGTTTTTAAAAAAAGAGAAATTCAAAAGCGCATCATTACTCACGTCTAAACAAGGCGTGCATTTGATCCCTCAGAACTGATCATCAGATATCCATGTTATGTAATAGCTGACAATGTTATCTATGAGTCGATAGGATCAGGAATTATTAACGCGGCGAGTATGAAACGTCCATGGGACCGGTAACGTACCGGGAGAAGCCGACAGTCCATGGGAGAGAGAATGCTCATAATATTCGTGTTAATGTATGGCTTATCTAGCATGTGCCTGGAACCATCATTTATTCCCCTGTCTGTCGCTCGTGTATGCATTGCCACGAATATTTTTACGTGGAACACCGCAGTTGTCGTGCAAGTGATTTTCTCACCAGGTTATTGAAAATATACATTAGATAGCCGTGGTAAATCTATGATTGTCATGGAAATCTGTATATCCATGAACTCTGGTTTGCCATCGGCGTTGAACATTATATTATGTAATGCAATCACTTATCTTAGTTGGCACGCCATCATTCGATAAGGAGGTAAGTCCCGCCTGCGGAGTGTTTATATGTTCGGGATGTCAGGAAAACAATACCTGGTGGAGGAATCAGTGATTGATTGGGGCGACAGGGCTGAACTTTGCTGCACAGGACACCTCCGTGAACCTTATCCAGACCGTCTAGTATGCTTCGTCTTTCATTGAAGATATTGATCGCACGTTCGAAGATAAGCGCCGCGGCAGTCTCGATAGATTGAAAAGCGTCGAAATCAGATCAATATTCTTCATGTCATTATCTGATATAGATCAGCGCCGCGCCGAAAACTCAGGCTAGTCTCGATTTGATTGGGAACAATCCAGTCTTAGTATTGCATCGGGCGGAGACCAAGCTTATCTACTTACAGCCACGCTAGCATTTACACATTTCAGTGGATCTTTGTCATGCCCGGAGTGATTTTGAAGCAAGCTCTCGGGCATGAAGTCCATCGTTCATAAATATGAGTCATTCTTGCTCAACACTAAGTCAGTGGATACATACCTCGCACTGAGACTTGGTCTGAGACTTGGCGCCCCGGAATCAAGCCATGTAACATCGCAGTACGAAGTTTAATTAACCCGCCATTAATAGTGACTTGCTTATTATAGACCTAACCATTGATGAGAGGGTTGAAGATGGAATATACTTTACGTACCACTCGAAGATGATTGGCAATCATAAAGGTTATTATTATTAAGATAACATCGTAAATCAATGAGGAAGGCCCTGGCCTGATCGGGTCATACGAAGCCGCGGATACTGTCCACCTTGGATAACAATTTGCTCACACCGTTGTGCAATGCATTCATGAGATAGCAACCACGACCATAATTGAAGACCCTGCGCACGTTAGACTCCGAGTCGTCTGATTCGGAAACTTGATAACAGTTGTGACGATGCTAAGAACGTCCAAGGGCACATGCTTGAGGACGGCAAATGAATGTAATGATCTACGATCACGAACTTTCCATGACAGATCAAGCCACTTCTTGATAGAGATGGAGCCCGAGCGAGACCGAGAGCTCAATGCGTCTTCCCCATATCGTACGCTAGATCAAAGGCAATGAGGTGAGGAGCCCTGAACGACGATCAAAACGGACGGGGCATTTTTAGGTCTACTAGAGATTTGCACCAGTGGGTGACTCGGAGTCTGTAAAATCGGCACTTGGCCTGGCGCCGTTGAGGCCTAGCGTGTCATATATGACACGAAAATCCACACAGTTTGTTGCCTATGCATTGATTTTTGCCTTCAGGTTGATTTCGCCCGCCTCCTTACACTTTGATGCTGCACATAGGAGATGCCAATCGTGATTGATATGAGGACAAAAACAAAGGCATACTAGTATGTTCATGTTAATGGTATCATAATCACTTGACAGGTACTTTGCACCCACATGCCTTCGTGTTCTGTCAAAACGCCAGTCTTTGAAAGGCAAAACTTGGGGAATTTCTAGAACCCGTTATGGTCTCGGTCCGTTTAACCAAACGCACAACTTTACTAATTCTTTCTATATGCGACATATGCAATACAATAAACATATGCGAATGGCACGCACAGTCCCTTTCTCGTGACAGATTATCAGACCTGTCCAGAAGGAGGTATTACAGGGCCTCCAGACTCCGTTGTTGGAATAGGGGTGTTCTCAATTGGCTTCATTGCGGGGAACAGCAGCACCTCCTTGATATCTGGATACAAACCAATTAGAGGATGTGACGGGGTGACTGGGATCTAAACTCACTGTTCGAGTCGGTGAGGAACATGACAAGACGGTCGAGACCCATACCCCAGCCACCGGTTGGCGGTAGACCATGTTCAAGGCTGGATATGGAAAAAAATAAGCCCAGTTTTACGTGATGCATATTAAGACGTACGCATCGATGTATGTTTCGTCAATACCCTGTGCCTCTTCGTCTCCTTGCTCCTTTTGTCTCGTCTATCACTCGCTTCGGATCGGCAGAACTAGGCAAAAATGGAAAAGCGCACACACCTGTTCCTCGAATCTCAGCCTTTGCTCGAACGGGTCGTTCAACTCAGTGTACGCGTTGCAGAACTCCTTCCCGCACATGAATCCTTCAAAACGCTCGCATAAACCAGGACGAGAGCGGTGCCACTTGGCAAGAGGAGACATGACTTGTGGGTGGCCGACTGAAACATAGATCAACTCCAATTCAGGGAGTACATATGCGCGCCATACCGATGAAAGACGGTGATATGCAAAGGGGCTCGATAAACTCTCCTACAAGCTGGAAAACGTGAGTTTTGGGGTTCTGTTCGTCTGAGAGTCCATATACCTTGTCTAACATTCGAGCATTTGTCCTTGGCTCGCTACAATCCACCTTGTGCTTTGCCAACAATTTTTTCAACCATTTGTTAGTTTCCTCCGATTGCAATTCCTCTCCTGGCGGGAACTTGACATTCAACTTTTCCTCCAGCGTCGTAATCATATCATATCTCTTCCAAGGTCGCTTGAACTCGAGCTCAAACTTCCTCGCACCTTCTTGACCCTTGTTTCCATCAGGATGATACACCATCTGTGTGCTACCGCCTGTGATGTACTTGACGAGACCTTCCACCATTGCTTCCGTGATTTCCAACACATCTTCCATATCCGCATAGGCCATATAGAATTCGCAAATGGAGAATTCGGGATTATGCGTTAAATCGATGCCCTCGTTGCGAAACACACGACCGATCTCGTATACACGATCAAGTCCGCCCACGACGAGCTCCTTTAAGTAAAGCTCAGGTGCGATACGAAGGTACAAATCTAAACCGAGATCGTTGTGATGCGTGATAAATGGCTTGGCAGTGGCACCTCCGGCGAGCATGGACATCATTGGTGTCTCGACCTCCATGAAGCCAAGATTGTCGAGAAAACGGCGGATATAATTAATGATCCTGCTTCGTGTGATGAAGATCTTGCGTGTGTTTTCGCTCATGATCAGGTCAAGGTAGCGTTTCCTGTAACGAGTTTCTTGATCCTTGAATCCGAAGTGGGAAGAAGGGAGTTGGTGTAGGTTGGGAGAGAGGAGGACCATGTTAGATGGCGAGATGCTCAATTCTCCCTTTTGGGTGCGCATGGGGATGCCCACTACGCCAACGACATCGCCACGACGGAAGACTTGGTGGGTGGATTCGAAAGTGCTGGGATCTGCGGAGGCCCTGTTATACGCCGCGTATATACATAAGAAATAGACTGTGAACCAAATATCTGACACGTACTGGGGGGAGGCCATAATCTGAACCTTCGTTCCTTCACCATGAAGATCATAAAAGATGAGTTTTCCGTGAAGGCGGATATTGTGAATTCGGCCTGCGAGACTCTCCATGGTGCCCTCTAATTTGGATCCAGGATCAATCTTGCTATCTACACCATACGTTTTGATAAAAGAAGTAATGGAACGAGTAACGTGAAACTTGTGCGGGTATGGATTGGGGGATTGGGTTTCCTTGAGATGAAGGATTTGACGAGAGCGAAGCTCGTAGTATTGCTGTAATCACTGTCGGACAGAAGTGAAACGGAGCTGAATCTTACTCACGTTCGGATTCAAGTCGTCCATGTCTATTTTTTCTTCCCTTGGCTTTGCGGCCTGTTGTACAGGAGTCTTTTCAGACTTTATAGCATCCTTAGCCCTTTGCTTCTGACGACGTTTGAGTTCCCTGAAGGAAGAGTCAATCGATGTTGCTTGCAACAAATTTGATCATACGTCTTTGAGATCATTTCACCGGTGACGGGATCCTTGTGCAAGCCAGCGTGCTCATCTGCCATTGTTCTGATAAAAGATAGAGAAGGACGGGAGCAAGAAAGTGGCGATGGGGAGGACAGAGATCGTAAGAAAGGCAGAAGAAGCCTTCGCATGCGTCTCGACTTTTTGAGAATGCTTGATCGGGAATTTCCACAAATGGAAGGTGCTCGAGACTATACGGATCACCATTGAAATATTGAATATTGAATGCATGAGTCGATTCTTCATCAAGGGGAAGAACCGGGCTGGCGATGAACCTAAAGTTGAGTTGCTAAACGACCGAAAGAAAGATGGTGATTTTTTATTTCTCCAACACGTGTTAACCGAAAGCTGCAGCCGCACAGAGATCACAAATGCATATGTCAGGGAAAAGGACATTTGTACGAGACAGCGGACGCTTGGACTCTGCAATACTACTTGTACCTCAGCCCCATTTCGATACGCGTTTGTCAATTGGTGAGTCTTACTTCCCACTCATCGCCAAGCACCGTAGACATTGACCTTGATTTCTACGACGATAATTACCAATTAATTTTGTTCAGCTCTATGAAAAAAAAGTATTCTTTCGCCCTCCGATTTTGTCACAGAGTAGGGTGACGAATGAGCCGTACTAGTTTACTGTTTGTACCCCAGGAACGCGCAACCGCTGTGCATTTTCTTCCGTCAATATCTATTCAACATTGAATGGCCTCTTCCTCGTGCGCCACAAGGGCCCAGCAAGTGGCGGCCGAGTTATAGGGATGTCTGTTCCCAACAAAAGAACAAGTGGACGTCGTGATGTCGGATAAGGAAAACAAATGAAATGACTGATAGTTCTTAGGCAATGTATAGAGGCTTGTGCCCAACAGACGGGAATCTGGAACTAATGGCGATGCGTATATGCTGCAACGAACATTTTGCAAAAGGACCCCGCCAAGGCATCAATGTTTCTGTTATGTGTTGTTGGCGAGTTCGTTCTGATTACATTCTGCGCATGTCCTGATCATGTGCAGGGCCTATGATTGACATCTCAGGGGGCTTCTATGATGATAAGGCTATTCGTAAAGCCGCTCACTGACTTTCTGCGACAAATAGGGTGGCCCCTAGTTTTACGTGCATTATGGCAAAGGCATCTGCGCTGGAGGTGTACGTATATTCCTTCACTTGTATCATCAATAATTCATTTTAGAATAACCATCTATTCAACTTGCAGACCACACTCCCAATATTATCATCTCACAGACACACCCCATCCAATGCGCCTCCAGTTTCAGAACAGGATCTCTTACTGGCAACTTTGGTTCTCGTGAAGTTGGCGGGACAAGACGTCCACAAATTGTTGGTCGAGCAGAATCTCGCACCGTTTCTCTATGCCAAATCCTAGGTAGTACATAACAGGTGCTCCAAATGGCGTATATCTGGAACCGTCATCTTGGCATAGTATAACTTGACCTGCATACTCGATCGAGCAGGATAATAGCAAGCAATTGTTCGGCTCATAAACGCCTGAAAAAGACGTCAGAATTGGACCTGCTCGTAGCGTGGTGCAACGCGCGCGCGCATTTGAATATACATCAGAACATCTACAATTGTTCACGACAAAGCGGCTGATGGAACGGTTTGGACTTGACACGCTAGTAGACGGACCAATCTTGCTTTTGTGGTGACAGGGACCACCGTTGGGTATATTGGGTGACAAAATGCTTTCAGCACTGCTAGTACAGAGGTCCCATACTGCTGGACTTTTTTGCGCTTTGTCACCACTGGTGGCTTGCCCATCCTTCAATGCTTCAATGCTTCAAGTTTCAAGAACAACCGTGACAACGGGGGTGTCTTATCCCGGACCCGGATTTAATCGACTTCAGCAGCACCAAGAAAATCGTTGTCTAGGGGAATGTTCACAAGTTCAACCTTAAAAATGTCAACTGGGACTGTGGTCCGTCTCCCAGGGTAAGAGTTCGGACGGGCCTGGCAACAGTTAAGAGCAATAGGACGATCTCTGATATAGAATTGATTGGCGTCCTGACAGACCTCGGTCCGTAGTCGCAGGGCTTCTACCCCTCCCCATTCGGTGGGAAGGCCGAGGGAGGGATTCTTGACGTGATCGGGGCCAGGTGACGCCATGGAGACGAAGCTTCAGGGTAAGAGGTAACTTGAAAAGTTGTATATGGGTACCAACGAACCATGCTATTTATGTAATCTAATCCACGTCCATCTCGCTAGGTCCATCTGGTCCCTTGTCCTGCTTCTCATCCTTGTCCTTATTGTCCTCAGGCTGTTGCTCCTTGGGCGTACCCGTTCCACTCCCAGTCGCAGAAGGTGCCACAGGCGGCTTGGGCTTGGGCCGCGTCATGATCGGGGTAGCAAAGTACACCACCTCGTCCTTCTTCTTCTCCATCTCCGCTGCGGTCAAGACCGGATCGACATTCTTGGGCTTCTCCGCCTGCTTCGCCACCGTATCCTCCAACCACTTTTGGACATTGGCGACTTTTTCCACAACGCGTTGCTTGTCCGCTGCATCGATATGTGCATACTTTTCATCCGCAGAGGTCGCTTGGGTGAGATACTTGTTGAGGGTCTCCCTCAACGCAGCGATAGACTTGGCCCGATCCTCAGCTTCGCGGTACCGAGCCGTGATGGGGTCACCGAGCGTCTTGAGGGCATCCAAGCGGGTGACGTACGCCGACTTGGGGGCGTCCTCGCCTTCCTCGCTGTAGACCCATTCCTCGGCCTCCGCCAAGGCGGCGAGCAATGCCTGCTTTTCGGCCTGCTGGACATAAGATGCATACCGATCGTCGAGCTTGCCCCGCATGTCATACACGTACTCTTCAAGGGCGTTTTTCCTATCCTCGGTGTCCTGCACGAGTTTGTCGGTCGCATGCATCTGGTTCTCGAGCTCCCGCAAGCCTTCGAGCGTAGACTTGTCAAGGGAGCGGTAAGAAGTGTTAAATGCCAGGTCTTTCTTGCGCACGATGCGTTTCTTTTTGGGAGGTGCGGGTTGCGCGTCCTGGGCAGGCGGAGTTCCATCCGCCGCGGGAGCAGCACCCGAGTCAACGTCCATGGCTACAGTCTCCTCCTTCTCCTCAATCTCCTCGACGTAGGCACTTTCAAACGACAGCACGCCGTGGGTATTCAGCCTGGTCTTGACCTTGACCACCGTCGGATCTCCTTTCGGGTCGACGGGTACCTCGATGACCCCAAGCTTAGCTATTGCGGCATCGCCTCCCGTCGGCAGCAGGTCGCCCGGTTCTGCATAGACGGCATCAACTTCGAACGGACCTCTCCTGTAGAACGAGAGGACCTTGGTGGATGGGATGGCGTTGCCCTTTGGGAACACGAGCAGCTCAGTCTCGTCGTCCGGGTCTGAGGGAATGGGGGCCCATTGAACCTTGAGTGGGTAGAGGGCTATATCGTGGACGTGAAACTCGCGAACTCTGAACACGGGGGACAGCATGGCGCATGAGAAAGTGGCGCCCCGTGCGACAGCCTCGTCCTGATTGAGGGTAAAGGAGAGGGTGCGGCCTGAAAAAGCTTTTTGTATGTGGGCGCGGACTGCGGGAACACGTGTAGTGCCGCCGACGAGCTCGATGGCCTCGATTTGGTCGAGGGAGAGCTGTGAGTCGGCTAGGGCACGGTGGATGACAGGTTCTATGCGGGCGAGGACGGGTTCGATGAGGGATTCGAGCTGTTCGCGGGTAAGTCTAGAGCTGGCGTCGATGTCGTTCATGATGGACTCGACGGCAAGGGGGGCCTCTATGTTTGCAGACAGAACCTTCTTGAGCTTCTCGCAGCCAGCAGCGAGTCGGAAGGTGGCTTTGGCGCTGGAGAGAACGTCGATTTTGTATTTTGACTTGAATTCTTCTGAAAAGTGCTTGAGGAGGGCGTAATCAATGTCACGGCCACCAAGATTACGATCATATGCGGTGGCCTTGACATCTAGACGGCCCTTTGAAAAGGCTACGACGGAGACAGACATGGCAGAGTGACCAACGTCAACAAAGACGATGTGACGGGGATTTTCAGGATCTGGTAGGTCTGATTTTGTAATGCCATAACCAAGGGCGATGGCGGTAGTATCGTTTATGAGACGCAGGCAGTTGAGGCTAGCGATGGAAGCGGCGTCGAGGAGGGCGCGACGCTGAACGTCAGAGTACCAGCCTGGGACAGCAATAACGACGTCCGTGATGCCAGTTCTGAGCTCTTTCGCGGCAGTGTCACGCAACTTGCCGAGGTACATGGCTACGAGCTGGGTGGCAGAAAAAGTATGACGCTCGCCGAGGTAGTTGACCTAGATGGGTGGTGAGTGATATCGGTGGGCATCGGATTGGATCTGAGCGTACCTCTACGCCCACGGCACCTTGAGCATCGACGAGGAGGGCATTGATAAATTTCTTTTCAGTCTGGAGGATCTCTGGATCGAAAGCGGCACGGCCGATAAGGCGTTTGAGAGAGCCGATGGTGTTTTTAAAGTTTGAAGTCTCTTGTGTCTTTGCTGATTCACCTATTGCGCGCTGCTTTTGACCGAAGGCAACGAGGGACCTGGGGCAAGTGAGAAAGCAGGGAGAGGGTGGAATGTATGCGAAAGACTTACGGGGTGGCCCTGTTTGAGACTTCGTTAGCGATGATGTCGATGCCTCGATGACGAGCAACGCCAATCTGAGGCAATGAGCAAGCGAACTCAGGTAGAAAAAGCAAGTGAGACAGACCTTTGAATGAAGAGAGCCCAAGTCGATGCCCACGACGGCCATGGCAGATGGCAAAAAGCGCGAGTTTCCTTATCTGGCACTGCCATGGCCCACGACCTCGACATTCTTCGGCGGCTCAAAGACGTCATCAAAGGAGGTCAACATCGCTTCTACCAGGCAACTCCTCAGCCAAAAGCTCTTGCCGCTCTCTACCAAGGTCACATTCCTCCCTTTACTGACGACGATTCAACATGGCCTTCCTCTCCAAACCCTGCTCCTCCTTCCGCAACTCCTGCTCCCACTGACACTGACACTCCTCCTTCTCGTCGTCCCCTCAGTGCCCGCCTTAGTGACCCTTACCCCTCAAACTCTGACAGGGACACTTATCCATCAACCCCTCCTCCCGCCTCCACAACAACCGTAATCCCCCCTCCTCCCTCTCCTCTTCCTCCCCCATCAATTTCAGGGGAGAACCGTGACAGGGATCGAGAAATGGATGGTCTTCGTCCTCCTCCTGTAAAACGTGCTCGCGACGACTCTTACGTGGCCGGAACTGCCTATCACCATTACGGGTATACTCATCCCCACACATATCCTTCTCCTTCTCCTGCACCGCCGCCGGCCACTCCTTCTCCTGCAACAGCAACAAACGCTGCATACGACCGTGACAGGGATAGGGACCGCGACCGTGACCTCTACCGAGATCGAGACCGCGACCGTGACCAATACAGGGATAACAGAGACCGCGACCGCGACAGGGAACTCTACAGGGACAGAGAGAGAGACCGCGATTTCTATCGGGACAGGGACAGGGATTTGGGACGGGACGTTGGCAGAGACACCAGGTACCCTGACAGACCGCTGCCTCCGACATTGCCGTCACTGGCACCACCACCACCACCACCACCACCACCTCCTCCTCCTCCTCCTTCAGCGGCTTACTATGACCGTGAAAGGGAGAGGGAGAGGGAACGAGAGAGGGATCTCCATTCTCGCGAGCTTCGAGACCTTGCCAGAGATCCACACCCTCGTGACATCCATACCCATCCTCGCGACATCCACCCACGCGACATTCACCCAAGGGACACTCGCGATCTCCGCGACCCACGTGACATCCGGGACATTCGAGACACCAGAGATGCGCGCGACATTCTTCATCATCCTCGCGACGTTGCCGTCCCTCGAGATTCGCGCGATCTACACAACCACAACCATACTGGTGGTCGTGATTTCCACACTAGGGACCGCGACCTCCGTGACCCTCGTGACATCCCCCTCCCTCCCCGCGAAATTCCCCGTGAAATTCCCCGCGACCTGAATAGAGAACGAGAACGAGAAAGAGAAAGAGAACGAGAAAGAGAACGAGAAAGAGAACGAGAAAGAGGTGACCGGGACCGTGAACGTCCCTACCACCCTCTCCACCATGCTCCGGCGCCGCCTCCATCATCAACTTTAGGTTCTTCGCCAGCACTAGCTCCAGCGCCACCGCCTGCTCCTACTCCTCTCCCGTCATCATCATCTTCGCTCCCACCCCTTCCACCCTCTTCTGTCTCTGTCTCTGTCTCTGCTTCCGCCGCAGAAAGGGACAGGGAGAGAGATAGGGAGAGAGACAGGTATTTGGATCGGGATCGTTATATCGACAGGGATAGAGAAAGAGAGAGGGAAAGAGAGAGGGAGAGGGAAAGGGAGAGGGAGAGGGAGAGGGAGCGAGAGCGGGAAAGGTATCTGGATAGAGGCTACATCGACAGGGAGAGGGATAATCGCCCGCGGTACGCTGGTCCTCCTCCACCAGCAAGTTCGGGTCTTCCTCCTGCCTCTGGCACTTCATCTGGCGGTGGGTTTGGTTACGGGGGGGTCCCACCACCACCACCACCACCACCATCTTCTCAACAACCACTCGGAGGATATCGTGACTTTAGCTTCAGGGATCGGTTGGAACCCAGAGACCCTCCTCCTCGAGACTTGCGCGACATAAACCCAAACGTGAGGGATTTCCGGGACAACAGGGATTTGCGCGAAAGGGACTTTCGTGACAATAGAGATTTTCGCGACAACAGGGATTTTCGGGACAACAGGGACTTTCGGGACAGGGATCTGCGCGACTTTCGTGAACGTGACTTCCGAGACCGTGCCAGAGAAAGGGATAGCAGGGACAGGGAGAGGTACATGCCTCCCCCTCCTCTTCCTCCTCCATCTTCGTTACCGCCTCTAGCGGGACCGAATCCATCTGGACCGGCCGCCACCATTTCCACAGCAAAAACGGCAGCACCAGTAGTGACGACGGCGCCAACCGGAGTAGGAGTCTCAAGGCCGTCATCGGTCGCGTCCAACACTGCCACCAATAGCAACAGAGTTGCTTGAACAAAAAAAAAAAAAAACTGCTATTTTGGATATCAGGATGGAGGACCACCCACAAAATGAGACAAGGAGAGGTATATACGTGATTTTCGTTTGATCTGGTTTTTTTTTTTGTGTATATACAGGACATAGTTGCTACAAGACACGTACATTTCTGCAATGTATCGTAACCACCAAACTAGCTAGAAAAAAAAAATTGGGGGTGCGCACCTTGTCACAATCTAATTTTCGTCGCTTTTTGGAAATGACGCTTCGACATCTAAAGATCTAATCCGTTAATCACTTAAGCAACAGGGCCTTCCTCACACACGGCGGATATTCACTACTATCTTTCTGGTATTCTGGATCGAAGGGTGGATACGATACAATTTCGAAATGCTAACCAACTCTTCCAAGACTAATCGATTCAACGACTCGATGCATCACAACTTGAGTGCCACAGACAAAGGACGTAGCGTTTGCAAATCGGGCAACCGTGGCTGTGGGCATACCAATGTGTGGTTGGATGGGTGGACGAACACGAAATCCCATTTATCCATCGGTGGAAAACCCCCAAGATATTTGCGGATGAATTTCAGGAATCCACGCTTAATGTCGTGATTCCCTCCAATCGAGAACTGAAAAATGTATAGATGATCGTTCATAAAGATAAAAGAGTCGAGTGCCACTTGGTTTTGCAGTTCTGGCATGTAGATGACATTTGGTTCAATGGAGGTTAGGACATTGTCTGTGTATTCTTCAACACGCAAGCCTTCCGGAATGTGAAGCGATCGTCGAGGCTCTTGCAAAACCTGTTGACGAGCAGCTTCCAATTCATCGTTGTCATGAAAGATAACGTGACTTGAGTACCACTGAGGTTGTTGGTTACGTCGGCTCGAGGAAAGTCGCACCATTGGAAGGAATTCAAGGGTTATTCCGTCTTGAATGCGTCCTTGAGCTGCAGCCTCGAAGAACATACCAGCAGTTCCCCTCGAATCACGAACTTTGGAAAAATACTTGTATAAACGGATTTGCTCGCCACGTTCAAGTGCTCGAAGACGGTTCGCAAGTCTTGAGTCGATAGATGACGTAATAATAGACACGGTGGCTCCGCTGTACATATCCTCCCTGTCCTGGCGTCTGATGAGACAAATCTTGTGAGAAACTGCATTCATCGTGAGAGAACGGGAGTCTTGAAGCATTCGCTCGACTTCACGTATCTCGAGCATTGATATCGCATCCTGAACCTCATTTCTGTAGTCATTTATCAGACCGTCGCCCAAGTAATCGATACATAGCCGGGGGGTCGGACCAAGTTCATCAAATACGTCATCGATATCGTCATGGGGAATCGCACGCGGCAACGTTGATGCACTGGATGCCATCCATCCTTGAGCACTGATATACTGATATTATATACGGCAAAAAGCACAACTCACAGTCGGAAGATTTCCTTCCTCTTCCATGGGTTCATGATGAAAACGTGCCTACGAACGGTCTTGTGCAAACGGGACCACCGATCTCGGTTTGGCGAGGTGCAATATATCACTAAGTGGCGTGTGTGCCGCATGACAAGATTTTCCGGAACCCCGTCCTTGGCGTCATCTGAATCTACCAAAGTCCAGACGAAGACTTCAAAATCGTGAAAATTGTCAGGAACTTCGTAGACTCCTTCCTGCACAAAGAGATAACGTTTCTTGCGGTAGTACCATATGATCGGCTTCTCTTCAGCAAGGCGTCGACGTAAAGCATAGTAAATAAAGATGGTTTTCCCTACGTTTATGAAAAAGTTAGATCCGTGATCTAAAGGGGCATCAGGACTGACCGATTCCTGGCTGGCCTGTAATGACGACAGCTGGTGCCACATAGGGGTATGAAACTTTTCGGCTATGAACCTCGAGAGCGTCGTATATTCGAATATATTCGGCGCGTATCCAAATCCTTGGGAATTCGAAACCCCCGATGTCGATTTCAAGAGAGTAGCAACCCTGGATAACATCGTCATCCTCGCTCACATCCACATCCATGTGTTCATTTCCACCTTGATGCTCGTTTCCAAGCCCGGTTCCTTCTGGGACGGGCATAGGTGGTTGGGTGTCGCGCCACCTTTGCTCCTCGTCCGCCATGCTCACCCCCCAAAACATGACATGCAATTGGGCGGGTAGTGATTCAAAGGATTTGAACGACTCCCACTCTGCTAATTTCTGTGCGCGGGAGCCGATGATAGAGGCCAACGTTGGTCCATATTCCTTTAACAGCAGAGGCGCCGGCAGAGGCATGATGATATCGAGTTCGGAGTTACAATTTGGGTCCTACCTTGGTCAGCAGGCTTTTCCATTCCGCCCGTTCTGACTTCTTTTCCGACCGGAGAGTTCATGGGTGTGGTTCGTAAGTTGTGGTGAAAAATCAACTTACTGTTGGCCGCCGCAATGGCATCGATCATAGCCGCGATCTAAATCGTTGACAACATCAGTGGTGCGCCTTTTTCTGCGGTGATATCTGCCTTTCAACCTTGACCAGTGTCACCACGCGGGCAGAACAACAGTACCATCCTTGAGGTCTACATGGCGCCGCTGCTAACGTTTGACGAGTGCATTGGGAGTCCTTCCGTACATCTTCCAGATTGCCAACAATGCCTACTGCATTCTTTTTATACTGGGTGTCGCGTGCAGAGGCGAGACAGGCAGTGGCAAATCGGAAAATAGATTGTCCATCAAAACCATACGCGTTTCTAGACCTGGAAAAAAAGGGTTCCAAGCCCGGGTTCCCTCGAGTTCGTCCTCGGAACAATTGGCAACACATGCACTCTTTTCAATTCCAACGCCTCGCGTTTTGAAAAATACACTGACTCGCCGCAATTTACCGAGTTTGGGCGCCTTTGTGGTGTAAAGACCCTTGACTATTACTTAGAAAGGAACAGAATCGCAGGCGCCCTGTCCGGCGAAAGGAAGGACCATTGTTTGGTGGCTGACACGTCCCCAGAACAGAGGGCCCATCTTCATCTCAACAACAAAACGACGTACAGTTATCTTGGCTAGTGGGATGATGATGCAAGAATTGCCAGTTTGGATATCAGGATTTGGGATCACCTAGAAGGAGAGAGGACATAGTTGCTACAGGACACGTACATTTCCGCAATGCATCGTAAGCCACAAATTTGGGGGTGCGTTCGTAAATCTACTTCTCCAATTTTCGGTTGCCTCTAATCTGTTAAACGTTAAGTAATCACTTAAGCGACGGGAGCTTCCTCACACGGCGGATGTTCACATTATTGTTCTAAGGGTGGACACAATACAACATCAAAATGCTACCACTAATCGATTCAATGATGCATCACAACTTGAGTGCCACAGACAAAGGACGTAGCGTTTGCAAATCGAGCAGCCGTGGCTGTGGGCATACCAATGTGTGATTATATGGGTGGACGAACACGAAATCCCACTGGTTCATCGGTGGAAACCCCCAAGGATATTTGCGGATGAAGTTCAGGAATCCACGCTTAATGTCGTAATTCCCTCCAATCCAGAACTGAAAAATGTATAGACGATCATTCATAAAGATAAAAGAGTCAAGTGCCACTTGGTTTTGCAGTTCTGGCAAGTATATGACATTTGGTTCAATGGAGGTTAGGACATTGTCCGTGTATTCTTCAACACGCAAGCCTTCCGGAATGTGAAGCGATCGTCGAGGCTCTTGCAAAACCTGTTGACGAGCAGCTTCCAATTCATCGTTGTCATGAAAGATAACGTGACTTGAGTACCACTGAGGTTGTTGGTTACGTCGGCTCGAGGAAAGTCGCACCATTGGAAGGAATTCAAGGGTTATTCCGTCTTGAATGCGTCCTTGAGCTGCAGCCTCGAAGAACATACCAGCAGTTCCCCTCGAATCACGAACTTTGGAAAAATACTTGTATAAACGAATTTGCTCGCCACGTTCAAGTGCTCGAAGACGGTTCGCAAGTCTTGAGTCGATAGATGATGTAATAATAGACACGGTGGCTCCGCTGTACATATCCTCCCTGTCCTGGCGTCTGATGAGACAAACCTTGTGAGAAACTGCATTCATCGTGAGAGAACGGGAGTCTTGAAGCATTCGCTCGACTTCACGTATCTCGAGCATTGATATCGCATCCTGAACCTCATTTCTGTAGTCATTTATCAGACCGTCGCCCAAGTAATCGATACATAGCCGGGGGGTCGGACCAAGTTCATCAAATACGTCATCGATATCGTCATGGGGAATCGCACGCGGCAACGTTGATGCACTGGATGCCATCCATCCTTGAGCACTGATATACTGATATTATATACGGCAAAAAGCACAACTCACAGTCGGAAGATTTCCTTCCTCTTCCATGGGTTCATGATGAAAACGTGCCTACGAACGGTCTTGTGCAAACGGGACCACCGATCTCGGTTTGGCGAGGTGCAATATATCACTAAGTGGCGTGTGTGCCGCATGACAAGATTTTCCGGAACTCCGTCCTTGGCTTCATCCGAGTCTACCAAAGTCCAGACAAAGACTTTAAAATCGCGAAACTTGGCAGGAACTTCGTAGACACCTTCTTCTACAAAGAGATAGCGTGTCTCGCCGAAGTACCATATGACTGGCTTCTTTTCAGCGAGACGTCGACGTAAAGCATAAAAGATCCAGATGCTTTTCCCTATGTTACGAGTCAGGACGATCCGTGATCTGGAGGGACATCAGAACTCACCGATTCCTGGTTGGCCCGTAATGACGACAGCCGGCGCCACATAGGGGTATGTAGGCTTTCGGAAATGAGCCTCAAGAGCGTCATATATTCGTATGTATTCGGCGCGTATCCAAATTCTTGGAATGTCGAACTCCTCGATACCGATATCGAGAAAATAGCAACCTTGGATAATATCGTCGTTCAAATCTTCTTCCTCGTTCACATCTACGTCCATGGGTTCATCCCCGCCTTGGCGTCCGTTTCCTTCCACGGGTTTAGGTGATTGGGCGTCGCGCCACTTTTTCTCCTCATCTGCCATGCTCTTCCCCCAAAACCTATTATGCAATTGAACGAGTAGCGAATCAGAGGACTTGAACGACTCCCACTCTGTTAATTTCTGTGGGTGGATTATGGAGGCCAACGATGGTCCATATTCCTTTAGTATCAGAGGCAGAGACATTATGCAAATCGAATTCGGAGTTACAATTTAGGTCCTACTTTTCCAGTGACGACTCGTTTAGTAGCCGCCGCAGTGGCAGACATAGCTGCGATCTATAAACTCTAAATTCAAGTTGACAACTCGACTGCAGTTCAGTCATACGCCCTCTTCTGCGGTGATATCTGTCTTTCAGCCTTGAAGCAACAGTACCAAGCTTGAGGCCTTGAGTTCTACATGGCACCGCGGCGGCCACTTTTAACGTTTGACGAGTGCAGTGGGCGAAATTCCAAGGTATGCTAGGTGGCACTCTGGTCGATTCAATCCACGAATTCTACATTGACGCAAGCGTGTTTATCCGCAGAATATGTCCCCCCTCCGCCGACAGGCGCAGACATGTCCGCAAATTGCTAGTCCTCCGCCTCGTTCCTCCCAAATCGAACTTCTGTCCTACATAAGTCCAACTCCGACTCCATCCTCTACAAGTACGCCGCTGAATACAGGGACATGTCAAATGGGGAAGATAGAAACACACAACTCCGTTGGCACGGTTCCACCGCTGATCTAGAATTGGTATGATCCCGTGCTCGCGGCGGCGCCCTCATCATGATGGACAGCACGGTAATCACCCAGGTCGGCCTGACGCCTAACCCGGCCGCTCCTTTTACCGCCGCTGAAAATCACAGTTTGACGTACCGCTCTGGAATGCTTCAGTCCTGGAACAAGTTTTGCTTCACTACCGGGTATATCAAAGTCGCCGCAACGTTTCCGGGTATTGGCCTGGAGCCTGGACAATGAGTACCATCTGGAGACCTTGATATCTCGTCTCGCCAGGACGGTATGTGGCCCCACACGTCTGTTCTCTCTCTTTCATCATGTTGCTTTCCTCGTTTGACACGAACCCAGGCATGACACCTGTGATGTGGGGACTCCACGTAGCACGACTCGGAGGCCCAACAGAAAAATACTTTAGCATTACCATGCTCGGTCGTGGATGACAATTGTGATGCCCGGTCCTTTGGAAATAATATTACTATAAGAGAGTCTTCAATACGATGATGGTGCTAAGGCTTGCGAGCATCTGATCAATGGGACCGTAAAATATTTTGCACATTTCTATGCGAAAAGAAAAGAAAATGACGCGTGACCATAACGTCACGTGCAATACGTTTATGGACCAACAGCGCAAGCACGCTCTAGCATTACTGGAAGAAGCATCCTCTTGGAACTGGCGCAGCACGCATCGCATACAAGACTCGGGAGAGCAAGGCGGAAAGCATGAAGCTATCACCGCTCCACTCTTGATCTGTTTAATCAACGAGTCTTGCCAATTTGGCGGCACGGTGCTGAACCAATTTTGGGTCCAACTTGGAAATTGCCACCAGCGCCTCAGGGACAACAGTGAATTAAAGCATATATACTTTTAACCCCATTCTCATGCTGTTTTCTTGGCAGTCGAAATCTTGAAGGGCGTGTCGTTCGTCTCTCAAGCAGAATCTCTGGCAATACTTTTAAGAGGATTAAACCGACAAGACATTGACTTCACGCCAGTATTGAAAATGGCGGGGGAATACTTCACTCACCTTGGTATTGCGAGTGAGCACTACTCCAACCTACTAAATGCTTGATATTCACCTCGTACTAGTCCTGAATCCAGGGGGGCGTAAATCTGGGGCAGGCACATCATTCTCGTTCTCTGAAGTTATCGATAAGGATACGGATGAGCTTCTGAAGCTATTTAACGCACAGGAGTCATTGGGAAAACGAAAGCAAGAATATTTAAAGGCATTGGTTCGTTAGACATTCGTGAAAGATCGCACTATTTCCCTTACTTCTTTTCCGTTTAAGTTGTTCAAGCGCGATCATTCATCGTGTCCGGTTTCAGCTTCGCCCTTCCGTCCTGAAGATCCTGATGGCTTCAAGCCTATTATGGCACATGTTATCCCAAATTCCGTATATAAAAAGGTGCGTATTTCCGATGTACGCAATTTCTTGTTACCGCATGCCTGATACTCAGCCCGATACCCTGAAATGTATTGCTATGTTTGCTGGCGAGAAAACCAGAGATGAAGTTATGTCACACCTGAACGCCATCGGCAACGGTATGAATCTTCAGGGCGACGTTCACTCGACGTATGACAATTTGGAATGGGGAATCGAGGCTAGGGAGGAGGCGGGAAAGGTGAGATTGGTATTATCATTTAGCGTCGCTATGCTCACCCTGAAGGTCAAATATATATACCGAAGAGTCCCCTTTAGCCCTGCGCCTGGCCCGAAACCCATTCAACTAAAGGACGGAGAGGAAATCATTTTTGGAGCAGGGCCAGATGGAACGCGGCTCGGCGGAGGGCCTTTGCCAAGGTTCTGCAATCTGCACTTGGCTGTTGCCCGTGTTTTGAAAATGAGCGGCGCTGCAGACATAATCTTGGAATGGAAAGACGAAGCAGATGAGGGTGACGTTCCTCATTTATTTATTGGATCAGAACAATTTTGCAATATCCTCGATGCACAGTTACTTCTTTCTGGTCGGGCTGTGCTTTGGTAGCCAGGGTTTAGGGTTTAGGGTCGAGTTAAGAACCAAGAGGCAACTAGACCACCAGAGTGTGGTGGTTTGAGACTAGTTTCGCTAAGGCTCTTCAGGCCTCTTGAGCGACTTATATACCTTGCTGAGCTGAGTTTGAATACAAACCGGTGTCCCGGCTCAACTGGATTTGGCTAAATTGCTGTTGTGTTGGCAGTGCATGGGCGTCGACACAGCACATGGGCGCTCTTGGGCGCTATGACTGTGAGAACGGTCCCTTAACGACAATAGAGATCCGGTCCGATGGTACTTCGGACCGGTACTTACTACCAATACACGGTTGTCAAGTCATGTGAACTTGCAATGTATCCTAATGGGGTATTAGCTCCATTAAGATGCTGACTCACCAAGTCTGGGACTCCGATCTAGGCCCTTGGGCCTAGATCGCAGCACGTGACCTGGAAGTCATGAGACGTCTTGAAGCACGTGACGGCCCGGTCTGGACCAAGACTGCCGGTAACCGGGCACGTGACCAAGGTGTCTACAATCGTGTTAGCCTACCTTAAGTAGGGTTCTTTAGGGTTTA